>VZTB01012677.1:886183-1004509 GCA_013397245.1 Thryothorus ludovicianus
CACCCCGTACCCACTGCTGACACCCCTTACCTGCTCCTGACACCCTGTACCCACTGCTGTCACCCCTTACCCACTGCTGGCACCCCTTACCCACTGCTGTCACCCCTTATCCACTGCTGGCACCCCTTACCCACTGCTGGCACCCCGTACCCACTGCTGACACCCTGTACCCCCTGCTGTCACCCCTTTTCCACTGCTGGCACCCCTTATCCACTGCTGACACCCCGTACCCACTGCTGGCATCCCGTGCCTACACCTGAGCCCCGTACCCAAACCCTTTGCCCACCTCAGGCTGAGTGGTTCTGTAGGGGATGACCTGGCAGCAGCCTGCCTGACCCACAAGCAAACCCCACCAGTTTCATGGAATTTGAGGTTTGAGCTACAAGGGACCTTAAAGGGCTCATTCCAAACTCCCATGGACAGGGACAGCTCCCACTAGACCAAATTGCCACAATCCTGTCAGACCTGGCCTGGATTTTCATATTTGGGGTTGCAGCTGCAGCAGATGTGGCGGCTCTTTGCCAGCAGAGAACAGGAATGTCAGTGTTCAGGTGGGGTTTGCCCTTTCCACTAGCCCAGAGGCTGAGGAGGTGAAGGCTGTAACACAGAGCAGTTCAAATCAGTTCGAGAGGATCTCAGATTCAAGGTGTTTCTGGGAACTCAGGGAAACCCTAATTTTACCTGAAGAAACAATACTGTTTCCCATTTAACAAATCACAAAATGATTCCAGAAAGATTATTTGTTTAAGGTGTGTTTATTTTGTAATTTTGTTTTGGACTAGGAGTTTGTTGGGGTTTATTTTTTTACCATAGGTCAGTAACAAATTTTGGTTTAACACAGAATATTTCTTGTACCTAAGAGAGGAAAAAAATTTTAAATAGATTTTTTTTTATTCAAACACTAGTGAGTTCAGCCTTTTTATACAAGTCACTACTTAGTCACAGTCCTATCGTCAGCAAATTAAAATATTTCTTTAAATAGCCAGATTCACGTACATTAAGAATCCAGTGGAGAAAATAAAAAGAATGAGCACCAAACTTAACAATGACAATAATTAAAAATGAATTCACAATACTAAAAAGTCACATAGAAATATAAATAGAGTCCTGGAAAGCACAAGTTTCCCTTAAAAATTGACATGAAAACGCAATATAAAAAAGTATATTTCTAAAAAGCAAAAGGTCAGCTTTTAGTCTAGCTTTCCTGGAAGTGAAGTTCCACCTTGCTGATTCTAAATGTTGCAGAAGAAATTTTCAGAATGAGAGAGGAAGTCAGACCCCCAAGCATCTTTAACCTTTTATAATAGCAACAGCAGATGGATTTTCTGTGGTTTTCTGTTTGGGTAGACTACAGAAGGCAAGAAACAAGCTTTGCCAAAAAAGCAGCGTAGGGTAAGTCCCCGAGGTCTCCAGATTTTTATACAAAGTTGTGCCTTTCTGTATTATTTTGTGCTCACCCCTTCTCTTTCCCCTTGTGCCCTGCTCCCCTGCCTCCCTTGCTCCTGTTCCTTTGCTTTCCCAAACTCCTGCCCCTAAAACCCACCCCCAACATCCTGAGTGTGATAATTGGTACCCATCTCTATTGTCCCCAAACCTCTGGCAAAACTGAGCCTTGCTCCTCTCTCAGCCACTTATCTCCTCAAAGCAGAGATAAAAAAGGTCGATGGGATTTTTCTGAGGTTTCTCATGCTCCCCCTGACCCCCCACATACATCTGGTGCTTAATCTCTTCCCTTCCTCACATTTTGAAAGCTGCTGCTCTGGCTAAGCTAAACTAATCAATGTTGTTGTTTTCCAGGTGCTTAAAAAGAAGTCAGTTGATTGAAAAAAAACAACTAACCCAAAACAAACCAACAACAAACCACTGTGGTTTTAAAAAATATAAAAGAGATAAATGAAACATCTGAGGGCTGGCAGTTTAGCCGTGTGAACTCACACCCTGAAGCCAAGAAAGAGGTGCTGGACCCCAACTTTCAGAGACAACACAGGGCTCCAGAGTTTCCTGACTACTCCTGAGGTTCCATCAGCTTTTCTGATGTGGCCTCTTTGTCTTCTTGCCACAGGTGTGAGATCCCTGCTCTCACCTAGGCGTCATGGATTTATTTAATGATTTAATCTCCTGAAACTTTCTCCCTGTGGGTGTCACTGCTTTAGGAAACTATTTAACCACAAAATAAATGTTGTACTCCTGGGTTACTGATGCCTTCATAAGTGGAAGGAAGAAGACACGTTTTAGCTGCATATTACGTTTTACAGAACACAAATAATGGGTTTTTCTATTTCAGAGCCTTTTATAGGAAAACCACTTTGATGTTTAAATGTCAGACATATGAAGAATAGCAATTATTTTGTCATCAGTCCTGTACTAATCTTTGGTGAGGATAAATGCACTTGTTAAAAAAAAAACCCAACAACTTTGCTGTGTTTTTTAAGTGATTACTACCTAAAATTTGTCTGCATTCTGTTCCTGAGACTTCAGGTTCACCAGAATAACCAAATTGCTTTATCAGTTTGTAATTCTGGATTTTCAAGTATGCTAAAAAAAATGACTAATGCAAGTCACTCCCAAATGCACAGGGACCCTCTATTTAAATACTGAACATTGATAATTATTTTTTAAACCTTTAACCAAGAAGTGATGCATCTTATCACCTCTTAATCCCCTGTCCAAATAAATAAATATGGTTCTCCTGTCTTTGCAGGCACAACATTTTATAGATTTTTTTTTTAAGATCTTGATATGAAGGGAAAATTAATGTGCAGTCACCAATATCTTTTCCAGAGACAAGCAATATTGACTCCTGGACTGCAGAACTTGATTCGATCCTAGGAGAAACCTGGTTCCAGGTGTGGGGGAAACCTGGCTGAAAAAAACTTTTTAAAAGAGTGCAGAGAAAGGAGAGAGCAAAGGGAAAGGCAGAGAAAGCTGGGCTGGCCTGGAACTGCAGAAGTGGGTACTGAAAGGTGGCAAAAGGACCTCAGGTAAGGGTGTATTTTGTCTGTAAGTTATTATTGAAATTAGTCAATGTGAAATAAAGTAACTGTAGGGCTTGTGTAATTGTGTAATAATTTGATACAAGTGTCAACATTGAAATGAATTCCGTGTTTTCCAGCCATTATTCTGAGAGTTTTTCCTCAGGAAAATAGTCCTAATTTCTGTGTACCTCATCAGCAAATCTATATCCACATAAATAACACCTGCTATTATTTTCTTATCATAAAAAGTCATTAAAAAATCATAAAAAGTCAATGGACTTTTAGAGCTGCTGAATCAGTCATGAAAAAGCCTAAACTGAAAAAATAATTATTGTATTAAAAAAATTTGGAAGATCTAAGAACTCAGTTCTAGAAATTGAATAATTAAATTCAGTTCAATTTCTAGAACATTCTAGAAATAGAGAATATACCTCATGTTGTTTTTACACGGAGTGTTTACATTTGCAGTGGAACATTGTGCTAAATTAGGTTCCAGGAGGCTGAGCCCCTATGAAAGAATTCCTTTCCGTACCAGTAAGCTTTAGGATTAGGGAAAATCAAAAATAAAAGGACAGTTAANCTGGTGTGGAGGGCGGCTGGATACAGGGGGGCGATGAGAGGAGGATGAGGGGGCGATGAGACGGTGATGAGGGGGCAATGGAGGCAATAAAGTAGCCATGAGGGCCATGAGGGAGCGTGAGGGGACCGCCACTTCGGCCCCGCCCGCTCCATCCGGGTCTCTCGGCGCGGCCGTTGGGCGCGTTCAAACCCTGCGACAGCCAATCAGCGCAGAGAGTGCCCCTCCCGGCAGCCAATCAGCGCAGAGCGCGTCCTCCCCGCCCACTCAGCAACCTGCGCTCGGCACCGCAACAAGCGCTGCGCGTCTGCCCAGGAAACCGCTCACAGCCAATGGGAGCTCGCTCTGCGTGAGTGGCAGATGCACCGACCAATCAGAGCGGAATGAGAGCCCAGGGCTGGCCAAAAGGGAGGGGAAGGAGGCGGGGCATCTCGCTGCCGCGGCGAATGAGGGGCCGGCTTACAGAGGGGCGGTGGCACCGGCGGCCAATGGGCGGCGGCGTGAGTGCCCGGCTCGCTTTTTGAATTGGCGGCGGCCGCTGATGGCGGATGGCGGCGGGTGGCACCGGCGGTGAGCGGGCACCGGGGTCGGGGCGTGCGGGCGGCCCGCAGGGGGGAGGCCGCTGTGTCGGGCACCCGTGGGGCCTGCGGGCCTCAGCGCTGCTCTGGGGCTCCTCAGGCCGCCGGCCGAGTCCTTGGGCAGGGCGGAGCCCCGGGCCGCCGGCACCTGCTGGCTCGTGGGGCGAGAGGCCATGGCGGGCCCTCATCCTGTCCTGTCCTGTCCTGTCCTGTCCTGTCCTGTCCTGTCCTGTCCCATCCCGTCCCGGCCACCTCCCTACAGAGGGCTCGGGAACCCTCCTGGCTGCTCCTTTGGGAGGGTTATGGGAAACGTGGGCGGTGTTTGCTCTCCTCGCTTTAACAAACATCTTTTGGTTTGTGAGTGTTTTGTGTCCTTCAGGCTTTCCACAAATTTTCGGGAGGGCATTTGTGAGTGTGGTGCTATGGGGGTATTAGCTCTGCCTGAGGCCTGTGTTGGTGGTGTTCTGACTTTTTATGTGAGGGAAAGCTGTTGTGTTTGTGTCTCTGTGTGCTGTTTGTTCTCGGGATCCTGGCACTTTCAGTCCGTAAATTTAGTGACAAATATTGTTATTATTATATGATTATTAAAACAAGGACTATTTTTAAATTCACCCAGGATGGAATCTCATAAACAAATAAGTTGGAAAATCCATAAAGGAAATCAATGCCCAGACCAAAGTCTGAGATTCTTCGAATATGCAATGAAGTTTTTTATAAGTTCATATACATGTTATTTGGTATAATGATAACCATACTGATGTCTCAGACTTCTAAGAAATAATCTCTAGGATTTAAGTTTAGTTGTGCCTTTAATTGGAGGGCTTGTTTGCTTCTGAATTTACATGTAATTGTCTTTGTGGTAATAATTATTAACAATATGCTTTGTATCTGCCAAGATTAGGCTTCCCTTTGCCCTCACTGCCAAAAAAATTGGTAATTGGTAACAGTTCCTGGTGGTGACATTGCAACATTCTGGCCAGGTGATTCCCCAAAGATTCTTTGTGGGAATTCTTGAGGTTGTGCTCTCCTCCGGCTCTGTCTTAAGCTGCTCTGAGAAAAATGAGGTGGGTGACTGGAACTTTGCCTAGGACACTCAATTCCATGGCTGTGTGCGATCTGGAAATTGAAACCAAGGTGGCAAGTCTGGTAACTGAATATGTCTAGACTTATGATATGTTTGTAGTGTTGATTATTGCTCATCACTGTACTAGGAACTTGTGTGTTGTGAAGACTTGAATCCTTTCCACAAGTCTTAGATGTGATCTCTGGAAGAGAAAGCCTTTTCTGGATTGCTGGTATGCCAAAGTGCCCATTGCTCTTTATTTTCTGACTTTGCTGTGTAGTAGGATGGTCATTACACAATTGGAAAAATAGTATGTTCTGTTCTCTAGGGGTTTTACTACCTCAAGAGTCCTCTTTCAGACAATGCTCTAGTGCAGTATTTGAGTAGCTGCTGTTTTAAAAGGGCACGTACAGTCACAAAAACAATTTCAGTTCAAGTGCTCCAAAGGGTCATTATCCAACAGCAGTCCAGCTGCAGTTGCTGCTCTGGGTGACTTCTGATCTCACTGTGCAAACACTGAAATCTGGGTGTGGGATGGATCACAGGAACTGCACCCTGACAGAAAATGTGCTGTGTGCTGGGCAGGTTCTCAGAGCAAAACTTGTGGTGCAGGGTTTGGGGAGGGAGCTCCCAGAAAATGAGAGGGTTAAGGATTCTGCCTTTGCAGCAGGTGGTAAGCCTGATGGGCAGGGAGAGCACAGATCCATTCTGCTTGAGAAGAGAGAGGGTCTCTTTATCTGATGGTGAAGGGGTAGTTAATGCAGGACAGACAACCAGACCACACAGCTAGACATACATATGCATATCAACTTTGCAGAGGCTCTCAAGCTTTTTTAGTTTTTTTCCTAAGAGTAAATAATCCTGGCTCTGCTCTCTGGGTGCTCATTTCCAACCACATTATCTGGAGCCAGTTCACCTGAAAAATCAGATTTTAGCAAGATGTTATGCTTACCCTAATACTTCTGCTAATGTTTCAAATAAACAATGCTAATTTTAGTCTCGCCTGTAGCTTATAATAGTTTGCCACTGGAAGAAACAAGTGCTTTTAGTTTGGTGCTTTGTGGTTAAGGTTTTTTTTAAACGAGCACTTGGGTTTGTGCTTGCCTGTGCTCAGAGCTGAAGTCCCCTCTGTGCAGATCAATCACAGATCCATTCCTGTAACAGCTTTGTTGTCAGTCCTTTCTATCAGCTGTGTGACTCTTGATGCTCTGTCAGTGTGAGTTCAGTAAGAGCCTGAATGTTTTGTTTTCTGAAGTCACTTCTGACAGCCTTGGTCACAGGACTCTTAGGAATGAGCTTTGTGCACCTGTAACTGAGATTGGCCCCTCTGCCTTGCAGCTGGTGAAGAAAGAAACAAGGCATAATCATGGCTGACAACAGTGCTCTGGTGTCTGAAACTGGGAGGAGCCTCTTGGCTGATTCTTCTGTGCTTGATTCAAAAATTATAGAAACCTCCAAAGAGAATGTATTCCATTCAACTCTTCTGGATGCTGAAGGTAATGGGGGAAGTTGGTTTTCAGATTATTCTGTTTTTTGCAATGACTGATGACTTTGTTGGGATTTTGTAGCTTCGAAAAACCAAAAGTACGTTGAATTCCAAAATTGTATATGGAGTAGGGAAAAGGATGTTGATCTGTAATCCTTTAATTAAGAAAATTTGGGGTTACAGCCCAAATTGAATGAATTTTCTGGCTCTTGTACAGAAAGCTGTCAGTTCCATTTGATGCCTCTTCTGTGGAATAAGTCGCTCCAGGTGACATTTTGGCACCAGTGTTTGCAAACTGCAGCTGCTCTGTTGTGGACAGATTGATGGGTGTAAGGTAGAGAGGTGGAGAGATTAATAGTCTTGAGCCCAAAATGAATTCAAGAACAAATCTTGAAATTAAAAAATGTTTTTCCTCCAAGATAGTAGCCAATGTTTTCCTCCAAGGTAGTAGCCAAAATCTGCTGGTGGTCTGCTGATAAAAATGATGTGGAAGCAACACTTGTTCTTCCTCCTAATATTTTGAAGGCTTATTAACGCATGGAAAAAAAAGAACAAGGCATCTAATTTCAGTTCTGATATTCCTGGTAACTGCTCAGTTACCAAGAAAATAATGAACCTTGTCAGCCAGGAACACAGAAACTAGAGAAGATACCAGCTGTCTATTTTCCAGCAGATCTTGATATCTAATTCTGCTAGAAGCATTAAGCCTATAATTTTTTTGGGTTTTCATTTGCTTGTTGTCTTTCTTCCTCCCCACCCCTTGATTTATGTTCTTGCTTTGACTGGTCATGAATTGCAGTTTCTTGCTTCACCCCATACTAGAAAGTTTGGGCTCTAAGTTAATTGGGTATGCCTTAATTAAAGAACACTCTTCTTAAAGTAACATGTATTTTCAGGATTGTTCCTGATAAGGAATCTTGAAAGGCTACTGTCTGCCTGTATTCTTCTATACATTATTGCTTGATTTAGACATAACATGGATTTTTCTGCTAAAATACAAATATTATCCTTTCTTCTCTCTAAGCAGAAGAAATGCCTCAAATAGAAACAAGAGTGGTTTTGGTTCAGGAAGCAGGGAAAAATGAGGAGCTTCTGAAAGCCTTGGAGGTATGTGGGCCTGAGATAAAACAGTCTCTGGAAGGACATGTTATGCCTTCAGATTTCTAGTAACCAATTTGCTTCTGTACTAAAGTTCTCCTCTTCCACAGACCATTAAGATAATGGAAGTACCTGTTATAAAGATAAAGGAAAGTAGTCCTGATAAATCAGAAGAAAAACTAATAAAAAGTATTATTCATATGGTATGTCATGCAATTCAGCACGTGTAATTGCATGCAGCATGTTACACTTCACTGAGAACTGTGAACTGTGCACACACTTTAATTTGAATTAACTTGGCATAATGGTCATAGTATATGCTAATGGTGCTGATGGTGTCACAGCTCATCAAAATTAGCACTTTTTAAAAATATGGAGTAATACGTACAGCTCTTATCTAGTGGTGTTTTCTAATGGGCTACAAAATATCCGTGGGGACAATCCAACTGCATGCTTGTATTCAGTCACACCTAAGTTTGTGCTATGAACTGACTTTGTAATTGTCAATGGACTTCTCTTTCAATTGAAAGCTGCATTTAAACTGAAGTGTAAGAAATGCTTTTCCATTCCTTGATGTGAAAGACATAAGAGAGAAAGTTTGGAACTGATGTTTGGAATTGGAATGGACCAAATTTTTTAATCTCTTAAAAATATTGAGCAATGAACTGAATCTATTTCCATTCTGTAGATGTTCTGCAGCATGGAGCTTGCTGTTGCAAACTTGATGCTCCTTTTTAGTAGCATCCTAAAGTACCCTAAGCTGCTCTGACAGTCTAAAATTTAATTTATCCTTTGAGCTTAGGATGTTTTTTCTATCTAGCTACTTACAGTGCTACATTATCAGTGTGAACTGATACATAAACTGCTAAAGCAACCAGAATTCTGATTCTTCAAAAGCAGAAATTACTTTGACATTCAGTCTTAAAGCATGCAGCAGCTCATTCTTATGCTAGAGAAGTGCATTGCATTCAGCTTCCACAAATCCTAACTCTCTCTCTGAGATATGAATCACACATTTTTCTAATGGTCCAAAATAAACATCAGTCGAATTTCACACTTGTGCAAGTATGTTGCCTGAGTAATGCTTTCCCTTTCAACCCTCTGCATCAAGGAAATTAAAATGCCCTACATAAAGACAGACACGATAGAAGAGCTTGGAGATTCTGATTGCCCAGAATTTGAGACCATCTTCGTTGTGTCAGACTTCCAAGCTCCCATCTTCAGCAAGCTCTGCAAGGCGGATTGCCGCGTCCTCGGGCCGCCAGTGGTGCTGCACTGTGCTCAGAGAGGAGAGGTGTGTGCTTCCTGCTGAAACCTCAGCAACAGTTCCCTGCAATGAGTTCTGAGAGTTCACAGTAAAACCCCTCTTGCTCTTCCAATTAGTTGTAGACATTCCTAGCAAGAGAATTTTAAGAAAAGCAAGTTTCTCCTGCTGTGTTGGAATATTGCACGTAGTGAGGCAGGCAGACAGTGATAAGGCTACAATTGGCTGCTGTGGTTGTGGGAGTTGTTGATCACCAGTTGGGATTGTGCCTTTGGGAAAGGCAGCATAGAAATAATTCTCCGGTAGTCACTTTATATTTCCAAAAGTTGTAATGTAGAGCAGATGGATTGGGGAGGAAATAAAAGGAAGGAGTGCTGCCTGTAGAACATGGGGATGCTCTAGTTACTCTATCAGCAGGCCTGGAGCTAAGGGATACCCTAATACACAGGCCTGGACTAGTGTCTGATGCATTTTTAATACTAGAAATAACAGTAATATATTAAAAGTAATGTGAAAACTTTAATGGGAGTAGTGTGCTGTTGACTCATGAACTTTCTTATTTTCAGCCTTTACCCTTCTCCTGCCGCCCACTGTACTGTGCAAGTATGCTGAACCTGGTACTGTGCTTTACAGGCTTCAGAAAGAAAGATGAATTAGTAAGTAATTTATTCCTTGGATTGGTAAAACCATGTGAAGTATATTTTCAAGATAGTCTTCTGTTCCATCACCCATAGGGTTTAACCACAGCTCAAGCTTCTGCGGGGGGAATGAGTTGTTTTTTTTTTTGCCTTTTTGCAAGTCCAGAGGCTGTAATATTTGAGGATGGGAAGAAAACCTTGTTCAAGTCATTTTATCTGTGTCACTTTTTTGTTGATTGACATTAAACTGCTCTAATCCAATAGAATTTAAAGATTTGTTAGTTGAGGCTTCTGGTAAGATGTTTACCCAGCAGTATCCTCTTTTTTTGTACAGATGTTAGTATGGCCAAGTTTGTAGCTGCATTCAGAGCATTTGCAGGCATGTTATCTTCTCATGATATTGTGCTATCAGGACTTTGCTCTTTGATACTCTAGCACTTTGCTTTTCCATTTCAGTAGGCAGTTGCCATATAATTTCCCTACTGGACACTTGGGAATCAACAGTATGGTTCCACATCTTCATCTGAAAAAACCCAAACCAAAAGCCTTTGCCTGGTGTTGGGGTTAGTTAGGTTTGATTTAGAATTGACTAAATCAGCAAGGAAAATATCAAATCTAACATGTGTGAAAAGGTGAAGGCATTATGTAAGATGATCATGAGAGTGCTGCTGGCTTGGATAGTCTTCAGGCTACACAGTAAGGCTGTATTAAATGTTGAAATAAAAATAAATCTTTAATCATTCTTTTGAAGTATAAGCTGTATCTTCTGTCGATGTGAACAAGTTGTTTTAAGAACAGATCAGAGTATTTCTATTTCTAGACATTTCATGTAGCCTTCTGTAGCTTGCTTTGTAAACCACTTTTGTACTGAGCTTGCTCTTCAAAAGATGCTGGAAACTTTTCATCTTCATTTTTCAGGTTAAGCTCGTGACGTTGGTTCATCACATGGGCGGAATTATTCGAAGGGATTTTAGCTCAAAAGTTACTCATCTGGTGGCAAACTCAACACATGGAGACAAATTCAGAGTATGTAAGCTTGAGTTGGTGTTTCATAGAAACCTTTGGAGTTTGGCTCTTGTAGACTAAGTTTGTTCATTATACTTCAGCTCAGAAGCTGCTGTTTTTTTCCTGTATAACAGCAGTAACTTGTAATGGTGAATTCATCTCTGTCTGGTGTTCAGTTTTGGCATGTTTGTCTCTGTGGGAGATCTAAATAACATAAATTTGAAATAGACAAATATAGTAAATAAAAAAATTCAAAATGTTTAAATATTGATGCTACCAGTAGTTAAGACAGTGATGAAAAAATGCTTACTTTTGTCTGTCCAAACAATAAACTTTGAGGTAACTTGCAAAAAACTTTAGTCCTTAGTTGGTGCATATCTTTTAAAATTTATTTATAACTTGTTATAGGTGAGGATTCAAATATTCCTTTATGCCTAAATAAACATGAGTATGCTTTTTCTTTTCTGACTAAAAGGGAATAATTTGGGATATTTATGTTCAGTTTAGAAGTAAATAACAGATTATAGTTTTTTGTACTATTTAATATAAGGTAGCAATGTCTATGCCCCTTGACTTTCCCTTCTTTGAATTGTTGTTAGGATGTTGCTTTTTTTTTCTTTGTTTGTCTTTATGACCTTGCAGTTGGAAGAGAAGTCCTAATTTCTGTTCAAACACTCCTTTCTGCCAACTCAAAGGAGAAAATGTAGGAAAACTCTACAACCTCTCAAGCAGTCATGGCAGTTACCTTTCAAATAGTCACTTTCTCTTTGATAAAAGCAAGATGAGGTATTTTTCTTCATACAAAGTATCAAAAGCAGAAAAAAGATCCTATATTCCAGTGAAACAGAGATTTGATTTTGTGTTTTTTGTGAGTGATGAAGGATATCAGACTAACAAAATGGTGCACTTTTGAGGAAATGTCAAAATAGCTATTGATTTGATCTCCTAGTCACTGAATTCATACATTCTAGCTCTGGGGAGCTGCAGTTGAATATGACTCTTGAAGGAATATATTCACTTTTTGCAGTATCTGTCTTGGAAAGTAAAAGGAAGGTTACAAATTTTTCTTGACATGGGAAAGATTTAAATGGAAATTTTTGGTACAACTTATGTTTTTCCTGTTTTGTAGATTGCTGTAAGTCTTGGCGTTCCTATCGTGAAAGCTGAGTGGATTTATAAGGCATGGGAGAAAAGAAATGAAATGTAGGTGTTTCTTTTCCTTCAGCCTTCACCTTGCATCCTGTTCTGCAGAAGGAACTTCTGCTTAAATACTGGCATAAGTCACTTATTAAGTGACCTTTTTGTGCATCTTTTTTCTTTCAGTGATTTCTGTGCAGCTGATGACGACTTTAGAAACCAGTTCAAGGTTCCTCCCTTTCAGGATTGCATGTTAAGTTTCCTGGGATTCTCTGATGATGAGAAAGCTAACATGGAAGAAATGACAGAAATGCAAGGTGGTTGTTTATGAAAAACTGTGGGAAGAAAAGGGTGGATTTTATAATGATAGGTGCCACAGAACTGCTGAGATATATTTCTAATAAGGATATTCTTTCCTCTTGTTAATTTGCTTTTTTTTTTTTTTATCTAGGAGGACATTATTTACCAGTTGGTGATGAAAGATGTACACACTTGGTGGTTGAAGAAAGTACAGTAAAAGATCTTCCATTTGAACCTTTAAAAAAGCTTTATGTTGTAAAGCAAGAGGTTAGTGCTGAAAATTCTTTAGAGAATGCTGCTGTGTAAAACTGTGTGTGCCACATGCAAGAATGTGGCTTATTCTGAAAAATTATCTCCCATTCCAACTGTGTTACTATTATAGATTATTTTGAATATTTTTAGCTTTGGGTGAAGCTCTGTAATGTGTTTGTAATGTGTGTTTTCTTTTTTCCTTTAGTGGTTTTGGGGAAGCATTCAAATGGATGCCAGAGCTGGAGAGTCCATGTATTTATTTGAGAAGGTATGCTGAACACTCCCACAACACACAGCATATTTTGGTGGTAAAATTAACAGGCCACATACTGTGTGTGGGGCTGTAGATCAGATGGTTTAAAGCAGCATTTAAGTTCCAGATAATCCTTTATAAATTTTATACATAGAATACTAATTTGGAATAGAAACCTTTTTTTCTTCCCGAAGGTTTTACTTTTAGTCAACCAAAATACTACTATGGTTTCTGTTTTAAAAAGGGGGGAAATAAAGCTTCACCCATTGTGCTGACGTTTCCTTCTGTGTTGTGGTTGTGTGTTGATCTCTGTAATTAACTAATCTCTGCTCTGAGTTGAGCTGGACACAGAGGATAAACTCACTGGAGGAAGTTTTCTTTCACCGCAGTCGGAGAGTCCCGATTTCAAGAAGTCGGTGTCGCTGCTTTCCCTGGGCACTCCCAACAGCAACCGCAAACGGCGCCGCCTGAAGGAGACCCTGGCCCAGCTGACCAGGGAGACAGACATGTCCCCATTCCCTCCTCGGAAACGCCCCTCAGCTGAACATTCCCTCTCCATTGGCTCCTTGCTGGATATTTCCAACACTCCGGAGTCGAGCGCTGCCAGCGGAGGTAGAGCTGAAAGCAGAGTCGTTAACAGCTCTTGTGTGCAAGTGGAAATGGTGGTGGTAGGGAAATCTTACAGGTTCTGCTACAGTTTTGCAAAGTAATTCCAGGCTTTTGCCTTTTCTAAGTGTGGAGGAAAAAATTGGAGTGAAGAGTTCAGACAAAGGCCGAGCTGCCTCTTGTCATCACAGTAAGCATGTTCATATCTGAAGGAATAGATACAGAGGTGATAACCAGGGAGAACATTAGTGTTACTCCAAAATGCTTCAAATACTCTGTTGGAAGTCTGTAGCAAATTAGCAGCATAGTCAACAGTAAATCATCTAAAATACTCTCCACAGGATACTTGGAAGAAAGAAAACAAAGATTATTTTCTAGAGAAATTAAAGAGAAAATTCCTGCAGGGTCTACTCCTAGGTCTTTGAAATGTTCTGTTAAGGCAAAGCTGTTTGTGCCAGCAAACTGTCATGTTTAAAACTTCACAAGAACATAAATCATCAATTGGTTTTGAGTGAATGGGCAGTGTTTTAAATATCTCTGCATATGGTTCTTGTGAAGAGAGAAACTGCAAAATTTTGGGTTTGTCAAAAAGCTGATACCCCAAGTGTTTTGAAAGGTCTGGTTCCAGCATATAGAGGAAGTATCTGGAGCTGCTATTGCTTTAAAAAGGCAAACTCAAATCACATAACAGCTCCCAATGAGGCACAACCTGTAAGTGATAATTCAGAAGGAATCCAGGGAAGATCAGCCTTCCTAGATGATGCTACTGCTCTTGTTACCCCTGGTAGGGAATTTTCTTCTAATCCAACAGCAGCAGTCAGCCTCAGAATGTGCTATTTTGGAAAAAAAAAGCATATAAGGTACTTATTTAATAGTTAACTATGGCAGTAATGAGCTTTGATATCAGTATAGGTCTCTGAGATCCAATACATGAGCAAATATTTAAAATTCATGAGCTGTTCCAGGTCCACCTTGGCTTTAAGAGAAATGACTTTTTTGAGCCTTTCCCCTTCCCCCTATGGGATGAAATGTAAGTGTTGTGTGGCAAGAGCTGATTTTAGTGAAATGGTTTTGAGCTACACACTTAATGCAAGGATGATAAGGAGCTGAGAGATAATTGTTTACGTGGCAAAGTGGAAGTAGAAAAGCACTTTTGTACTAGTGTGTAAATAAGTAACGTTCAGCACCTAATCCATGCTTCCTGCTAAATAAGGAACTAACAATAGGGTCAAGTCATTGACCTGCCCATAAATGCCTTATTAGTTTCAGTCTAATTTTGAGGAATAATATATTGCTGTTATTTTACAAGTAGGCTGTAATAAAGAGAGCCATTTTCTGAAAGAGCCCTGATAACTCTAGGCTACAGCCTTTTAAAAAACCCCAAACTTATCTTCACTTAAAAATTCTGAAGTTTTTTTCTTTTGTCTTTGAGGACGAGCTTTTTTTAGGGACTCTATTGTAATAAAGCTCTATTTTCTGTATCTCTTCATCAGAAACACCAAAAACCTGTGCAAGACCTTCCAAAAACTCAACTCCTCTTCCTCTCAAGCAGTCTGCAAGATGGCAGGTTGCAAAGGAATTGTATCAGACAGAAAGTAACTATGTTGATATTCTGACAACAATTATTCAGGTAAGATGGTCTTAAAGCAAGTCCAGGTCAATTGTTATAAGATATCCAATGTTTACAACAATTAATATTTTCAATCTGTGATCTTTTGAGGCTTGGGTGCATCAAAGCTTCATAGGGAGATGACAATATAAACAGTCTCATTTAATTTTACTGACATACAAAAAAACTCAGTTTCAGGTTGGAAAATACAATTTCTAATCTGGGATCTGTAGTGCTATTGCAATATATATGGAAATTGGAAGTGTCAGGAAAATAGGATCTTCATGACTAATATTTCAGATATTAGTGAATAGAGAGAGATGGCAGAGGGGAAAATCCTTTTTTTGAAATTATTCCAAGAAGAGCAGAATAGCAAACAACTTACAGGAAGAGCTTAATTTCTTGAAAGTTTATTTCTATTGCAGCTGATTATCTACTTAAAGAATGAGCCAAGATGTGTGTGAGTAGAAAGAGATGAAAGAGGCTTGTGCTGTAGAGATGTATCAGACTAAGTGTTTGTATCTTCAAACCACTCTCCAAAACCCACTCCTGCTGAATGGAGACATCTCAAGATTGTGACTGCAGGAAATTATCATCTAGGAGGAAAACACTGTTGCTTTCATAACTATTTGTAACAAGTGTTGGCAGTTGGGAGGGCATTAACTGCTTTTTCTCTTAATTCATCAGTTATTTCAAGTTCCTTTGGAGAAGGAAGGACAACTTGGGGGACCAATCCTTGCACAGGAAGAGATCAAGACCATCTTTGGCAGCATTCCAGATATTCTTGATGTGCACACTAAAATCAAGGCAAGCTGCACCTTCTTCCCTGCAGGGGAAGCTTTCCTGGAGACTTTGAATCTTTTCTGCCTGTTTTCAGTTGCCTCTGCTGGATGGGTATAAACTCTTCCTGGTGCTGATAGTACTCTTTCAAATAGTGGCATCTGCCTATTCCTGGCTGCATTTCATTGTAGGCTTTTAAAATAGACTTGCAGACTACCTGCAACTTGGTGATTTGTCTGTAGTTTTTGTTGTTTTGTTTTCCAACCAGTGGGGTCCAGTCTGGTTAATCACACCAGCTATTGATGTGTGCCCACTGAGACAGAGATGAAAGTAGAGCTTTGTGTCTGTGTGTCAAATTGGAGTCACCTGCAGCACACAGTGCAGTGAGAGTTGCTTTGATGCAGTTGTTATGTTTTCCTTCATCTTTGATGTTATAAAGATATGAGCAATGGCAGCAGCAAACCAATATTAGTGATAAATCCTTTTCACTTAAGGTGAATCCTGACCCTTCAGCTGTGCCCTCCTGTCCCTCTTATTATCTGATGGTGTTTGAGCTTGATCCCTATCAAGCTCATATAGGCTTAACAGGCTTGCTCTCACTTTCCTTGACACCCTGGTGTAGCAACTAAGTGGAATCTATCCTAGTTCTATTTCAGTCCTATCTTATGGACTTAAGTCCTAGATAAGTTGTGCAGTCTTAATAAGAATTGGTTCAGCTGCCTTCTGTGTATCCTTTCTCAATATTCCTTTGGGATGTGTTGTGTATTTTGTTGGATGCATCAGTGTCATCTGCAGAGTTGGCTAGCCCTGACATGCTGCCAGGCTCTCCTTGCATTGATTTACAGCTATATATACATATTCAATAAGCCAGAGATCTGTTTTCAGCCCTCAGTAGACTGGAGGGGCTGAATGTGAAATTGTGCAGCTTTTAGGATTGCCTGTTTTGCCAACATGAAAACACAGCTAATGATGTGTGTTTGGCAAAATAGTGATCCCATTTAATGGCTTTATGCACTTTATGCTCAGCTTTTTTTTTCCTCCCATCCCTGCATGTATTCTAGGAAGACCTGGAAGATCTTATGATAAATTGGACTGAAAGCAAAAGTATTGGTGATATCATTCTCAAATATGTAAGTTCCTGTTTCTTTCTTTATGCTTACAAATATTATCTTGCCTTACAAACTTAGAATTCTAGGAGCTAGCAAACACAAGCAAAGCACTGCTGAGAAAGAACTCCAGCTTGTAACATTGTCTTTTTTATTCAGACTCTTCAGTTGAATTAGGTGGTGCAATACATGTCAGGTTTTACTGTGTGTGTCTGTTCACAGGTATGAAGGATTAAAACTACAAATAGCAGCAGTTTGAGAGCTGTAGTTTGCAACACTGCAGACACACTTTTTACTCAGACATTAAAAGTCACTTCCTGGGTCGTTAGCCATCTGCTGCCTCTGATCAATAGTAAAGAACTAGGAAAATAACTTCACAAAAACTTATGTTCTTTCTTTAAGGCTTGAAACATGTAAGTGAATGAAGAGTAGAACAGAATAACGTATCTTGTGATTTTGCTGATCTGATGATTTTGACACAAACAGTGCTTGTCATTCAAAGGTTTTCATTCTAAGGTATTGCTTCTGGTGGTCTAAAAGGTGATTGCAGTAACTGGCGAAAATACCTGTCTGAAATTCCCAAAATTCTTACCAAAAGCCTCTTGCTAGGTGAGAACCTGCCTCCCACTTGAGCTGCTCAGCAGCTCTTAAGATTGTCACATGTTTGCTTGATGCTGGTGGGAGCAGCCTGCATTTAATCAGCAGCATCAGTCTGGGGCATCTGGCATGCAAAAATGTCTTAACTTGTTCTGAGAACACAAATGGGTTTACAACACATTTTTTATTATTCTTTATTGCAATGTGGCTTTGAGCAGCTTTGTATGGCTCAGGGCATATGAACATATGTACAATGATACATAATATGTAAAGCAGAGCCCTAACAGTTGTTTCTTTCAGTCAAAAGACTTGTTGAAAACATACCCTCCGTTTGTGAATTTCTTTGAAATGAGCAAGGAGACGATTACAAGATGTGAAAAGCAGAAACCAAGGTTTCATGCCTTCCTAAAGGTAAATGTCTGCAGAACTAAATCTATGAGTAGAACATGGGGACTGTGTAGAACCATGTTCTACTGAATGCAGTAGATGGAAGAATGTGCAATTTTGAAAGAACATCTCTTGGTGAGACAGAAATAGGAAGGATTTGAACTTCAATCCCTTGAGCTCCTCATAAGACTCTTTCAGAAAAAGTCTGAGTTCCTCCTCTGTTAAACAGCTTTTCAGGGTGGTTTGATTATAGTTATTTGTTACTGGAAAAAAGTTCCTCCCAAATGCCTGTCTTCTCCTTTCTGTAGAGGTAACTGGAGCTGCTTCTTTGACTGGTTCTCTCCCTATGTTTGTGAGACTTGTATTTCTGAAACAGCTTTTAACTTTCCCTGGGCAGCTGTGAAGCTCCAGGGAGGTAGAATTTATCAGCATTCCTGTGACTAATGAATAGGAGCCTAACAGTGGAGATTTAACAGGAAAATGATCTTCAAAGAAAGTTATCTGAGGATGAGACTTAAGACTCTTGATCTCTTCAGATATGTGTGTACTGTTAATAGTGCAGTGTAGCTTTAACTCCTATATCTAAATAGTCAAGTAATCACACTGACAGTTCCAGCTCATGTTTTCTGAGGGACTAGGGATTACTTCCAAGTATTGACATCTAAAAGATGGGGAACAAATAAGAGAACAGACTGTCCTCAGTCCCACTCCACATGAGCAGCTGGAACAAGAGCTGAAGAGTTGATATGGACCCTTTAAAAATAGACATTCTGAGAACATAAACCACTGTAGCTTTGGATATAATGTGGCTTTTAACATGCTCTGTTAATGGCCATGGTAAACAATTCTTACACTTGAATAGCAATGCAGATTTCAAGGAAGGCAATTTTTCTCTGATCTTTGGCTTTTCTTGTATATGTTTGTAGAAAAATAAGTAAACACTGTTTCCTTTTCCCCAGATAAATCAAGCTAAACCTGAATGTGGCCGCCAAAGCCTCGCTGAGCTCCTTATCCGTCCTGTTCAAAGGCTGCCCAGTGTTGCCCTGCTCCTAAATGGTAATTAGTGATGCAATTTTTATTAGTTTGTCTGTGAAGGTGTTAAAACCACAAGATGATGTCTGCTTTTTGTCATCATTAGCAACAGCTTTTTACATCTAAAACAAGCCTGATTATGTGAATTAACGATGATTCCTGGCAGTCAGTGAGACCCACTACTGAAGAAAGCATAAATTCTGACTAAATTCCACTTGTTCATACATTTGTATGCAGGATACAGATAGAGGAACAGTTTGCACTGACAATTCTGTCTCTTCAAACAAGAATATAATTGAGATTCAAATGAAACTAACATAAACTAGAGAGCAATTCATATTGACAAGGCTCACGGTTTCGTGTGTTCCACCTGGTATCAACCACTTGCTGTAATAATGATTTTGTTAATAAAAATAATAAAAAATCCACATCACCCTTTGCTTCAGGTAGAAAGAATTCTGTGCTTGTCTCTGCACTTCAATTTAATTTTTTTAGTAGGTTAAGGGTTTGGTTTCTGTATTGTATTTGGTTTTTTTTCCCTAATGAGATGTCTGGACAGCTTCTGTTCAGCCTAGTTCCCCACTTAATCAATGCTACTTGGACTCCAGGGTAGATCAGATTTCTTCAGTCAGCTTATCTTAACTCAGTTGAAATTTAAATTTTTCATATTTCTTTTCAAGCACTTGTAATAGGCATGGATTTTTTATTTCTTTAATTTTTTTTAATTGTAGATATTAAGAAACATACAGCAGAAGAGAACCCAGATAAAATAACTCTGGAGAGAGCTATTGAATCGTTGAAGGAGGTGATGACGTAAGTCATGTTGATTTTGTGGAACATACTGTTAAACATACTGCATTTAGATCCTCTGTTCCTCCCAAATTGTCAGTGTTATGTTGCCACAAGGAACAGTAAGTAAACATAACTGTAGGTGTTCTTCAGCCTCCTTTTGCCTGCTGTTGTCACTTTGGTGTTCTGTGCCAGAGCTCTGGAGGAGCCTGTGGTGTTCCCAGCACTTGGACCTGACCCTCTGCTGACTCCCAGCCTCAGCAGGGACTGTCCCCATCCTTTGTTCTGCTCCAACTCCTGTTTCTATCTCTTCCCTTTGGAATGGAAGAGATGAGTTTTGTCTTTAAATCTTACTTCTATGCATATATCTACTGAAAGGACAGACTTTGGGTGGGAGATGAGTTTTTCTTCTGATCCTGTATTAGCTCTTCTTGGCAGTGTTCCCTGAGTTAATTAGCTGAAAGCTGAAGTTGTTTAGATTGTAAGTCTCACCTCTTTTGAAGTGTAGCGTATGTCTCCAGCAATGAAGAACTCCTGCATTAATTGGGTAAATGTTTGTCCAGTTTTAACAACAACTTTTAAATTGTAATTATTCTTGCATCTGCTGCTTGCTGAGCTGCAGTCCTGATTTGGGGGAGACAAAACACAGGCTGTAAAGAACTGAGTTGTGTCAGTCTCTGGTTCAAAATCTTGCAGGGCAGGCGAGGGGAAATCTATTTTAACTGATTGGTGTGTCAAGTGCTGCTAAGGTGGCAAGGATAGTGTTCTAGAGCTGAAGTTTCCTATCTGATTTCATGTGATATTTGCCTGTATTTTCAGGCAAATGTGGCAATGTTGCTGTATAAATTCTATCTCTGAATATTTAGCTTTAATATTTTTGTATTTCTTAAGCAACAGTAAATGGATGCACTGCATTTGGTATTGAAGATTAATATAATATGCCTTCCTTAGACACATTAATGAAGACAAAAGAAAAACAGAGGCCCAGAGGCAGTTCTTTGACGTTGTCTATGAAGTGGATGGATGTCCAGTAAGTAATTCCTCCAAAGCTGCAGATCTGTGAAATGGCTGCACCCCTTTGCAAAAGCGTGTGAGGCTACAGTGCAATGGTGCTGGTTTAAACAGATTGCCAGTGTTAAGCTGTAAGCAAGCAGTAATCCAGCCCTTGAACTCCATGCTTAATGAGCTTTGTGCTTCTGTCATTTAGGCCAATCTCCTGTCCTCCCACCGCAGCTTGGTTCAGCGTCTGGAAACTGTAGCACTGGGTGATGATCTCTGTGACAGGGGAGAGCAGGTCACACTCTTCCTGTTCAATGATTGCCTAGAGGTAAGGTGGCTATACCAGCACACCTCATGAACTGAATTGTAACAGGCTTGACACTACACATGAATATAAAATAAATAAAATTTAAGAACTTTTGAGGCAGAATTCTAAGTCACAGATTGCTGATGGGTCAACTCATGCTGATGTTTCCTTTCCATAGTCTGCTGTATAAGCCAGCATAGTTAGTAAGTCATGTCTGCATGGGTGGGAGGTGTTAATGTAGCCTTTAATGTCTTGCAGCCAGAGTAAAAACATAAAAGCAGCTTAATATGTTAAAAAAAATGTTTATCTGAATAGCATTTTGAGTAGCACCAATGGATGAAAAAGTGTTGGAGTCCTTGGCTCATCAAGGTTGTTAGTCCTTTTAAAGTTTAGTTGTATATAATGATAGTGAATAGTGGGTCTTGATAGATCTGTCTGTTCTTGGCCTACCAAAATACAAAATCATAATAAATGCCCTAAACTAAAAATATGTTAGGAAGAACTAGAGGGGAAGAATAATCTAACTGTTTTTGGAGAACAATGTGGAAAAACTGAATTTATAAACAATACTATCATAAAGTACTTGTTACTGTCTGCAGCAGTGAAGAACATTGTCTTCATAGAAGACCAACTCTAAAATAATTCAAATTAGTGCTGTCCTAAGCAGCACTTAGAGAAAAAACCTGTTCTTGTGATAGTGTTGAACTCTCCCTGGGAGTCAATTTGACTTAGTTTCATCACTTCTTATAAAGGAAGGAAAGGAAAATAAAACCACTTTTTATAAAATCTTAGCTTGTCTCTTGGACAAGATACAAACAACAAGATGCATTACTTGAACACACAAGTACCTTACATATATTTATGCAAAGCCTGCTCAATGGCTGCCTGCATAAACAACAGCAAGTGATATTTCTAGGACATAACACACCACACCTTAAGTGGGTTCATGCATATAGATGTTGTCTTTTCTGTTTATCTTGTGGTAGGTTTCAAAGGACCTTTGTTATGCAGGCTAGAATGGAGGTTTGTAATGCAAAATTACTTCCTCTCTAGGTATTCTTTAAAAATTTATTGTATTTTTCAGCTGAGTGTTTTGATGCTAGGTAACAAATATTGCTGGGCCACTTGGGCTGTAGGCAGTGAATAGTGAGATAAGTGAATTCCTTTAAGATTTATGTGGCAGAGTAGCAAGATTTTCTGTGCCTTCCTGGATAGCAGAAGGTAAAAAATATAGAAAGGAAAGGAAACAATAGCAAGAGATCTTTCAACTGACCCTTCCTATTCTATTTAACCACAGATTGCAAGGAAACGACATAAAGTTATTGGAGCTTTCAAGAGTCCCCATGGCCACACAAGGCCTCCTGCATCTCTCAAGCATGTTGTTCTCATGCCTCTCTCCCAGATCAAGAAAGTCTTGGACATCAGGGAGACAGAAGGTCTGTGTGTTTTGTATTAAACTGTGTTTCAGTGTGAAGGGGAAGCTCTGCTTTTGGGGGATTTATTGTATTGTTTGTTAGGTATGTGATTTTAGTAAAAGCTTCTGTTTGAATCTCTGTATGAGCTTGAGAATTCCTTGTACTGGTGCCTTTTGGCTTTCCAAGAATCACTGCAGGATGCTGAATTTGGCAGAACTGCTAGATGGCATTAGCAGAAGCCAACCAAATGACAGTGTGAAATAAACAGAGTTAAACACTTGACAGCCCTGGATTTGCAAAATAAAAACCAAACCTCAAACTTCAGTCCAGAGCGTAGACTGGCCAGAGAAAAGTGCTGTTGGTGTGAAACAAATCTAACTGGTGATGATAATACTCAGGAGGAACTGTGCTTGGCATCTTAAAAGATGACTTAATTTCTCTGTCTGCTTTGCCATACTGCTGCAGCCTTGATGGTGACTTATAAAGAATCTAATCACACCAGTTTCTAGATTTCTATCCTGGCAAGATTTGGTGTTTCACTGCAAGTGATGATATGCACATCATGTGTTCTGCTGTGTGTTCTCTGAAACACCTGAACATAGAAACCCAGTTAAAAAGAGAAACAGCAAAGAGGGGAGGTGAGGCTGACTGCTCTGCAGATTGTTTGGTGAATAATCAGCTGTTGCCTGAAGAGCTGATTGCAGCCTCTTGATGATGACTGTGGACAGAGCTCTGCTCCTGCAAGTGATCCAACAGCTATTGTGTAAATAAAGACAAAGCCATCACACCAAATCATGTCTGTAGCTCCAGCTCCTGGCAGACAGAGGGTTGACCCTTCTGAAGTTTTCCCCCTGAATTATGTGAAAAAAATAATTATTCTTTTTATTAACTCCTTGCTTTTTTTTAAAAATAAAATGTAGATTGCCAGAAAGCTTTTGCCTTAGTTGTGAGGCCACCTACAGAACTCAACAACAAGCTGCTCAGTTTCCAAATGACAACTGAAGAGCCTTGCAAGGAGGACTGGCTGAAGATGTTGTGTCGGCACGTGGCCAACACTATTTGTAAAACAGATGCAGTAAGTACTCTGGAACCATGCTGCTGATTGAAACATTTCCCTCTTTTTGGCTTGAAGCACCTGAAGCTAAAGAATTTAATAGTGGACATGCCTGAGGTGAAGTAGAGCAGAAAACATTCTAATATGGCTTCAAGTGAGTGGTTAAAAGGTGGAGAAGGAAACAGCCTGGAAGTTAGTTTGTGCAGGAGCTAAATAGTGCTTAAAAATCAAAAATTATAATTAACTTGTGATGGTGAAAGGATATGATTCAACTCTGCACTGTGGTTCTTACAAGAATTGTATTCAGCTTGCTTCTTTCAAAGACAGCTGTCTGAATTACAATCCGTGTTGATCATTTGTGTTGGATTAACTCTGTTAGGTTGAGCTCTTTGTTCTACACCTTATCTGCACTATAATGCAAGAGACATGGAGCATCTTCCTCTCATAGACAGAAATCTACAACTTTAAAACAAGGAAATAGGGAAAACAGTGAAATAAGGAGGCACTGGGTTTGTCACATATCTAGAAATTCAGCCTGTGGGCTTGCTATAGTCAGAAAACCACTAATTTGAGGAGTAGATCCTCTCCAATTACAGCAAGAGGCTTTCAGCTAATGTTTTAATTATGTAAAAGTCTATGCATATCAGTCATCTGAATTTGCTGAAATACGTGCAGTACATATAGCTGAAGCTACTTGGTGTAAACTGGAGAGGCTTTGTGTTCTGCAGTGTATTCTTACAGTACAATATTTGGTTGTGATTTTTAAAGGCATGTTTGTTACAGGAGAGGTAATTAAGTAATGAGAACAGCATCTTAGATTTTGTGTGTCTTGTGCTTGGGACTTAGGAATAAGAGACTTGGGCTTTGTGATTTCCCTTCCCTTTTAGGTACTTAGTAGAAAAAGTGCTGATGTGCAAGTGTTAATTTATTTTAGTCTCTCTGTTGCTTATCTTCAGTATTTTGTGTCACATATAACTTGTATTTTTAATAGAAATTAAACCTTTGTGTAATAAATGTATCATTCCCTCTTGCCCCAAGACATTCAGAATCATATGCTGACAAATTGTAACCTGCTTTGCTGAATCCCATTAGTTATAATTTCTGTACCTATTGCTTTGTACCAACTATGTAATACTTCTTTCTGGCTGATTTAAATGTCAAATTGAGCTTCAATTTAAGCACTTTTGCCTGGTTTTAGACTTTGAGAGCACCATGTGAATGATAGAACATTGACTTTGCCACCTGGTGGCAGCAGAGACTTTGGCTACTCTTCCTTAGATGCTGGGAATGGCCATAAAGCTGCTGGCTGGAGTCCTTCTGAGATATTTTTTTTTTTTTTAAGTGTAAAATAACTTTTCTCAAAATGCAAACAACAAACAGCAAAAAAAAAAAAATCATCCCAGCAACTTCCCATTCCTGTGTGTGCCCCCTCTGCCCCCCAGGTTCTCTTAGTAGGTAGCCAGAGATTGCTTTGCACATACTGGAGTTTAAGAATGAGGCATGAAAAAAGCCCCAAACTCGTGGCTATTCTGCTACGTGTATTACACTTAAGCTGAAAGTTTTTAGTCTTAATGTTTGACAGCTGGAGCTCTCAAGATTTCACTTCAGAAATGTGCTAGATGTGTCAGTGGAATAAAGCAATGCTTATCTTGGAAAGTCCCTGAGGATGCCTCAGAACTACTGCCTTTAATTTGGTCAGCCCTGGACTGGAAACTGAATCAGACAAACTGAATGTAAAACTACTGCTGAAGTGGTTTCACAAACTGATTGCACCAGCTGTTGATCTAATGAAATGGCTTGAAAACAAATAGCTGCTGGCCTGTATAAAGAGTTAAATGTGGAAAAATATGGCAGTTTTACCCTCTGAATCTGATCTAATGGACTAGAAAACTATTTTTTGACAAGTGCTGGTATTTGACTGTTATTAAGACTATTTTTGTCTACAGGAAAATCTTATTTATGTTGCTGATCCTGACTCAGTTGAAGTAAATACTAAAGATATGGACAGTACTTTAAGCAGAGCATCCAGGGCAATAAAGAAAACATCAAAAAAGGTAAGAGATGCTTTTTAGTCAGAGAATTGTGCTGGGATTCCTCTTTCAGGTGGTTTGTAGTATTTACAGTAGTGACAGGAAAAACTTAATCTGAACTAAAACTCTTAAATATAATCTCCTTAAAGAAAGAAGGTGAGGGGTGTTTAAGGTTTTGGAATATCTGTATATATAGTCTTAAGTATTATAGTCATAAGTATAATGTAGTAATTTTTGAGTCTGTTATGGAACTTATGCTGTTTAATACTTTGAGTCTTTTAAATATAATGCAAAATTGAGAGCAGCTTGAAGGAGAGGGGGGCCTGACTGTGCAGGGCTGAGGGATGTGGGGAAGCCTTGGTGATCAGACCTTGCTTTGACTTCTCCCTTTATCTCTGCCCTCCTCTGTCCCTCGTGTGTTGTCCTCGCATTTGGACAGAACGAGAAGGGCAGGGATGATGGGGAGCTTTTAAAAGTCAGATCACTTTAGGTGTGGGTGTTTGGCTGGCTGTGATCCACCCACCAACACTCGATACTCACGAGCAATGGTCTGTACAGCCACAGTCATTCCAGCCTGCCTTTGGTCAGTGTTTAAGCTCTTGTCCCACCCCTCAGGTAACCAGAGCCTTTTCGTTCTCCAAGACGCCCAAGCGGGCTCTCCGCAGGGCTCTGCTGTCCCACGCTGCCGCCGACGGGCGGAGCCCCAGCTCGGCCACCGAGGCTTTCATCGGCAGCCGCCTGACCAGCACCTCGTCCCTGGCGGTGAGTGCTGGCTCTGCCGGCCCCCGAGGCACCTCCTGCCCATCACACTCCTTCCCCGTCCCATCACACTCCTTCCCCGTCTGCTGCAGCCCTCCCCTTAGCAATGCCAACATCCACCGTGGGGAAAAATGACTTTTAACTGCACTCACAGGGATGTTATTTTCAAGAGCTGTGTAAGGTGAAGCCTTGCTTGCTGAAAATGCTGAAAAATCTTGATGCACTAGAAGCTGGGAGATGCCTTTATACGTTTAAGTTGAAAAGCCCCACCAGTCTCTTTTGCTCAGGATGGAATATGTTTGCTCTTCTGAGAGAGTGAGAAAGTTTCAACACAAGTGTTATATTGGTTCATGCTTTTGATTTTGAGCACTAAATAGAAATGTGGTGTACAACCCTGATTAGTATGGTGAATGTTTCAGTCAAAGCAATGAAATTACAGACATCCTGTGAAACAAACTGGGAAGGAGGGGTGGAGAAACATAGATGCTGCAGTCTGCAAGTTTTTAAACAACAAGGGAATTATCTCCTTGTAAATGTTTAAGAAAACTTGATAAAATAAAATACTGTTCTACATATTGCAACTCTTCTGCTATGCCTGGCTGCCTGTTACAGCTTTCTTCTGCTACATTAGGCCAAATTCAATTTCCTAATACAGTCTAGTAAAACATACTAGATTTGGAGGAATCTTTTCATCATCTCTGTTTTTTTTTGTAGTGTTTGAGTAAATTTGATAAGTAAACACCTGCTTTCTAGTCTGTAGTGTGTGGGACACAAGGCCAAGAAAAGGGAATCCTGTTCATTTTTCTACTACTGATTGATGTGTCAGTACTTTAATATTGAGGTAATTCAGTATGTTTGAGTGGCCATTAAATTGTACAACATAAAGATAGAGCCCTGCTCTCCCACATGAGAAAATATGAAGCAGTAAAGGGAGGAAGTATCACAGCAGACTCCCTTGCTTTAGAGGAAATTAAAAAAGATTAGCAATGGGGCTGCAGCCTAGTTTTCTATACAGAGATTTTTTTTTCCTTCTATTATTATTATGACAACAATTGTTTTTGCATTCTAATTGTCTACATTTTGATACAGCACTATATCTCATTTCTCATGAACTTGCAAGTCATTTCTCATGAACTTGCAAGTTTTTCTTTTTGTGCATATCTATCCCAAACAAAAATACTCGTTTTCCACAAAATTTTAGAAACATGCAAAACCATGTTCCTGTTTCAGATTCTTCCCAGAGCTCTTGCACCTCTGTGGTAATAAGCTGCAGCTTTGCAGCAGATGATGTGTTGTGCTTTTTTTAACAAATGCCACACAGCACTGAACTTGCATAAAGCCTTTTTGGTTCAATAGTAAGATTGTGGGGAAAAGAGGTTTGGATTCCAGCCCCTCAAGTTGGAATACCAGTACAGTTATTGATAGGAAACTAAAACTGGGAAAGCTGTCTTGAGTCCATTAAGAATCAGAGCTGTTATTCAGACATATTACTTGATTTAAATTAAATCCTGGCCTATGCTTATGTAGGAATTTTTTGGTGCAGAAAAAAGCCTTAGAGTAAAAATATCAATAAAGCTTGGATGCTTGGGTTTTTTTCCTTGTTTGAACTAACTCTTAAACCCTTCCTGGTTGTAGATTGCTCGTTCCTCTTCCACGTGCAGCCCAAGTGGATGTGTCAAACGTGCTGTTAATGTCCAGCGCTCCAGTTCTGTTGATTGGAGCTCCCAGAATCCCAAACCTCGCCCTGTGCTGTGTCCTGGCTCTCCAAACACTCATCTCTCAAATGCTGGAGAAGCAAAAGCCTCTTCCAACTTGGAAAGCTTAAGTGGTCTTGCCTTGGACAGACCATGTGCTCTCCCTGTTGTTCCCAGCACTCGTGCTGATGCTGGAGATGATAACCAGTGTGGTGCTGGGAAATTCTGTGCATCAGATCCTGACTGAAGTGAGCAAGAAATCCTGAGTTCTCTAAGCTCTGAGAGCATGGGACACTCTAAAGCACAAAGGGCTTCAAATGGTATTGGGTTCTTTAGCATCCTCTAATGCACAGGGTTGGAGTCAGCACTCACACGTGGTTCTGGTTCTGGGTGCAAACTTATTTTTTCACCAACTTTTAAATTTTTTGAGGTTTTTTTTCTTAATTGATCTACAATTGAATTCCTCACTGTTTCAGTTCAGTTCTCCAAATGGCCATGTAGCTCATTGGCCAGAGTTCAGAGGATTTAATAACTTGATTGCAAGGAAGCCTTGAGCAGCTTGTTTTACCTGTGGTTTTAATTTTTTGTTCTCTATCTGTATAAAAAAAAAATCTGATATAAAATACTCAAGTCTAATAAGAGCTGCTCTATAAAGAGGAGTTTAGGGTTAAACTTTCAGATATTACCAATGACTGCAAATGGAGGACATGGCATAAACAGGCTTGTTCATAGTGAGGTGTGTATGTCCTTACCTGCCCAAAATATCCCTATTTAAAAGGTTCTTGAAGCATGCAGGTGCACAGGCTGCCTAACTGCCGTGACCTGTTGATGTGCTGAGCAGCTTGGCTGGCTCTGAAGAGCAACAGAGGATTGCTTGTGCAAGTATCTTGAGGTCTAATGTGAAAAGAATATAAAATCTCAGCTAATCCAGAGAGGTTTACTTTTAGTGCTACATATTGATGTGTTGGTTTCACAGTAATTAAGTCTCAGAAGCAGCTTATTCTCCAAGCATCAGAAAAGTCAGCTTCTTGCCTAGTGTGTGCCCATCCAGGCACAGCTGAAGGCAGCTCTGACAAATCTTTGGGATGTCTGTTGCCTCCTGCAGCCAAGGAGACATGTGTTCAGCATCTCATTTGGGGCTCAGAGCTGATGATAACACAGAAAGTTGTAGGATTGGAGGGGGAGCTCTGTTTCTCTAAGAGATTATCATAGTGTATCTTGCCTTCATTTTGGAGGGAGATTACTGCAAAAAGTGATGCAAGATGTGTACTAATACTTGCTAACAGCTACTCTTCAAAAACATGTTCTTGCATTCCTAATCTCTCAAGGCTGGTAACATGGAAAAGAAAATCTTCTGCAATTTTTCAAATGCCTTAGGTTTCCTGTTCAAACTCTAGAAATGCTGAATCATTCATTTCAAAAGCTGCCAGTCTCTGAGATCTTCTGCACTCCCACATTCCTTGTATGATATGTCAAAGTTGAGAAATATCTGCTGCACTATTGAGATTGGCTCATAAATGATCAGTAACATTTTTTTTTTGTCCCACAGGGTGTTCCTTCTCCTTCCTTGGTCAGCCTTCCCTCGATCTTTGAAAGGAGGAGTCACACGTTAAGCAGATCAACAACCCACTTGATATGAGGCAGGTGGGAAAGACTCTGCTCTGTGGGAGAGACTGACAAGCAGGTGGCAGTGACCTGTTACTGACAGCAATGGTACCTTAGTCATTAGCACTTAGCAATGATTAGTAAAATGTTAGGTAACACTAGTTAAAGAGGGGTTTAGTTGTGTTGAAGCAGACCAGCCAATCACTGGAATAAGGAACTTGGCCTTCATTTAAACACATTATTCCCTCGCACAGATTTATTTCCTTACCAGCACAACTGAAACATTTTCTTCTATGGAAATTGTCCCCTCCAGGCAATACACTGGTTTGTCAGATCTCGAAATGAAGATGATGATCATATAATTTACTGCTAGTTTGCATGACTCTTATGCTTGCCTAACTTCATCTACTGGCAGAGCACTCTAATGTTTGAATTGTGGATTTCTTAAATGGAGATACATTATGAAGTACCTGACCTTTCAAGTATGACAGTTAACCTGTTGTACAGCTGCTTATTCCAGATATTTTATAAATGTAGTTGTTTATAATAAAATAGAATTGAGTTTTGTGATTATGATCTCCTGCAGCCTCACTGTAACACAGTGATATGAGGAGCTTTGACCACCAACAATGATCAATTGAATTCTTTGTCTTGCTTTGAAGTGGAAATCTTAGGAAAAGAATTACACTCCTATTTAGTAGGGTTGTTGAAAAACCAAACCCCCACATATTCCCCATACTTAGTCAACAAATCATTATTTAATGCATGGGATTATTGGTGTGACACTGTAACTTCAGGGTCCAATTTTGTCGTGTCAAATTTCAGTGTACTACTCCTAAGGCTTTTAGGCTTTCTCATTTATTTATGTCTTCCTTTAAAACTCTATGTTCACTTCTGTCATCTCTGAACAGTTTGTACCCTTCAATGCACTCTCACAAACTATCTCAATATGTAAATTTCTGCATTTCATTAACAGTTCAACTGTTGGTATTAGCAGGAGTTCACAACTTCTGGTTTCTTTTTAACCACCTGTGTTTTGTCTTGTATCTATATGTAACTAGTGATGCTTTTGAATGTGTCAGACTGCACTGTTTTTTATATCTCTTTTTGCCAATCTGAGCAATGTAAATAAACTGTTTAAAATAACACTGCTTCTGGCTTTGCTAAACAAGCTTTTATGAAAGTTTACTTTTTTATGCAGGAAAAAAAAAAAAGGCATTTTTGGGCTCCAGCCTACAACTGTACTCTGATTATCTATATACTTATTCCTAATAAAGTATACCACTTGATAGGCCTGAATCTTTTTTTGCTTTTTCTTAATATATTCATGTATCTTCTCTGGATCTACATGTCCAGTTCATGGTTTGGTTTTTTTTTTTTGGTCCTTGTCTATTCCGAATAAGCATCTGAGCTGAATATGCACTGACACTTCTATCATGAAGTGGCTCTAGAAAATAACCTATTCAATAAACACTATGCTAAAAATCCAACAACAGTTCTTGGCTTCTGTTTTTTTTTTTTTTTTTTTGTTTTTGTTATTTTTGGAAGGGCATCCTCAACCTGGTAACTTCTGTGCAAACTTAGGGCACTCTCAGCCTGTCAGTTACTGAGTCCTCCTGCTCTTCAGTTCTTGCACATGGTAATGGAAGAATCAGTCTTGCTAATGTTTGGAGGAGGAGGAAGGCAATACCAACTTTTGGTGTGACTTTATCCACTCCTACATTGTGGATGTATTCTCTTAACGTGTTATGTCAAGTTTCAGCAAGAGCTGTTTCTACTTTTATGAAAAAAATAGGTGTACTGTTAACAAATGTTAGGATTTAGAAGGGTCTGCTCAGTATTTCTCTTGACAGAGTGGGAGGGGAAGGGGGAGAGTGTTTTACAGCTGTCACACAGCAGCAAAATCTTGAGTAAGATGACAGAACAAGCTGGGAAGTGGAAATGAGTTTTCTGAGTTAACAAAGATGATCCAGAGTATCAGAAATAAGCCAAAATAAGGAATTTTTACAAATAAGTTTGCCCCACCTTTTCCATTTGCAATATTACATGTACTTATAGCATTAGAATAAGTATGTAGTTTTGGAGGGTTTTTTTGGCTGGCACTCTATTAAATCTGAGGTGAGACTGCTTCTCCAAACTAGAATTTTAAACAACATTACTTTTACCATCTCACCTCATGGGATGTGACTTATTGAGAAACAGTAAACATCTGGTTTTGTACAACACCTAGCTTCAGTCATGATACAGACAATTCACATCTCCTGAATAATATTTTAAACTTCAATTTGGACAGTTTAGTAGAGTTCAGTATAGTTTCCTAAGTCTTAATGTTGAGATTTCTGAACTGTAAAACTTTAAGGTCTGTTCTGCAACTCTTTCAAGGAAAAAAGGGATAAAAACTGGGATAAAAACATCTCTGTGCTACAACACGTGTTCTGCATACAGATTTTTTTTCCTTCAGAAAAACTGGAATTCTGAAGGGGACGTCAAAAGATGGTCTCTGTTTAAAACACAACCTTTTGTGGGCTGTACAAAAACAGTTTAAGGAGCTGCTCTCACTCTGCAAGAATCCTCTTTACCATTGCTCCAAATTGGCAGTTGAAGGACAGCTGTCAAAGGAAAGGGTTTTCTTTTGGGTGAGTGTTTGGTGGGGTGATGTTTGAGGAAGCAAGAGCTTGTTTTCTTGCTTAAAAATTTAGAAGAGCCCCAATGAGATATTCAAGGAGAGACTGGAGGAAGCCTGGAATAGAGGTTGGAGCCATTCACATGCCTAGAACTCATGAACGTGCACTCACAATCTATTAAAGCATTAATGGCCAAACATGATTAATCTTTTATAGGCTCTGTTCTAAGGGTAAAGGTGGAGATCTCCCAGCTGCTCGAGAGCACCTGTTTGCAAATTTGTCTAGGTTCAACAGGACTGCTTGACCTGTGCTTTGCAGAGAAATAGTTGCTGTTTGAAAGCAGAGCTGCAAGCTCCTCTGCGAGGGGGATGTTTACAGCCTCGAAAGCTGAGACCATCGAAACCATCAGAGACAAAGAGGGGCGGCTGCAATGTGCTTTACAAACACAAAAGCTGTTGAAAGCTGAAAATGCTGGCTGAGTGCTCCTGCAGCTGATGAAGGGTGAAGGCAAACTGGTGCCACGTTCTTTGCCCTGGGACTGGTTTGAAGCACGGAGCCAGAAACCTGCCCCCTCCCACCACTAAGGAAAGCTGAAATGGAAACGGGAACGCCATGAAAACAAACTAATTAAACATGTGGGGAAATAGATGCCACTCTGTCAGACGTTAGGCAAACAACAGCAATTTTTTGTGAAGAACATTACCACTACCGAGGGCAGAATTTTCAGCTGGCACAGAGCATCCTGTCAACCTCTATACAAATGCAACCAGGCCTTTGTGTACTTAATTTAGGCAGTTAGAAATGCAATTACCTCCCTACCTGCAAATTGTAATTAGTTTAAGCTGTGTTGGTGCCTTTATCAGCTGATCCATGCACTGACACTGACTTCAAGTACAGAGCCTGACTACTGTAGGAGCTACCCTCTGTTTTGGAAGTAAGTTATTATATATACAAATACATATGTGCTTGTGTATTTAGATAAACAAAAGGTTCTTACAAGGATATAAGAAGCAGCCTTTTATTTTTACTCCCTGTAGGGAGGCCCAGTGCCTGTACTTTGTATGAGTGGAATGAAGGGATTAAAGTTCTGATATTTATACTAATGTAGGTAAAAAAAGAGGAGAACCTCTACACCTCATTCCTCCTCTTCCCCCCAGCTTCTCAATTTCTTTAAGGGCTGAAGAAGAAGGAAGAGGCTCTTGGCTTAATACTGGAGTGCCCAGTTTTGCTGCTCAGCTTCAGGGGTGCTGTAGAGCCCATCCTGGCTTGGGGGAAGCAGAATCTTGCACCTACCAAAGCCCAGAAGCAGGTTGTGTTCTGCTACTCCTGCTCAGGTTTCTCTGGCAGCTCTGAAAATCAGGTAAAAGAGGACTTTTTACACTTCTCTCACCTCCTTCTCAACCCAAAATGCAACAACTTGGTAAGTACACTATCAGTTTATTAATAGATTCTTTAAAATGGAGTTGAGTGGAATATAAACAGTACTGCCTGAGCTCTTGGAGATGTTGTGTACAGTTAACAAAGGTAATGTTTATTTGTCAGTGTCTGGATGTTCTAAGTGCCTCTTGTAAATACTCAACTTGTGTCTTCACCCAGGCCATCAGTGGTGCAGTGGTTGTGTGGCTCCTACACACTTTCTGCTGCTCTCTGATGGCATTTCAGGGGTTTCTCCAATGTTTCAGCCTGGAGGGAATGTAAATATAAGCATAAATGGTTTTGAAAGTGTGCCTTTTCTCTGTGTTTCAATGGCTCATGCATTAGAGTTGGCATGGCTGACAAATCAGCACTGATTGCTAATTAAAAAGTGGAATATATTAAGGAGTTTCACACTTCCACTTCTGCCTCCAATTGAAACCCTGGCTGTATGAGTGTATGTAGGGAAGGTCTAATGGATACAGCCTAATTACTTGCCATTTTTGCTTTGACATAGCAGTTCATGAATTACAGTAACTCTGACTAACAGATCACTGCTGATTATTAATTAAATGGCAGAATTTGGTTTTATGCACCTCCAGCTATTACCCGCACAAAAAAGTGACATTCCACATCTTAACAAAAAAAGCTTTTTCCCTGCTTGTTTGTTGATGTGTAATAGCTGATGTTATCATCCCTTTAGAAAATAAAAGTTCTTCGGGCAGTTTTAACAATAGCAGTTGGTAAATATATTTCAAAAGTAAAGTTACTGCTACACTGCTATAAATGAGCCTTTGGGGAGGAAGTGTTTCAAGGCAGCTGTGCTGGTTTTGGTTGGGGTAGGGTTAATTCTTTTCACAGTAAGCTGGTGTGTGGCTGTGCTTTGGATTTGTGGTGGGAGCAGTGTGGATAACTCAGGGATGTTTTGGTTGTGTCTGAGCAGAGCTTACACGGGGCTGAGGCCTCTTCTGCTCCTCACCTCAACCCCAGCAGCGAGGGGGCGAGGGATGCACAAAGATTTGGGAGAGGACAGAGTCAGGATAACTGACCCCAGTGACCCAAAGGATATTCCAGGCTGTATGATGTCATGCTCAGCATAAAACTGAGGAAGAAGAAGGAGGTGGGAATGTTCAGAGCCATGGCTTTTTTTCTTCCCAAGTCACTGTTGTGTGTGATGGAAAGTCACTGTTACGACTTTCCAGGGGATGTCTGAACACCTGCCCGCCCATGGGAAGTGAGGAATGAATTCCTTGTTTGGCTTTGCTTGTGTGCATGGCTTTTCCTTCCCTTATTAAACTGTCTTCATCTCAGCCCACAAGTTTTGTCACTTTTGCTCTTCTGATTCCTCTCCCTCCCACCCGGGAGCGAGCGAGCGGCTGCGTGGGGCTGAGTTAAACCACGACAGCAGCACAAGGACTCCGTGGTTCCTGCCACTCTCCTTCCCTCTGGGTCACCTCAGAACAAAGAGAATTTTAACCCTTTATCTGCAGGAGGGGACAATTCATTCACTGCCACAGAGATTGCCCAGGCTACCCAGGCAGTTGAAGAAATGCAGGAATGAATTGATTCCTTTCTCTTTATTTACCTTTTCTATTCAACATACCCAGAATTTAATGTGATTCCTGACAGGATCAGTACTATCCTAATTTGTGATGGTGATCTGTAGAGATCAGCTGTTGAGGTTGGCAGTTCTTTTCATGATGGTGTCTGTCTTCTGCTGAATGGCAGTGAGTAGAGTAATGGAGAGCCTGTAAATGGCACCACTGCTATAACTCTTGCTGAATGAACAGAAATATTCAGTTTTATCCCAGACATAGAATTAGAACTCATTAAAATTGCCACCAGTCTTTTCAAATCAAGGATATGGCAGCCTGATAAACTTTTCTTTATGCTGGTTTCGCCTGTTACAGAAATACAGCAAAACTTTTATCCTAAAAATAAAAAAAAGACGGCTCTTCTGAAAAGAAATTGTTTCTCTAATCTCTTCCAGTTTGTGAGCAGGCCCCTAAGCATGTGAATATTTCAATATGCAGTTTGTAAAAATCCATCACAGATAGTGCTCAAGAGCAAGGGTCAAAAGAAATGGTATGATACTTGAGATCTCATATATCAAAAAGCACAGCGTAAAAATCCTTGGCATATAGGTGATCTTAATGGTCCCTTCTGGACTTAAAATGTATTACAGAGAGAAACTACCAAGTCATTTTTATAATTTAAAGCTTTATCTTTTCCTTTTTTGTAATTTTTCCTGTCTGAATATCATTGTTCACCTTAAGCAAAATAGAGAATATATTATTAGTGGAAGGTAATAAAAAGGACTCTGCGTTATTGCGGTCAATACCCGTAATAAATGTAAAATTTGGTGTTCCAAAGGGTGTCAAAAAGGTCCTCTTCTCTTTGCTTCCATCTAAAGTATTTCATAGCATTGCTTATAATAGTAACTCAGCAACACATTTCTACAAAGACTAGAATGTGTCAGTGTCTGAAAAACAAACTATTCCAGGTCACTGTATATGAACCACTGGAGCATTGGTTAGAAAATCTATAGGAGCAAAAGAAGCCCATGTGAAGTTGTGAAATTAGGGCTTTTGACTACAAGGCTTCAGAAAACAGTTTCTGATACTTACCTACAAATCAGTGTCATTCATAATGGTTTTATCTTTCAAAAATAAAGATATTGGGAGATTTTAAAAATGTGTAGATATCCAGAGAAATGGGGCAGTTGCTTTCAACAGGCACTTTCACTGAGCCCTACAGTGCCTCACGTTCTCCATGTGCCTGAACACGTGAGCTCTGCCTGTCCCTGTAGTCTTGGTGAGTACTGAGATGAAGTTTTCTGCAGATGACAACCCACAGGATGTAAAAATTCCAGCATTTGCTCTCTTTGAGTAGGAAATCACTGGAATGACTCAGCTTGAGTAGTTAGCTTAGCAAGAGTGACCTTTGGAAGAAGGCTGTCGTATGGAGCTGCTCTGCCACTACTCCCTCCAATTTTCCTTTACTCGAGAATGGCCAGCTTCAGAGAAAAGGTTCATCACTTTAACTGAATATTCTCCATACTGAGAGGAGTAAAAATAAACATTCTTCTCGATTTATTCACGCATACGCTGGAATCATCCAAGTGTGATATCTGAGAGGAGCTACATGATTATGATCTGAAATGAGAACAAAGTTCGTCTTGTGCGAGTTCTTGTTTCTTCCCCTGCAGACTCTGAAAGAGGAAGGAGATTACAGAGTCTTAATACCCATTGAAGCTCAAGAAAGCCAAGGCTGTGAGCTCCTGCATTAACCTTTTTAGCATTCTGCTGGCTAATTGTCTGTCCGTTCCACCTTCTCATCCCAGGTTAATGGGGTGGTGAGCAGGGGAGGACAGGAGCAGCTGGCCAATCACACCACAAAGCAAACTGAAAAGGTCAAAGCAATGTGCTGTATTATTCATGGACTATGCCTTGCTGAGGTATCTCAGATCTCACGTCTTCTCATGATGAATTACAACAAGAACAAGAAATGGCCCGACGTGAAATTGGCTCTTGTGACAGTAATTGTAGTTCAAATCGAGAAATGTAAAACTGTGGCCTGGCTGCTGTTCTGGTTTTTGAGATTGAGGGTGTGTGACCACATCTAGCCTCTGAGGGAGCAGCAGGTTACATTTGTATGGCCTCTCAGCTGGGTTATAAGTTTAATGCCATGTATCCTGATTCCTCTCATTTCAGCCATGGACTTTGTTTTAGATGTACTGTGTAGTGTCTCATATCCCTCCTATATCTATAAACTCATAACTAGCTTATAGATATCTTAATATCAGACTCTTTTTTTCTGTTAAGTGGTATTTTGCTTTGAAGTATTGATATGCTAACTCCCAAGAAGCCCTGAGGAGTGGACCATAAGACAGTCCTTATTCTCAAGAATTTGCAACCTGTAGAGTCAAATGTGAAGGAAAACTTGGTGTAACCATTATATTTTCCTTCATCTGAGATGTGAAACAGAAAGAGATACTTGCACTGTGCCTGAGGTGCCTCAAATTATTTTGAGTGCAGTCCCTCTCACTGACCCCACAGAGCTCAGCCACAAGCAGAGCACTGCTTTAATCCCTGCCAGTGGATCTCATTAGTGCATGTCCTTGTTTAGATGTCATGAGTTCACCTCATCTTGTTCCTCTGGTGATGTGTTTCATGCAATACTTAAGGTGCAGACCCACTTTGAACCGTAACCTTGTATTTTTTAAGTGTTTTTCCTATACCCCTTTGACAGGAGAGACTTCACGAATAGTGGAATATCTTTTTTGGGAACAACCACTGCCTGGTCTACCTTCTCCAAGTTGTAATTAGTGTTGAAACCCAAGAGTATACCATGCCTAACTCCTGGAGGAGCTGACTTTGCTTGTGTCTCTTTGCAGGGAAGAGTTACAAGGCAATCTTAGAGGAAAGGACTGCTTATAGCTTTTCTTTCCTTTCCTTTCTTAAAACTGGTTCTTTGCTTTTCATTGAGTGGTTTCAACTCCCATTTGTTGCCTGGGGGCAGTGAACCTGGCTGTCAACAGATAAATCATTTCTGTGACAAAAAAATTTCTGTGATGGAGGGAAACAAGCCCCCATCATTCGTTTGGGAACAGGGCTTTGAAGGAGAAGTGACCTGAAAGTGGAACTCTGGGGAGTGGTCTCAGATGTGTCCTTGTGCATGGGACTAAAATAGTCACAGAAACCAGGGACCAGGCTTTTTACTGTGCCCTTAGCAAAAAAAGGAGGATGAGGAATCAAGTCCAGCTTGTATAATATTTCTTGAATGAGAGAAACTGTGATTTATGTCTTCACCCCATAGAAATTGCCAGCTAAGTGGCCATGGGATTGTTATAACCCAGTCTGCAGTTTATCTGAACAACAAGTTTATCTACTTCCCCCTCCTTCAACTTCCTCATTGTCCAGCCAAAATATTATATATCCATGGAATAAATAATTGCCTTTTTTTCCACAACTCGAGTAGTCCTGAGTAAAATCCTATGCACACTGGAGCCTGGGGATCTGTGCATTACTGATGGGTATTTCTGGAAAACAGCAATGCCCTTCTCCATGACAAGGGGCTTCTTTCATGTTTGCTTTGTGTTGTTTCCTGGCTGACTTCATCTCCTGACAACTGCTTTCCTCTGAGGCTCTCTGGGGGCCAAAGGGCACAGGAGCCAGGTGCTGGCCTAGATGTTCCTGACACCTTGCAGATTGATTTGGGCTATGGCCTCCCTCTCCCTCTCTAAGTGATGTATTGATCTGCAGTGTAAGACAGCTTTTCCGCCCTACTTGATATCTGAAAAGTGAAATGTCACCTCCTGCCTTGGATCTGGGTCTCTCACAGAGCTCTGCAATGAGACTGGGACATTTCTGTCACTGTGCTTGGGTCTGCCTGTTCGTGTTGCACACACAACTGTTTTTTCTTGGCAATGCTGCTTTTCTCCTCCCAAGGATCACCTGCTTTCAGTGCACTTCATTATTTCTCGACATTCCAGGTAAAAATACCTGATTTTCATTAAATATTGCAGAATTCCAAGCCAGCTTGAAACACATTAAGAGTATTTATTTAAGAGCCTCGTGATTTAGCAAAGTGTGTGCTGTGACTCGGTGATCCGTGGAGAGCAGTCTCTCTGATTTAGTGTGTGTCTGCTCATCAAAGATGGATGATTGCCACTGTGTGTCATAAAACTTCATCTGACAAAACCAACTCCATGGCAAAATAATGCCATCTCCAAAGGGCAATAACTCTTCGTTTTTTCTGTCCCACATATTTAAGGAGCTCAGGTTTTTCTCAAAAAGATTTCTTTATTCTGTTAACAATGAACAGAGGACAATCAGAGCTTTTGCCAGTTTTTTTCATTTTTCAGAAATCTTTTTTGAGAGCCTAGGAAGGTGGTCTTTAGCAGCTAAAAACCTGTAGACCTTAGACTGCTGTCTGTGATAAACAGATAATGGGAATTAAGTGGCTAAATACCTTTTTGAGGTCCTGAATTTTTAATTAAATCTTAGGGCTGGGGGCTGGATTTTTCCTTTCTTTCCATCCTTTTGTTTTTAAATCACCCTTGAATAAGAAAAAGCAGCGAACTGAATGCTGGTTTCATAAGGGTTGAGGTTATTTTTTTACAAAGTAAACACAGTGGAGCAAAAGACACTTCCAGCCTTAACAGAACCTTGTGAACTTCAGCTGGGCAAGCATCACCTGCTCGGGTCACCTCTGGTTACTGACTGAGGATCTCTGCTTTCCCTGCTCCTTGGGTGAGAAGCCAGCAGGGGTTTATAGTTTGGATGCAGAATATTCTGACAGCAGGATTTTTTTTGGCTGAGTGTTACCTACAATTTAAAATGCAGTTGAAATTTAATAAAAAATAATGCATTTTAAATTTTAATTAATACAACTTGAAGTTAATTCAATTTAAAATAAGTCTCACAGCTTAGACTAATGAAGATCAGGATAAAGTCTTGCTGAAGATATTCTATAGAAAGGGGAAGGATCATTAAGTAGAAAAATTACTCTGGTTGGCCTATCTACCCAATACCTATAAAATCTATAAATCTTCTCTTTGACTCTATAGCTAAATGTTAGGGTCAGAAATGCACAAGTTTGGAGTCAAATTCATGTTTTCCATCCCAGCTATTCTCATCCTTTTGTTTCTTAAGAAATTATCTTCTGCTGTATTTAAGTAGTTTTTGATTAGTCCAGTATGCAATTATAAAGAAGTTGTGTCAAAAGAGTGTCCCTTTCCCTCTATAAAAATCTTAAAAACTTTTGCAATCAGTTTATTTCAAAACTAATTGTCACTAGAAAGCAAAACACATGAGGGCACTTCTCATACAATTGGCTGCTGTAGCAGTACCCAGCTTCATAATATATATTTTTTTTCTCTCTTTCTATTTGGATTCAACAACTTTACTGCTGTGGAATAGACTCTTTCATTGAAATCTGTTCATTGAAACCAGGAATTTATCACAACTCTGCCTTTAAATGGCATTGAAAAACAGCCACTTTAAAAGGAAAGGATGATGAGGAAATTAATCTCAGGCAAGTTTTTCTTGATAAGGAAAGAGAACAGAGGCTTCTGGCATTTATATGCCAAAATTCAACACATGGAGAAAAATGAGTATTCCACATTGCTGTGGCAAGAACCATTTTTCTATTAAATCAAAATGAAGTTCTGAATAAATATGTTTTCCCATGAATGTAATACACTAGAGAACACAGTAAAAGAATAATGACCTCAGTATCCCCCCCAAATAAAACAGCAATTAACCCAATAAAGAGCATATTCAGGTATTCATCTTCCTTGCGGGGGTGATTTCCAAAAAAAAAAAAAAAAAAGAAAAAGAAAAGGAATAATAGTGCTGTGTACAGGTATTTTGTAAATACCAAGCATTCATAATTTTCTGTCTCTCTCTTCCCCATCCCTTACCTTTATTCATTCCCTTTGTCAGCTCTGGTGACACGCAGTGTCTCTGGAAGGGGAAGATGAGAATCATCTCCCTTCACACTGATTTATACTCTAGACCCAGACCCTATATAATGTGAAGATCTAAAGAATCAATCTTCCAATTGCATTTTAAGCTGAAATAATCTTTAAAAAAAAAAAAAAGTCAGAATCTATCATCCTGACACACGTTCAGTGGAGCATTGTTTCTTTAGGCACAACACAGAGCAGCTGACTGGGAATTAATCCATGGCTTCCTATTGTAGTTATTCATGTGTTGAGCTGTTCCCAAACTGAGCTTGGAGCTGTGCTGGTGCTCTGGCCGTGGTTTGTGCTGCTGAGGGGTGTGAGTGTGTGAGGGAGAGAAGTCAAGGCAAGCAGGAATGTTTATGGACTATTCCACCTGCCCCTCTGGGCTGCTGGGGGCACAAGGAATGGCTCTGGTGGAGGAGCTCTGCCTGCTCCATGGAGCATTTCCAGGGGACCAGCAGTGCTTAGCACTGAGCATGATGCTGCAGGAAATCACCTTCTGTTGTGCTGGTGAGCCTTGCTGGGCACTGGTGCCTGGGCTTCTGCTCCCTTGTGTAAGAGATCCATTGGAGCAGGACCACAGAGGGGTGGGGGCTCTCTGAGGAGCCTAAGGGGTTGGCTCTGCTGGGATGTGCTCATGTGGAGGATTAGAGGAAGGAATCATTATGCCAGCCTCATTTTTAAGAAGCTGAAAATCAAAGCTTAGGAAATCATTGATCTGGCCAAAAGCACACGGGAAGACTTAGAAAGACTAATCACTTAGTGCTGAGCTGCACTCCAGGGGCTTAGCCATATTAGAAACAGCCACTAAGTCCCCAAGACTCTTCTCCAACAGGCCAAATGAAAATATCTACCGAACTTTCTTCTGCAGTGGAAAGTCACTGTTTCTATTTTGGGGGTAGTGTCTGCATTTGGGTGAGCGCAAAGGGTGAGGGGAAACAAAACAGGTCCTTAATGATGGGTAGGGTGTGGGGTGAGGGCAATGGTGACACCAAAACATCAATGGGCTTTACAGCAGCTCCTTTAGGACCATCCATGAGCTCTGGCACTGCTGGTGATGTCACCAGAAAGTCCCAGGGGAATGATGTTCCTACCTGGAACTGTAGCTCGGCTGCTGTTGTGTGCTTTTCATATTGATAGAATACCTGTCAGCTCCAGCCCCCAAAATAAGTTTTAATATGGCATATCAGGGGTGGAAATAATAGTGGCTTACATAATTGCAATGTTACTGACACAGCTGATGAGCTGATGATGTTATTTGCACAGCAGTGATGACATTCAAACCCTTGCCGACTCACAATTACACGGTGTGCGCTGAGCCCGAGCAGGGTTTAAATTACCAGGAGAACACAATGAAAATACAGGCTCTTGACAAGATAAAGGTGGGGGCAGCGGTGGAGAATGGCTTAAAAATCTCTTTTTGGTGGCTGCAGCGTTCACTAGTGCTAATTCATGGCTTTTAACTTGCACATTTCATTTTAAGAAAGTAAATTGGAAGCATTATGTTCTGCCTTTTTGCCTTGATTTAAAACCTGCCTGTGCCCGCTCCTCTGCTGCCTGGCTGTGGTGAGACACTTTTGGGGCTCTCTCTGGGAAATGCAAATTTCTTGAATCAATAGCTTCACTTATTTCTTTTCTTTTCTTGTTTTTCTTCCCCCCTCCCAGTAGAAGTTGAAATAAGAATACGTGTGGGTGGGAGTAGGTAGGACACCGTTTGTAGCCAGCCCAAACATGATGAGTGTTAGAACAACAGCTGAAGGAAAATGGATTTTGGAAAAGATTTATTCCCAAGCAGAGCAATAACTGGCTACAGACTGATGCTGAGACTGAATCCCAGGGATATGTGGCTGAATCCTGCAGCTACTCTCGGGCCAAAGCAGCACTGAAGCCCAGGTGAGGAGCTCTGCTGGGCTTGGCTCACAGCAGAGCATTCACTGCTGCTGCTACCAGTGATTCACACGAGACTCATTTTGGGCATGATCCCAGCCCACACAGAGATCAATAACACCAGGCCAGTCCTTTGCACGATTTTGGATTATGGTCCTCACCTGTTGTGCCTTGATCCCCACAAGTGCCCACGTGTGCCACAGTCAGTGCTTGGCAGGTTGGAGAGGCATCACAGCCCATCTGCAGGGGCTGTGCTCAGCCCTGGGGCTGAACTTGCTGCCTGACACCCTTAGAGTGAAGTCCCTTCAATCCTCTCCTGAATGTGCAAACAAACATTTTCCAGAGTTACAGATCACAAATCTGCTATTCTGTGGCTTTATGGTCTTTTCCTTGAGTGCCTGGTGACCTGAGAACTTATGAAGAGAAACTGGGCTTCACCCATTTTTAATCCTCTGCTGCTACATCTTTCTTTAATGATACTCTGAGTATTCCCTCCACCTCAGTTACTCACAGCATTCCTACTTTAGATCAATGTCTGCAGCGCTGGTCTAGCTGGAGGTTCCTCAGTGCTCCATCTACTCAAGTTCCTCACATTTCTTCCTCATTAGCTCCTGATTTTAGGCTGCTCCTGACCCTATTTCTCTCACTGGATTTTTCTCCCTGTCTTAAGTCTGGCCTCTGTGATCAGCTGGAGGGAGCAGGAAAAGGAAATGAACAGAATGAAGAAATAAAAATAAAAGATGCTTTTTAAGGTAATTACATGCTTGGTCCACAGCACATCCTTGTGGTGCCTGTAGGTGCTTTGGGATCAAGACAAGCAGAGAAATGTAGGGTTTTGGGGACAGAAATCTGAAAATGAAACAGGTCCTCAGGGTTTATTTTGTGCTCTTTATGTTATTATTGTATTTATTTTACATTGCCCCCAAATTATTTGTGTTTCAAATTCTTGCACCAATCATTGTCATGGAAGATATCAGAATTGGAAATTGTTGACTTGGGGAGAGACAGAACAAAGAGCAAGGGTATTAAAACACCTGGGCCTCTGCAAGGGGGCAGATACATAATATTGGTGTTTTCAACTCTCTGCCTTCAGTTTACACCCACTAGTTATCTGGGGGCTAAGGCTTAGGGGTATTAGGATGGAGACAGATCTCCAGGCTGGTGGCTGAGTGAAAACATGGAACAGGACAAGAAAAGCAAACTTGTCTGACCCATCTGAAGGATGTTTCACTCTTTTATGCCAGAGGAAAGCATGGGAAGGAGAAGGCCTCTGTGTGTGCCCTTGGACCCAGAAGCTGCTGCAGCAATGGCACAGCCCTTGCTGGGCTGCTGAGGCTCCAGCACAGACCTGCAGCACTGACAAGTCATGTCTCAAAGGTGTTTCTGCTCTTTTATTCTTGGGGAAAATCAGCTGAATGAGCAAGGTTGTGTCTGCCTTTCCTCAGTGCCACACCAAGGCGTTTCTATTCCGACACGGAGTGAGAAGGTGAAAAGCACAATTAGTGCACCAGAGGTAGCTGGGTGGACTGTAAGTCAATTAGTCTGCTCTGAATCTCAGTTCCGAGTTTGCTGGGAGAAGAAAATAGTCTGTGTTCTGTGTGAATACTGAGCTGACCAGCTCATTCTTGACTAAAATGGTTTTACATCAGCCTCTAAGGCTGGGTAGAATCTGTAAATACTCCTGCTTTTGGTGGATGTCTAACGCAGTTTCTGTCTGCAGTGGAAACACAGGCTCTTTGGGTAACAGGCACTGCAACAGGATTAGCTGGAGGGATGAACTGCAGAGGGTCTTATCAGGTGAGACAAAATGTGATGTCCCTTTGGATTAGGGTTTGATTTGAACCTACAGGAGTTCTTGAAAAATGACATCCTATAGATCCACACACAGATAAGGATCACACAGGCCTTGTTTGGAGCATATAAAAATATTTCTGATCCTGCCCTTTTGTACCTGCTGGCCAGTGATGGATAAAGGGGAGTGCCTGGCTGCTGTGAGTGCTGAGCCCTGCTCTCTGGATGCCATCCTGATTGATTTGCTTGTGCCGTGCAGGGAGGTGGAAGCAGCCCTTGCTGGCTGCAGCTGAATTACAATCATGGCAAGATTTCACTGTGAGGGACTCTGGAGGTCACCTGGACCAACCTCCTCTTCAAAGCAGGGCTTTGTGGGGACTTCATTCTCCATTTCTGAAAAACATACTGCATTTCTGGTGAGGTCCCACTCAGTCCCTTCTGAAATTTCCTGGGTGCACGTGGTTGTGCCCTGGAACACCCCAATGCCAGTACATCCTTATCCTTCCCTCTTCCTGGCCACTCCTTGGGATAAGACATCCCACAGATGGTTCCTAACCCAGTGACAGGCACTGACTGTGACAGGGCAGAGCTGTGAGACCATCCATCATTCCACTGCTTCTGTCCAAGTCCTGATGGGCCACAGATGTCACGGAACTTGTCAACCTTTGCTGTGAGGGGCCGTTCCAAGGAACAGATGTCTGTGTTCACTGACTTACTGACTGTCCAAAGGAAGCTTTCATCCAAAATTGGGGGGGCTGTTCTCGTCACAAGCTGGCTTAGAAGCACATACAACTTTTAACAGACCAACGTGAATTTATTAGAGCACAAATGCTGCTAAAGAGTTTGGAATAAAATGAGAAAGAGGCAGAATCCAACTAGGAAAACCTCCTCTAGGGAAATAAATTTGTTTAGAGAAAAATTTAGTTGGATAAGCAGCAAGCAGACCCTGTAAATTGTTATATCATTAAAATATGTCTCACATGGCTGAATGTTTATGCATCCTCTGCAGGGTGGTGCCTAAACATCCAAACTTCCCAAATCCCAATACAACTCTGGGGAGTCACACTCAAGGAACAGTCAGGTGTTTTTGAAAACATCTGCAGGAGCTATAAACAACAGGTAATGGTAAAAAGGATCTTCTGGCACACAGACTCTATTTTTATTACTTGGGAGCTGTAAGTAATAGAAGGCAAATGAGCTGCCTTCAAACATGAAACACTCCTCAGTGTTTTCCTTTGTCTCCCATAGGCACTTGCTAAAGCACTCCTTGGAGTGGCTATAACCAAAGGAACAGTACTTGAAGGGTCTCTGAGTAAGGAGGGATGGCTGTACAGGGTGTGGAGGAACAGCTTGAGAAAAGCTACTGATATTTTAATAAAAATTAAATCCCAAGCTATACCTTCCATTAAAGCCAATTAAAACAGAGATTGCTAAGTATTGGGGGTAAAATAAACTCCTGATTTTCCTGTTTGTGTGTTAAGTGGAGCACATTTTTCCTGTTATGTCTGCTTTTGCAAGGGAGGAGTTTTGCCCAGCTTCCCTCTGTTTGAGCACCCAGCTCTGACCTTGGACCTGCTGCTGGAAGTGTTCCTAGCTCAGATGCAGACACCAAAGATGAATCTGCTGTCCCTCATGCTCCCCTCCTGTTCTTCCCTACACCTCGTTTGCATGTAGGGCCTTTTTCTAAAGAGGGAATTCTGACTGCTCTGGTGCATGTTCCCACTGTGCAGGGATGAGCTCAGTGGAACATGGAAAACCAGGGTTTGCCTGGAGGTCCTCAGCACAGCAACAAAGCCCCATTGCCAAAAGCAGATGGTGGAAAGGGTCTCTGTTGATGAGGAAAGGAAAAAGAAATAACATGGCTGCTGCTAATGAATTATGCTTAATAACTACCTCATAACCCAGACAATCCTCTGGTACTTCACAAGCTCTTCTGAAAGCCCTGTCCAGCACAGCTTTGCTACCAGCAGCCTTGTTGGCTCACACTGTTTTTCCCAGCAGTAGCAATCCCTGGTAACAAGTGTTTGTAGGGCTGGAGACCTTGCATGGTCGAGGGCAGCAGGTGAGCACGCTGCCTGTTTATAACTGACAGCACCATTAGCAAGGGCTGGGGAAATGTTTACCTAAATCCTTTTGTGGGGACTGGCAGTGCCCAGAACCGCCTGTGATTTAACTGCCAGGCAGCTACCAGCACCTACATTATTCCAATTTTAGGACACTTACTGCTTCGTTGCCAAATTTGCTGCTATTTAAAACTATCCCAGTGACTTATCACACCTTATAGCTTGGTGGAACAGACCAAAGCCTTCTGAGCACAAAACTCCTTCCTGAGAGCATTAGCAGTGTTTTGTTGGAGCTGTCATGGCCCAAACATTATGAATCTAGATTATATGTGTTATTAAACTGATTAATTTAGCTGGAAAAAACGATGCCTTTATGTATAGAAATTTCATTTCCTTCTGGTGTGGAGCAGAAAACTTAAAACTCCCCAGGTCTCTTTCAGATCTGAATAAAGCCTTGTGTTCCCTGTTAGCAGCCACAGCTGCTGTTTTTACACTGCAGTGTGGTCTGTCAGGAGGCAGAGCTGGTGGGTGTGTGACCACTAGACAGCTCAGCTTTATATGGGACACTGGTGTCTGGAGGGTGGGAAATGGGCAGGATGCAATATGTGATGCAATTTCTTCTTCCAGAGTAGCCAAGGGATGTGTGGCCATCTTGCTGGGGCCTCTTTCCTTCTCTTGTATGCAAGGCATAAAGAACCAGAGACTCATTGGGGCAGAAATTGATTTTGGGGAGTATTGATAACAGCTGGAATCCCACTGTCACCTCTCTCTTACTCAGAGAGTTCTGTGAGTGCTGTTGTGCTTTGATTGTCCCTGTGCTGGGGCTGAATTTATTAATGGGACTCTTTGGTTGCCTACAATTCTTTTATATCACCTGAGATTCTGGGGGGCAAATCTCATTTTCTGCTCACGTACTCTCCCCACTCCCTCTGCTTGATCTAAAATCTTCACTCAGCATGAGGTTAGAACCTCTGCCACAGTTACTTGTCTCTCTTGAGGCTGTTGCTGATTCATAGTTAATCCTTTCCAGAATATCTCAATGTTTTCTGTAATCTTGATATGAAGCCACTCTTCAGTCAACTCCAAGGAAAATTCTTGCATTTTTACCTGGTTGCTCAGCTCTTGGTTTCCTTCACTCTCAGTCTGCCTGAATTGGTGCCACTAATATTGTTTTTTGTTTTTGTTTTTGTTTTTTTTGTTTTGCATTTGAGCTTTCCTGACTTCTTTGCACTTTAGGCTTCTACTCCTGTTTCAGATAATGTCCTTTTCCTATCCTTTCCCATCCTTTGCTTTCCCTTTCACAGGGGGTCCACACATTCATGAAGCACTCAGCTGCACCACAGCCCCAAGAAGAGAATAAAGCAGGAAATTATTTCCTTCTATGAATTTAGGAATAGCCAAGTTTGAACCAAGAAATTGCACCAGAACTCAGTGGTTTTGAAGCCTGTGTGCAGTTCCCAGTGGCTGTGGCGTGGGCCTTGATGACTTTATCAGGTGTTACAAAGTCATATCCATCAAAAAGCTGCTGGAGTAGCCAGCAAATCCTATTCAGCAGCATGTCCACTTTCCATCAACATCCCATGAATCTCCCTCCTTGCTCCTTTGGCTGACTGAGAGCCCAGCAAGTCTGTGGCCCTTTTCCATGGCTTGATTTTCAATTAAGAGATAATGTCAGTGGAAGAGCACAGTTCATCAGACAGCATCCCCCTGCAGCTGCAGAAGGCAGAGGTGTGGTGAGCAGAGGTCAACTGCTGAAAATCTACATGCCTGGCTAAAATATTATATAATATGTTAGGCTAATTTTCCTTCATTTCATATTCACATATATTAGTGCAGCTTTTGTTATATTCTTATCCTTATGTAAGTTACATCTGTTCTTTTATTCACTCATCCATGTTTGCTCTGCTTTCAGATTTATGAAACAGGCATTCCACTGAGCTCAGCAAATGATGGGCATAATAACTTATCTAAATTGCAAAGTATGTGATGCCCTTGAGGTAAACTCAGTTGTGAAGGTTTTATGAAGTGTCTCACATGTGGAAGTGGAGGAAAGTGTTTATTTGCCAGCTCCTGTCTCTCCTTTGGCTGTTCAAATGATGTTAAGAGGATCCTGTGAAACTGCTACAAAAGCCTAGGGGCTAAATGGAGGAGAGAAGCAGAGCTGCATTATTACCTTGGTAGAGAAAGCAGAGCCATCCTGGCACTGGCACTTACACAGCTCTTCCCTCTTTGGATGTCAAAAGTTTCTGGTTGACAGGCTCTAAAGTATCTATTTATTTAATGAAATGCCTCTCACTGTAACAATATTGCGAGGCTTTATTAATGAATTTATGGTTATGAGATAGGAAAGTAATCTTTTTTTTCTTTCTTTTTTTTTTTTCCCCTCTTACAATACTGCAGCGGGGCAAAGGCTCTTTGGAGGAAAGGGGCTGTTTTATGTATCTGAGACACTCTAAACCCCTCTGCCTGTGTGTGGCGGCTGTAAAGTCCTTCATTGGCCAGGCAGAGTCCTGATCCCTTGAGTTATTCAGGGCCAAGCTTCACTGCCAGTCCCAGCACTGTTGTGCATGTCAGATGTCACATTGTGAGTTAACTCTGTCACCAAAGAAGCTCAGCAAAATCAGCCAGTTCTGGCTATCTGGGAGTGCCCCCCTCTGCTTAATTCTCAGTGCCTGGACTGGAGTTTTGTGGGACAGAGCTGAGTTATCCTAATTTCCCTCAGTTTGGAGTTTCCTGTTCATTGCTGCTGAGCCTCGTGCAGCAGAGATCATTGCTTAAACCACTGGGTTAAATAAGTCTTGCTAAAATAATAAATTCAAATATTTGAATTAAGAAGAGAATTTACACTTCAAAATCCAGTAAACAAAAATACATTTCTACCTGTCTTGACTGGGGAAGACTTAAGCCCCTTTTAGAAACAGGGTTTGATTCTCTTTTCCATGATGTTTCCTATTGACAGCTCTAGGTGGGATTCCCATGCATGAGGGGGGCTTGAGGGAGGTTCATTCTCATGCAATGCTGAAGTTGTGATATTTAAATACTTCAAAGCTCAATTTACAACATATTTTGGACAGAACCAGTAATCAAAATAATTCTCCTAAGCCTTGGTACATTGCCTCAAATCCTCTGTGAGCCCAGTGGTCTGGCCACAAGCAAGCTGTATTTGGGAATTTCTGACAACTATAAAAAGAAGGAAGTTGGTAAATTTTTCTTAGGAATGTCTATATTCCTGAAGTAGCCTGTGACTCAGTCCCTCCAATAATTGCTGGCAAGGTTTGAGGGTGTCTGTTTCCCTCACTTTCTGGTCAAATTTTAATCAGGGGATTGTGAGCAGAAGTGTCAGTAAAATTCTGCAGGGGAGGGATGTTGGGAGACTGACCAGACCTGTTTTCCCTGCCTCTGAGGCATTCCTCAGGGATACCTGGTACGTGGGTAAAGGCTCTGTGGGAGGATGTTTCCTAATCTCCCAAGGTAATCTGGGCTTTCCTTGTGCCTGCACTCACAGCCTGGTAATACACAGAGTAGCACCTTCCATGCACTGATGTTCTCTTTTTTCCAGCTAATTATGAAGTAATTTTTCATTTCTTAGTATTTAAACTCACTAAATAATTAGCCCATTTGATAAATTAGTTGTCTTAAAAACATAAATCTGTCAGTGAATGGGATGAGCAGTGCAGCACCCAAAACACTTGAAGTCACATTACTACTTTGTCAGTCCTATAAATTCAAAATTGTTCACATTAATTCCAATGTAATTTCATAAACCCTCCACTACAACAAGAGAAGTTTGGGTGTCAGGTTTGTGACCTTTGATGTCAGATTTCAGCCTGAATGAATTTTTTATGGCTGACTCTAGAATATAAAACCCTGAAAACAGTGGTTTGTAGTGGCAATTCTGACAGACCCTTTAACCATTTGGAAAATAGGCACTGCTATAACCCTGCTGCATTAGAGGAAACTGTTGAGTGCTTTCATTAGGTGCAACAGCTGTTTCTATTGCAAAAGCCAAACTTCACTGGTGGCAGCATAGCTGTCAGCTTTCCAGAGCTTTGCATTTATAGCTGATTGTATAAACTCCTTTATGTTCTGTTTTTTGCTTTCCAATATATGTAAATTAATTCAATAGCAAAAATACAAATAACTACCTTGAAACTAGATGTGTGTGAAGGTTCTTTGTAGGTTCCTACAATCAGTTCCATGTGATGAGTGAGCTGAGAAATTCTGAACTTTTGGAAGTGGTTCTTGCTCAAGTGTTGTGGTAATCCATGCTGCATCAGTTTTTAATCACCAGATTTAATCCTCCTCCTTGGTAATGTGATAGAGATCTTTAACCTAATGTAACATTCTTAATTAGAGCTGGTTTAAAAAACAACAACCACAAACCACCAACAAATCCAACAAACCCCTCTCCCCTGAGCTCCCTGAGTGTTCTCCTGTCTCTTCTATTTAAACAGATTTTTCTCCTAAGAACATGCTGAATATGCTGAAATGCAATTTTTTTTGAAAAAAGTAAAGTTGATGATGCTTTTCATTTCTTTGTCCTGACATAATACAGAAAAATATTTTAGTATTATGAAACAAACAGTGAGTTCTGCCTGGAACAAGATGCCTCAAATCAAATAGTTATGTGAGTTGTCAGAAATTAAATGCAAACATATGCTCAGAATGCAAACGAATTTTGAAGCACTAAATTTTGTAATGGGAGGGAGCAGATTTTAATGCATTCAGAAAATTCCAATCCCAAATATTGAGTTATGCAGAGATTCATGTGGCATAATATAGGCTACCAGTCTGTTTTTAGAGGTTAGCTTGTTTTTTGTTAAAATTATACCGAAAGCAAAAGTATCCAGAGAAATATAAAGAATGTACATACAGACAAACATACCAAAAGCCAAGTTTGTTTTACTGAATTTACAAATGAGATAGTAGTCACTTTGTGTAAAAAAATGTGGAAATAAACAAAATTTTAAGGAACTTTTAATAAATATTTAGCTATCTCTGTTCAATCCATTCTCCACAGCCTCTGACCTGTGGTCATTCAGAGTTGGGAAAATCAGGCTGATTATTCAAACATCTGACTGTGGGTTAAAATGCTGACTTTTGGAAAAACTTTGGAAATCTGTCTTTGATATTTAAGCCTACTGTCTAAAATGGGAAGGTACAGGGAATAAGCTATTTGTAGCTGTGTCATTTGCACTCATCTAGCTAACAATGTTTATTATATAAGGCAGGAAAAAATATATGTAGCTGTATAAGTATATATAATTTATATCATGTGCAGCATTCGTGTTGCAAGAGATTCTCATGATCTGTAGGCAGGTGTGAGAAATTTAGAGACTATCCTGGTGCAATGTCAAAAAAGCAGGAATATTTGTCCTTTGTTTTGCCTCACAAGCTTTTGAAAGAGATGAAACCCAGTCTGTCTACAATTTGGGGCATTTAAGATTTGATTCGTTTCTGAAAACATTCTGTTCTTGGAAAACTTTATTAAAAGCCACTGATCTGACAGCTAACTGAGGCAATACACACCTACTCAAACTTTGTCTAAGGAGAGATAGATGCCTTCTGAAATTTCAATTCAAATAACTTAGGAATATAATGGATATAATCACCTTGACCCTCCACCCCTGTGGTGTCTTTCAGACATCTCTGTCTCATTTGCTTGTCCTGGGTACTCTGACTCTGTGCAGGCAGGGCTTGGGGTTTTCAGTCTTCCCTGAGATCTATCTGCAAACCCCAAACCCCAAAGAAGGGCAATTTCAAGTCCTGCCAGGGTAGAAATCCAATTCACCAGGCTGCCATTGCACCCACAGTGCAGAGTGAGAGCATCCTCTGGGATCTGAGCTGCAAGGACCATCCATGACATTTTCCCTTCCTGGTGATGTGTTGCTGTCCTTTCCCTCACAAGGGGCTGGATGTCTCTGTGGTCAATGCCCAGAGCTGTGATTTGCTCTGGGTTTGAGGGACTTTGTGAAGGTGTAAGATACTCCTCTTACACCCCAGCCTGACCTATTGCTCATTCTGCCGGGTCAGACTCATCTGCACTGAGAACCAACACAGGGCTCCCTGCATTTCACAAATCCTTTCAGAATTAAATGGACCAGTTGCTGTGCAGAGACTCCAGAAAGGCATTTACATGTCTTTTACCCCTCACATCACCAAAGCCTCATTTGAGCTCCACTAAGAGACCTAATTTGTTGGGCTGAATTTCATTCCCTCACAACTCCCCCCTCTCCACCCAATTAGCACTGTACCACACATGACAAAGATAGAAGAGAATTCTAATTATCAGCCAAAAAGAAGCTATTCAGGTTGGTTTCTTTGTCTTTTTTTTCTAATGTGTTAGACAGCCCCATGAGACTGTTAGCATGGACAAAGTTCAACCATGGGGGTTAAATCAAATAATAAACATGTATTTGTGGGCAGTGCCTGAGCACCAACAGAGTTCAAGGGGTGCAGTCAGGTTTCAAATAGCACTTACATTTTTTTTTACCTTTCAAATAGATATGACTCAGGTGGAATTTTACTCGCCAAGGAGCAATATACTCTCCTGCCCTTTGCTGCTGCTTTTTACCTTCTCAATTTTAGTCCACACATGATCTTCACTTCTTCCTTCAAGGATGTCCATGGCATCAGCCATTAGTGACTGCAGCTGTGGTGCTGAGATAAAAATTATCAGTGTGGAATTCACACAGAAATAACTTCTCTAAATACACAGATTAAAACCTAATTAAAAAATCATTTGTACGCTGATGATTTTATTACTCATCTTTCACACAATGAGCACTGCCACCTCATCTTTGCTTCAGCCATTACACTGTATTATTGTGATATAAAATAATTCACAATGGGAAAAATTCCTCTGGAAAATTTGTACTTAAGCCTATACATTTTAATGCAGTAAGTGTTTATATTTAGTAAACGAAGTCTTGGGTTGTAAAGAATAAAGGCTCCATATTTTATTCTTTAGCTGTCTGAGATATTCTGTGTCATACATGAATGCTTTTTAGTATTTTCTCCCAAGGCTAATGTATCATCATTTAAAGCAGCATGTAAAACCTTACAAGAGGACAACAATAAAGCTGAGATGCTTTTACTGTAGCTGGAAGTATCTAGCTCATTTTCCCTGCTTTTACTATCCTTTTCCTTTGGCAAACCCTTCCTTCTCCCCATCATTCAGCATAACAGAGCATAAAACCAAGGCTGACAATTTCTAGTGTAAACTATAAAAAGAATCTGAGGGAAAATACTTGATAATCAGTCCTTAGTGTTAGAAGGGAGGCTGCAATTCCAGTCAGCTGCAGCACTGCCTCACTCCAGTTCCCCTCCAGGTCTGCCACAGCATTGCCTCACCCTGCACCTTTCCCAAACACCTGGAAAATGTTTCAGCAGCTTTTAGTTCAGTAAGAGAGACACAAGGCTCAGATCCTTGAGCAGACTCCTGTGAGCAGCCATCAGCATCAGTATTTAGGGACAAACTGGGAGAAACTGGTATTTAATACCTGTCACATTGCTGGGCTCTAATAGGTCTATTCCAAAATGTTTAGCTGCTTAAGGAGAATGCAAACAATAGTTTTTGGAATCTCTTCCCAAATCCATTACTCATTAACAAGGAATTGGACAATATAAGCATTAGAATAAAACATCAGCATTTGGGCTCATCTGTACAAGATAAAAAACATACTGCCCTGAGATTCAAGAAGCAGATCTGCATTTCCTCAAGTTACCCTACACATTCAGACATTTGAAGTTAAAATTATTTATCAATATCCCAGAACTAGATAAAGGATACAGGAATCTTCTTTTGAATCTCTAAAGAAATTTGTTATGCTCGATCCCAGCCTGTTTTCCCTGTGCTTGTGCAGCCGTTAAGTTGAATATTGTTGGTCCAAACTTTTTATGAAATCTTTTGGGTTTTTTAAAGTTGTGCATCAGCACTGATGAAAAGAAAACCCTATGAATTTCTGTCTCTGACTTAAAGAGTTAACCTGTCAGAAATTTTCTATCATCATTCTTTTATGACATATAATCTCCTTCTATGAATCCAGAACAGACATAGCCCAGAGATTAAGGGTATTAAGGGCAGAATGGGCAAAGCACAGATCCTGCATCAAACCAAGCAGCAGAGGAAGTGGGCAGGGAAGGGGAGGGAAGGGGATGATGTTTCCTGGGCTTACCTTGGAGTAATTCTCCTCAAGAACTGTCTGGGCAGCACCCACAGGGACAGGGATGAGGACATTGGTCTGCCACCCCCAGGGGGCTGCTCTGACAGCCCAACCAGGCTGCAAATTTCACTGCTTTGGGCAACAAGTTAAAACAAGAACTCTTTCCAATTAGTTTCACTGATATTGGTACATGCCAATGAAAAATGCCCCATGTGTGCTGTGGGTTTAATTTTTGTCTCCCAAAGTGTTTCACTAGCTCTACTGGTAGATAAAATGTGCAGCTACAAAAGTGGGCAGTTGGCAAACCATAGTAATTCTCCCGGAAAATCTCCTCCAAAGAGGAATGTAGCTTTAAAAAAAACCACCTTATTTGATTTAAAAGAAAATAGATTTTTTTCTTTTTTAACAGCCTTTCATCTTGATTTATGATGTACAAATATGGTAACATTGAAATCATAAACCTTGAAAAGGTTTTCTTCAGAGTTTTTTCTCCACTTATATTCAATTGTTCAGGCTAACTGGAATCACAGCATCTTTGCTTTACCAATGTCTGTGAAAAAACACTGGCTTAAAAAGGCCTCACTTGAGGTTCCCTGTGCCATATCCTAGGACTTTATTTATTTAGTTACAGGAAGACATTTGCACAGAAGAGTTTATAACAGAAATGCCTTTGGGATCCTTGTGGGTTGTACTGTTATAAATTCAGTGTCTTTTAAACTTTATACAACTTATTCAGTATGTGATAATAAACATTTGGCATCTTTAGCCCTTTCTAACTCACACAATTTAACTGCTTTCCTTGGTCATAAAGTCTTATCTCAGTTTTACCAGTGTAAAGTCGAAATGACCTCAGAGGAATTATTTTAAATTTTTATTAGTCCAAGTGCGATTGGAACTTGGCCGGCTCCGTTTTCTTCAAGGAAAAGAAACGAGATCTCCCTTAGAAATGCAGGTGAAGAGTGAGAATCACAGGGGGTCAGCAGGGCTCTGTGGCTCTGACCCCACGCACTGGGGGGCTGCCTCTGGAGCGGCCATTGGGAGATGCTGAGTGACACCAGGACAGCCCAGTCCTGCAGATGCTTCATCCTGCAGGGCCCCAGAGGGACGAGGAGGGTGGCAGGAAGGAGGAGCAAGCAGAGATGTCTCTCTGCCTCTTTCCCTGGATGATCAGGAGTGCAGCCCCAGCCATGGGCAGCGATGTTCCGGGCTCGGTGCAGCTGGGATGTGGCAGGGAACCGGTCCCTCCTGGCATAGGAGAAGCCTGTGCCATGTGGGCTGGTGTCACCAGGGGAGAGAAAGCCCATTAATCACGCCCTGGTGAAGTTATTCTGCAAGTTCTTGCCTGCAGTCTTGTGCCTTCACACTGTGGTGCCTTAACTTTACTGAAATATTCCAGTTACAAAGAAACCGAGCCTCCATTTGCACACAGAGAATAAAGATATATTTTACAGCTGGGTGGCAGAACAAAGAAAAATAAATGAATTCTGAATTAATGCAGTGTAGCTGGTAGAGATTTTCTGTCTTTATTCTTTAAAAAAAACATTTTTACCTTGTGCTCAGTAAACAAAAAATGCATGTTTCATTGAAAGATTTAAAGCCTGTCACTTAAAATGTCCCAGCATGGACCTTTGTCCTGCCCAGTCCTACCCTTAAGAGACTGAACACCTGTCTTGGGTGGCCTAAAGCCTCTTCAAAAAGCTTTCCAGGGAGGTCAGGTTTATGATTACTACATGACAAGATACAGACAAGAGAGTGAGAGCCTGTGCCGAACGTGCGATGTACTGAAAATATTGTGCCCTGGGGAAAAACCCATCACTGAAATATGTACCAATAACTCAAGACCCTTTAGCCAGCCTTGAAATGTGGGCCTGCTGAAGTTTAATACCAGAGAACTTGAATCAAAAGGAGAATGTCTTTTAATAACACAGTTTCTTTGCAATGTCGTTTCCCCTTATCTCGAGACCAGACTTCAAAGTCTGGCAACCACCTCCTGCAGTTGCAGGCTGCTGCTTCTCTTCCCTAGAGCAAGCTGCTGTGAAGCTTTAATTCTGCAGAGCTTAGGAGCTTTGCAGGACTGCAAACAAATGGCAAGGGACTGGCTTTGGAAAAACCAAGAGTTTTTAGTTGGATCATCAAAATTGGACTGTATTTAAATGCAAGGTGGTGGAAGGACTTTTTTTTTTTTTCTTCCTTACCCTAGAATGAAATGCTTAAAATTTACATGTACCTGAGCTCCCTCTTTCCCACTTTGTAAAACCTGACAGCCTCGAGGAAGAATAATCATATGATACTTTCTGATTGCAGCTTATTGATGTTCTATCAGGCCTTTAATGACTGCAGTCCCAGCCCTGCTAGCATCACTGCCCTCCTTCCACAGGGGGAAAACAAAGCATGGCAGGCACATAGGATTGTTCTGAGACAGGGAGCAAGTCATGGATGGAAGCAGGAAAGAAAACCTTTTCTTTTCCCCTTCTGATCAGCTCTAGCTGGATTGGGCCTGTTTTGCAGCAGGTGGCTTCTGAGGTTGGATAACTTAAAGTAGCACAATCTGAATAATTGCAATCATTTTCCCAGACTGATTTGGGGAGGTTTGGGGGAAAAGAAGAGGTTTTAAAAATATGCCCACAGATGAGTCATGCTGGTTCTATAAAAGTCATCCTTGCAGGTGATCAGCACCTCCTCTGATAAAGCACTGAAGGACGATTTAAAAACTACTTCAGGGCTGCACATTGGAAAAATGAGTTACGGAGCAAATTGCAGCGCAGAGCTCTGGCCCAGCCCTCTTCTCCCTGGCTCCCTTCTTCTAAAGGCCAAAATAGGTGTTAGAAATAAAACCTGATGAGTTCTGCACCCTCCCAAGTGACTTCCTGCGGGCAGGGGATGGTTGCCAGCTCAGCCATCACTTGATTCATCACTGGGACTGTTCCTCCTCCCTCTGCCAGCGGCCAAGGAGGTCGGTGTAATGGAGCCTCTCCATCACACTGGACACGAGCTGTGCTTGCCCTGGTTCCCCAGCAAAAGCAGGGAGGTTAGAGGAGAGTCACAGGAAAAAAAATCTCATCCTTTAAGTCCTGCACCTGGAGGCTTATCGACCCCTATATTTGTGCTGGTAATGCTATAAGCAATATGATATCCAGCACCTTAAAGATAATGCTGCTGACAATCTGTGAGGAGGGGAAAAAAATTAAATTTCTTGCTATACTCTCTCTAGTAGTAGTAGTAGTAGAAAAATAAATATGCAGTCATAACATATGTGAAGAGGGGACAGCAGATAACAAACTTGAATGCAATTTTCTCATTTGGAAATGGCTTTTCCATAATCCTCTCTATTAAATATTACCTAACTTATATGGATTGCTTTTAAAGTTTCAGTGAAGAGGTTGAGGAAAGCATGCAGTGTGTCAGCTTATGGTTTGTTTGCAGACTAGGCAAATCCAGAGTTTTCAAATATATAACCTTGAGGGCCTAAAACCTGCAGAGGTGGTCTCTGATCCTCCAGGCAGCCAGGCACATGGTAAATTTTAAGTGTGTGAATACAGAAACTCAGCCAAGTGCTTGCATAAAATCTCAGCACCTGCTGAAGTGTTTGATGGATGGCAGCCTTGCCACCATATTTTCAGAAGTATTCTGGTGCCAAAAATGCAAATAAGCACCCTACTGAGATTTTCAAAAGCAATTTGGCCTAGATTCCCGACGAGATGGAGCCATTGCATATCTGAATGCTCAGCCCTTCAGAGTGAAATTTCCATTCATCTAATCAGGGTTTTGAATGCACTTAAGTGCCTGAAATTCCAAGAATTGGCGTCAATTTTCAAAACCACTTCCAGTATTTTTAGCAGACCTTTGTTCTGGCAGCTCCATATGGTGGCACCCTGATGCTGCCATTTCCATGCACTTCAGGTAGGTGATTCTAGGTCCAATCATGAATTGAACACAGTGAAAGTTTGGAATGGCATTGATTTTTTTTCAACAAACTGTCCTGTTTTTAAATTGAACCTCTCTTCACAGAGGATCTTCATCATTAGGTTTGGTGCTGCTCTTGGTTTTGCAGAAATTTGCACTGGGCAACCATCAAATGTTGCCATCAAGTGTGAATGTGGTTCTTTTATCAAGGCTAAGAATTTAATAACAGCTCTGATCTTGCTTTCTGTACCTCTTCCAGGAAGAGTAATGGAAAAATCCTCAGTTTTCTTTAAAAAACACAAATAATCCTGGAAGAGTTAATTTTGCACCTTTTAATCTAACACCTAAGATCATTGGGAAACAATATGGAATAAAAGACTGTGTGCTGGAGACCAGCACAGTAATGGAGCTGTAATCTGGGAGCTCCAGATGTGAGAGCAAGTGGAAAAGAAAGAGCTGAGGCAGTGGACTGGTATTTCCATTAGCTGAAGGAGAGATTCAGGCAGTGCACAGGGAAAAGGAGCTCTGGTCAGCAGTTCTCTGGAGGATTGCAGATAGCTCCCATCAGCTGTGTTTGGAGAGGTTAATTGAAACCCAAGCATCACAGAGCAGAGAAGCCAGCACGGTAGGAGATACCTCTTTTGAGAGAAGTGTGCTTTGATTAGTCTATTAGTGAAAATGCCAAGAGCTTATTATTCTTCTCAATAAACATAATGCAGGGCGGAATTCCAAAGAGAGCAAACAACAGAAAAGGAAAGGAGAGATAAAAGACAATGATAGCAGAAGGGCCATTATGTAAAAATAGGTACAAACTAGACAGCTAAGTTTCTGATAATTCAGGTGGAAGGTCTGCAGTGTGTTTCACTCAGAGCAGAAAATCCAGCAAGTCTGACTAGTTCTAAGATGGATTTTACTGGATGTATGGGTGAGATATTTGGTGAAATAAAGGTGTATAACAGCACATGACTTGAGGATCCAGGAGAGTTCTTCCAAACCCATCTTCTCATGAGCTGTTACCCCACCTCTAAGAAGGTAGACTGGGACAACCTCCTAACAAACTGCATTTATCACTTGAAGAGTCATTTTCTGAGGACCTGACGTAGTATTACTAGGAGATGCCAGCAAGGAAAAAGTTTTCTGTGCTCTCTGATATGTGAAATTATAAGTCTGACCCTACCTAGTTAGCGTGGTGCTGAAGCTAGAGAGGAAATGGAGCTCGGTCTCCACCTGGCCCTTGGTCCCTGAAAGCCCCAGGCAGAGCTGAGTGCATTAAAAGAAGCAATCAGTTAATGAGAAAGAATGAGAGCTCTTATCAACACCAAATCTCACAACGTTTGAGATGCAGCAAATGGTTTTTCCCTGCTATCCTTGAAATCCGCCCAAACCCTTTTTGTGCGAGCACTAAGAAAGGAGCGTGTTGAGTCATCAGCTCAGAGAGCAGGTAACAATCCTCTCTCACCATGCTGTGTCTGTTGGGGGCTTCTCCAGTGATTAACAAAGTAAAGGCTAAAAGAAAACAATTTTTTCTCTCCTTGAGTCTTCAGAAAAATATAAAGGCAGGCCACGTAGCTCCAGGAGACAAATTTGGCATCTGAGGCAGCGCTCACTCTGCGGACACAGCAATGCTATTTAAATTTAGAGTAGGTTACAAATAAATAAATAAATGACTGACAAGTTTGTGGTTTTTTTGGTTTTTTTTTGTTTTTTTTAAAGGATTAGAGGAGGTTGAACATTGTAAGAGATGGTGTTTCAGTGACAATGAGAAATGCAGAAAGAGAAAGTAAATAACTGCTACTGGCAGGAAGAAAATTTCCACAGGGAGCTGATCCGCATGATGAGAATTACATGAACTGTAGCAGAATTCAAGGGGCTACTAAGCTGCAGTAAAAAACATAATAAAGTGACCTGGCACTCAGAGGAGAGTGAAACCAGCCCAGGTAGCCACAGTGAAGGTTAAGCAAGCAGCAAACTTAAATGGAGACTCAGTGGAAAAGAGGAATCAGGTAGCAAAGGAACCAAAAATGCAGTATATGGAGTGAGAATTGTATTCTGGTTAGAAATTCACTGACATATTCAGGTAAGAAACAGGTAAAGGATGATGCTGTTACTTTCTGGATGTATCTCACTCCTATTGACTAGCATTTCAAGGAGAATCTAAAAGAGAAAATGAAAATAAACAATTGACGGATTTTCTGTTGAGGACTTAATTCATAATGGGCAGTCTCGCAAGAGGGAACATTCCCTAGAAAACTTTTTGCTGCACAAGTTCCCTTTAAACTAAAACCAAAAAGGGTGGTTATTCCCAGAGGCATCTTTGAAGACTTTCCTGCTGGGAGAGAAATAAGGTCCTGCTGCCCGAGGATCAGCCCTGTGTCATCGTCCTTCCTCTGACCTTGGGATGAAATCCACCCACACAAAGCAGATCAGCCTCTGCTGGATGGGGCTTGCCTTGGCTCCTGCTAAACACCCAGCACCAAGAGCCAGAACAAAGCTTTCATTGCAAAAAGGAGCTGCAGAGCATGTGAGAGGAGTGAATCATGTGTCCTTTCATGTATTGAGAGCTTCAGCGTGATACCCCCACCTTTTCCTTTTCTCTGTATGCAAGAAAGGAGTCATCCCTTCTGCCACTTCTATTTATAAAGTTAAATTGCTGAGTGCTAAAAAAAAAAAGAAAAAGAAAAGCCAAGTGTTTGGTCAGCCTGGATTTTAAGCGGGATGTGTCATATTCAGCACTCAGGGCATGTTTAAGTATCAGCTTGAAGAGCACCACTTTGCAAAAATCTGGAATGCTCCCCTAGTAGTTCTTGTCTATTTTGGAGTTTTTTCAACTGTTTTTCAGCTAAAAAAATCAGAATGAAGTTGTGCCTTGCAAGCAGCTCTGTAGCACATCACAATAACAAGCAGGAAAAATCCATCATAATGTTTCTTTAATGCCCCTGGAATCCTTCAGGAAGTGTGTGTGTGCTGAAACCTGTCTGTAAGTAAATACTTTCCTTCCACTTAAAAAAACAGACAACAAAAGAGTGAGATGTGTAAATGCAAGCATCATGCTGTGAAATGTGGTAGGTTTTGCTCACCTTTATAGTATGAGCAGTCTAATAAACCCCTCTGGCCACTCTCTCCTCTAAAGTAGCATCATGTGCCATCAGCATGGGACTACAGCAAGAGAGAGGCAAACTTGGTGTGTACAAAGCAGCAGAAATTACCCCAGTGAAATCCCTTGACAGAATAACTCTTGTCAGTGCTGCCAGTCTTGGCTGGGGTATGAGTAGCTGCAGATCTGACCAGCAGGCATCCTTTAAGGCAAATGAAATAACCCCTGTGCCAGGGTATTTCTGGGTAGGTGAAGTTCGTGGCATTTCCCCACCAGCTGCAGGAGAGGGGCAGACAGTGACATTCTTTCTCAAATTGCTTTACAATACCCAAATGACTCCTTGATTTAAATGGGACTGGCTGTCTTTTATGAGGAAGGAGGAGCCAAGAGAAAATTCTCTGCTTTTTAAACCTTTAACTTCACATCTTACCTTCACTATTGTGTGTATAAAGCACGTAACTTACTCTGGGTTGTGTGGCAAAATTGCCTTGAATATTAAAAGTTGCCATAGCTTAATAAAATCTACTTTAGTCCTGAGGTGTTTTTGTAAAAAAAAAAAAATCTAATCAGGACAAGATTTTGGATTGCACATTTATGTCTTCAAATGGAAAAGAAGATAGAAAAGAACGTTGGTTCTATTACAAAAACAAAGATATTCTTTAGTCAAAGTAAGTTGTAAAGCTTAAGTCTGTAGCTGAAGTTTGTCTTGCAGAAGTTTTTGATTTAGTTCGTGTGTGACAGAAGTAAGATGGAGTTGTATTTCTGACTTAAAGAAAATTTTGGAATACTTTTAAAGAAGCCAAATTGGCCAAGTCTGTCAGCACCATAAAGAGATGCTATCCTCAGCAGCAGAGCAGCTCTGGCTCTGTGTCTGTGCAGTTGCCATTATCTTTTGCTCTTTGGCTCTGCCTGAACCACGTGGTCCTGTTCCTCCAGATTCATTTGCAGAATAGGATAATTTTGGAAAATATAAAAGATATCCTATACCCTATTTCAAAGTTTCTTCTCTTACTGATACTCTTTAGAGACTGTACAACTCCCATAGAGGAATCTTACCTCTAAAAGCTCTGTGTCATACCCAAAGAGAGAATTGTGGACTCAATTATTCTTTTCAAATTGCAGTTTTACTGGGGCTTTTAGGAAGGCCAGGGGTTTATTCTGTATCCAGTACCCAACCCACGGTCTGTTTGCACTTGTAGCTTCCTGAAGTGCTCTGAAGTGCAGTGCTCACAGCAGTAACAGATATTTCACTTTCCCAAAGACGCCACTTCTATCAGCCCACACATCAATAACCCGGGCTTTTGGTCATCCAAAGCCAGCAGCACAAGGCTTCAGGAGAGAACTGGAGAGGAGCAGCTGTGTTTCCTTGGGGATGTCTGACCTTTCTCCTGCCTCCCAGCCATGCAGACACTTTGTGAGCGCCCATTTTGGAAAAGCACTGAGCACCTTTTACCTCCCACCAACCCTGCGAGTTCAGGCACTTTGTGTTGTTTCAGCAGCTGCTCTCTGGAACTAAAGGAGATTGAGCTTCCTCAAATATCCAGCTAATGTTTCTCCCTTGCTAGGGGTTGCTAAGTAGCAGTTTTTGTCAACCTCCTATCTAAGAATATAAATCCTGTGATTTGCTAAGACACTCCTGATGAGAAAATGGCTCTGATTCCCTGAGCACACAGAAAACTCCAACCCTGGTATTGCTAGGGAGAAAGCATTAACATTAGCATTCACAATCTGGGGAGGAGGAGAGGCTTCTTCCTCATATTTTCAGGAGAATAATTTAAGAATTGCATTAAAACAGTCTAGTCTACATGCAAATTTGATTTTTGACCTTTTGTGCTAATCAACAGCCATGCTGCTAAAAAGCTGTGTACATTATTGCAGAAAGTATGGAGCAGAATTAACTAATATACTTTTAATATGGCTGTAGCAGATTTGAAGGTTATTTCACATATTTCCCTACACAGGGATCAGGATCTGAATCATCAGAAATGCTTCAAGGGGCAATTATTAACTCTTGGTGGAGATCCTGGTGGAGTGTGTAGTGTACTATAGGCACTAAATATAGTGGGTAGTTTTGGTGGTTATGTGGAAAAGGGATATGATATATTAGGCCATAAAGATTTGAGAAAATTGCATGTTGAATGATTTAAAAGACACTGGGTACTGTTAGATAATTAGGACTACTTTAAAAAAGTGTCTAAACCCCATTTGGTCTCATCTCCTGGTGCAGTTCATGGGGTGTTTCTGGACATGGGAGGAGCACCCACTGAAAAGCACAACATCATTCCCATATGGAGGATTCTGCCACCACACATCACACACAAAAAAGAGGTTTTTACACTCACATTTATTCTGGTGCTTCTTATGAAATCCATGACAATATTTTCCCCCAGTTCTATCCCCAAATTGTTTTGGTTTTCCTTCCATGGTAGGACTGAAATGTACCTTCTGGTCTAGGAAATGAAATAAAAATACCATAGACTGTTTCTTTTCATATTCATTTCCTGTAGAGGATCTGTCAGGGTGAGGATAAACTGGAGGAATGAGGAATATGGGGAGACTTCTCTGGCCAAAGTGAAAAGGGCCCTGAGAAATTCCCCAGTCCTCCTCATCCAGCAAGGATTGTGGAGATCACACTTGAGCTATTCCAGCCTTTAAGCAAGTTGGTGCACCTGAAAAAATTGGCAGTTTTCTAGTTACAGACCGTTCCAAGTTTTTTTCCAATGTATTTGTTTCTGAAACCCACAGTCAGTAGGCACTGCTGGGCAGGCAGAGATTCAGCCATGCCTGGCCATGTGTAAATTCCATGAGGATCTGGAAGAGCAAAATGAAGATAATTTCCTGTCACATTTCAGTTGTAGGAGAAGCTACTTCTTGATTTTGAAGAAAAAAAAAGAAAAAAAAAGAAGTTTAAAGGGACTGAAATGAATTCCAGAAATCTTGCCAGAACAAAAGTGACCAAACTAACCCACCCAGCTCTAACAGAGTTTTGAAAATCCAGACTTTGCAACCTTTTGCATCAACAGCTTAAGTTTTGCTGATGCATAAGATAAATCCTGCTCTTCCCATCTATGCACTTTTCAATGCTGATCATCCAAAGCTTTGAGAACTCAACCCTTCAGAACTCATCATCCAGATCTCTTAGCTGCAAAAGGAGCTGTTTTGTTGTTCCCTGAGTTCGTGAGGTTTAATTTCCTACAGATTTGTGCTTTTGACATCGCCACCGCCACAGTCCCAGGCTCCCTGCATGTCCTGTCTGCTGTCCCTGGTGTCCCTGGTGTCCCTGGTGTCCTGTCTGGCACATCCCAGCTGTGCTGTGGCGTGTCCAGAGCGTGTGACAGTGGCTGTCAGAGCCCTGTGTGTCACTGGGTGGGTCTGCCCTGGCCTCGGGAAGGACAGACGCTCAGAGCACTTGTACAAACCACCTTTGTGCAGGGAGCTGCACCAGCTCTATCCTCCCTTCCCTTCCCCTGCAGAAAATAAACCTAGATTGAATGTCAGTGTCACTTCTCACAAAGGAGTGCTCTGTTTGCAGGGAGCTCTGCTTTTAAGATGCCAGGCTGTGTGGTCACAGTGACAAATGGAGAACCCCACTCAGCGCTCTCCAGACTTGCCCTGACATAAATCAAAGCAAGTGGACCTGATATTTCCCTTGCAGCATATTCTGCTGCTGATGGATTCCCAATTTCGTGACAAACTGCATTGTACTCTTGGATTTCGATGTGCATCTGCTCCTTTTCCTTGGCTGTAGGAAAACTTTGAAACCAATTCAGGCCTTACACTCCAGCAGAACTTGGACTAAAATTGGACAGATATTTGTTGCAGAATAGGACGGGTATTTAAAATAACATGTTCGTGAGATGCCTGGTATTTCACTCCCACTGATAGAATAGGATTTAACTCCTATTTTTAATTTCACCTATGAGAGATTCAGACCTGCAGTTTGAATGCTCAGTGGTACCACACTGACAACAAACTAAACTTGTTACTTGTGGTATCTCTTATGTTTTTTTTTGGTGGGCATTATGATTTTAGGTCAGATCTGACTAGATAAGTTGAGCAAACACTACAGACTTGGCTGACTTCACCTAATACTGTTTTGAGCTATTTCAGCATCAAGTGAAGGAAAAGGAACCAGATCTGCTCTGCCTGAGAGGGTTCTCAGGACAACCCTGATATGCAGATGCTTTTTTCTTTGCCTTTGGTACCATTTAAATCCCAGAAATTTCAGTGATCTCAGAATCTGCAATCAGAAAAAAAAAAAAANGAAAAAAAAAAAAAAAAAAAAAAAAAAAAAAGAAACAATTCTTTTAACTGATAGATTTTTGTAAAGAAACATGTGAAACATGTTTGACAGAAGAATTGGCTCTACTGTCTGTTTTAGAACTGACTGGAGCTGGGATCTTTTTCCACACCCCCCCTCCCCCCCTTCTTTTTTGCTTTTCTTCCTTTTCCTTATTGGAAAAGGAGGAGAGAGAACGTGACTGGTGACACTTTCAGAATCATTCAGTGATTTATGAACACAAACTGAGTTTCAGTGCAACACTTGCACACTTTTGATGCTTATGTGCTCCTGAAAGTCTCACCCTTGCTGTAAATTGAGGGAGTTTTATTTTATGCTCCTTTTAATGTCAGTACTTTTGTCCCAGGAAATTCTCCACAGTCCCATCAGCAAGTAAATGGAAGACAGGGATTTTACAACTTTCATGATAGATAAGTCTCATTTTCTCTCTTTGAACAAGACCAAAACTCCCACTAGAAATCCAATAAATGGGTGGTCTGCAACTTGCAAGACATGATCTAGATTTGTACTGGTTTTCTAAAGCAAAACTAGAATGAGCAAAACAAGTTTGCTTGTGTTACCTACTTGCACAGTTTTATGGTGAACACCAGGTTTCCTAATGCCTGTTTGTGTTTTAGAAGGAGGTTTTATTTTCTTTTCTCTGAAGATGCAGCCTGTCTATTTTTGGAAGCTCAGCAGGGTTAGGACCATCTGACCTGGGTTTGCAGGAAGTGGGCAGCCCCTCAGCCTTTTGGATGGTTGTGTTGGAGGTGTCAGTGAGAGCTCAGCCACACCAGTTTGTGTGACAGAGGTAGAGGCTTTCCACAATCTGACGTGGAAATTTTCTTTTCCCTTTGTGTTTCTCAATCACCAACTCAGAGCCAAGTGTTATCAGGAACAGCTACGCTCCAGGACAGCAGGTTAATGACAGGAAAAAATGTCTTTTAACCTCCTGCCAAAATGTCATGCCCGTTCCTCTTGAAACAAGGCTGTGGTCACCAGAATTTGGGCATCTGTTTACCCCAGGAGAGGCTACTGGAGTTCACTGTGCCAGGAGGTGACCACAGGCTCTGAAAAAGCCTTTGCCCACTCTGGATCCCACTTGTGTTCACCAGGCTAAAGGAAAGCTGGCTGTCTGATCCCATCCCTGCAGCTGAGGTGCTCTCAAAGGTGATGGACAGTCCAGCAGTGCTCTCAGAAGGGGAGGGTGAAGGCTCTGCTGCAGGGATGACCATCAGTGGTCATGGAAATTCATGGAGCTGGGGATGAAGTTGGGGCTCCCTGTCAGCACAGCACACTGCAAACCTGCCTTTGAACAAAACATTGGTTACAATAATGAAATTCAATAACACAAATACGGCACTTCATGGGTAAAAATCATACTTATGGGGATTTGCAGTGTAAAGTCTGTACTTTGCCTCAGAATTCATTTGATTACCTAAATCAGGGGCAATCACAGAGCAAATCTCAGATGACAGTTTTCCCCCCAGAAGTGTAGAATTGTCTGGAGCTCAAGCTTCAGATTCTCTCAGCCTCCTCTTAAGTCACAATCACACAAAAAGAGCACACAGTGTTCAAGACATCTGCTATTACCTGTGAAAATGTGCTGCATGTAATCAGGGTGCTCTTTAGCAAAGTTTTTATTTGCCTCCTTTGTTTTGTCAGCCTTGTCTCCTTTCACAAATGGTGTGTACATAACCAAAAAAGATACTTCTCTCCCGAAGGCTTCTTGAGTTACAGCCTAAAAAAGGCAAAGAAATGGTGCATTACTTGTTGGATAATGGCTAGTTAAAAAAAACCCACCAAATCCCCCCAACATTTCTCTGATGATATTTTCCCTTTAATAATTGCACAGTCATGCAAAGATAACATATTTTGGTCCTGAATATTAATTAGAGAGGAATTTAAATTAGTTCCAGAAAACACTGCCTATCTATACTCAGAAAATCAATTTAATGGGGAAAGAACATTTGTAAACAGTTTTCAGTGCAGCGAGCCTCTGTCTTCAATGAGGAGAAAAGTATTAGCTAAATTATCTCCTAGATGAAAAGAAAGAGTGATTCCATGCTCTTTGAAGGTCACAGCTTTCATCTGAGGGTTTTATTCAGTCCTTGGGAGCTGGTTAAAAAACACTAAGCATTCATATTACCCCTTGGGTTGGCACGAATCAGACACTGTGCCTATACGGAATATTAGTCTTAAAATATTGCATTTAAGCACCGTTTGCATTAAGAGTAAAATTCACTCCTGTGCAGAGGGCAACACGAAGCTTATGAACCTTTCCATGCCTTAGGAATGACTCAAATGATGCATTGTGCTGGTCTGGTGCAGAGAGGTGCATTTCACACTCGGCAGCCCCAGTGGTGCTGGAGCTGCCAGGAGGAGCTGCCAGCCTGGGAACAGCCTTGCTTGGCATTTTTATCCACCAGAGCAAGGGAGGCTGAGCTGCAGCTCCTCCTGGGCTGGGGTTTGGGTCAGACCACGCTCAGCTCTGCCTTGGCTGCATCCCCTGGCAGTGACAACTTTGTCTTCTAGAGGTGGGCATTGCTTGCTGGAAGCTGGGGGAGCTGCAAGGCTTCCTTAGCTTATCCTGGCAAAAGCATTAACACAGCTCACAGTGCCAGCACTCACACGGTTAACAGGGATGGTCAGAAACTCGGGGAGGAAAGGAAATCTGCATTTCAGCAGGGGTATGGATCTCCAGCTCCCCTGGTGCACTGGGGTGATTCACAGAGGGTATCACTGTGGCACCAGCTCTGTGTTTCATTGACAAGCCCTCATTTTTGTTTTCCAATCTGTCCCCCACCTGTGTAAAATCATCCAAGGCATGCTGTGGCTCCCTGAGTCATTCCTTCAGCTGATGGCAGCTCCCACCACCCCAGGATGGGAGGCTGAGAGTGGCAATTAGTTAAGTATCCATGTCCTTCTCTCTAATGGCTTCAGACAACAGGACTTCTGATATAGTTTTATGCCAGTTTATTTCCATCCTGTTGATTGGTATGGGGCGTGCAGAAGTACTGTTACAGTTGTTTTGAGTAGATTTTAGGATAGGCTGCCACACGTGCACCCTGAGTGCTCTCACACTGATTACTGTGCCTGGATCTCGAGGGTATCACTGGGGATTTGTTTATATTTTAGATTTCTATATTTAGCCAGCACATTATCCTACATTTATTGGAATGGAAGCAGGCAGGAGTGGCCAGTTTAGCCCTGGAGAATTAACAAAATTCGAATGTGTGTAATAGTATCACAGCCACCTGGGGCAGTAATAACTTTCCACCCAGGTGAGGAGGAGTTCCAGCTTTCCATGGGCAGAACCATGTTATCCATGGTTAATGCCACAGATCTGGAGGTATCAGACCAGAAAATAACAAGTGCTTGGGGGACACACGAGGCAATCTGCCCATTCCTTCCTGTGGTAAAAGTTACTGGTCTGCAGTGATTTACAGGAAAGTGATTTAGGTTTTCTTTTCTCTGTGGGCTTTAATGATCTTGTTGTTCAGGGCCTTTAGAGAATGTAACAAACAATGCTACCAAACTAACTTTCTAAGATACATTTTTAAAAAAAGTTTTCCAAGTTTTTCTGAATGTCACGTGTAAGTAGACTTGGAATTAGGTCAGCCTAATTTTGTGGGAGATGTTGGGTATTCTGTTTATTTTCTGTAGGTTGGCAGCCCTTTCCTAATCCAGATTGATATGAGCATGTGAGTGTGGGTTTGGGTGTATCCACACACTTCAGGTTTAAAATAGGTGGAGTGAGGGAGCGAGAGGAAAATGTGAGTGGCTGGGCCAGGCAAACTCTGCAGTCTGCAATGTTCTTTTGGGTTTATCATCCTCAAGAACACTTCAAAGTCACACTTTAGGATCTCTGCATTGCCTTGTACCTGTGGCTGCTCTGCACAACAAATAGTGAGTAGCTCTGAGGGCAGTGATGGTGAAATGTCAGCCAAGGAGGAAAAGAACAGATTCATCCTTTCTGGTCAATACTGTTCCTGAAGGTATTCTTATTATTACCCAAGAGCATTTTTCCCCCAGGCTACTGACCTGGGACATAGACACTATTTGTTTTATTATCTCCTTGGATTTTTATGGGGTAAAGTCTTTAAAGATATAAAACTTCAGCCCATAAAAACTTTGGAGGAGAAAACTTTATATGATGACATCCCAGAGGATTTTTCTGCTCCCGCCTTTATGTACTGAAGTCTGTCACTATGGATGAATATCTGGCAGCATGTCCAGGAAGCTGAGATGCCTCCAGAACATTTGTTGTGCTGTGCACATGTCACTCAAGATACAGACACACCAAGGAGAAGATTGGAAGGGCTCAATGGACTTCCAAGAATTCCTGGCAGAGAGGGTTGGGTAGCTGTTTTTTCCCCATTTGCCAGTGTTTTGGTGTCCTTGCATCAGAACAGGCCTTTCTACAATGTCCTGTCAGGTGCCAGAAGGAGGATGTTGCTGTTCTGGCCTCAGAGTGGAAGGAGCGTGAGGCTCTCGTGAGTGTGGGGGCAGCTGCTAAACTGACAAAATGATAAAGAAAACTGATTTGGTTTTTTTTTTTCATATCTTGCAACTGAGCTCTGCAGCAAGTCTCATCTTGTGGAGCTACACTCCAGCCCTTAATTCCAGAAGAGTTAGACACATGAAGTCCTTGAGGTGATCGTAAAATATAAGAAAGAGCTCCTCTAGCAAGGTACAATAATGAATGTAAGGGCTATGACTGACACACGACCACTGAATGTGCTTTACTTTAGCAGTGGACAGAATCTATTTCTCCAGCAAAGATGCAAAAACTTGCTTTAAAAGAGTCTGCAGAGTAACCTGGCGATAGAGAAGATTTCTTTTTTGTAGTTATGGAACTGACTCATGCTCTGCTGTGTCAGGAGGTTTATATCCCTGTTTTGGAAGTGTGGGGAATCAGAGAAATTCTGCAGAGAAACCATATGGAGACAAAGTGTCTCAAGGGGTATTTATATTGTCAGCACTTCTATTAAAATACCAATTAATTCCTTCACGAAGCACAAGCTTGAGGGATGCCTCAGTCACAGGTTTGAGGCAAGTACATTGCTATCGTGAAAAATAAAAAGCCAAAAGACATTCTTGAACAAAAAACTTTGTTTTGATCGAGGTTTTAAACCCATATTTGACCCAAAACTGTCTCATACTTTTCTCTGAGCCTCTAGGCTGTGCAATATCCCAGGTTTTCTTCCCTGTGAAAGTAGGGAGGCTCTGGCACAGGGAAGCTGTGGCTGCCCCTGGATCCCTGGAAGTGTCCAAGGCCAGGCTGGATGGGCTTGGAGAAACCTGGGATTGTGGAAAGTGTCCCTATCCATGGCAGGGAGTGGGACTGGATGGGATTTAAGGTCCTTTCCAGCCCAAACCAGTATATAATTCTGTGATTCAACACTCACTAAAATTCTGTTAAGAACTCATAAAATGAATAGGTAGAAGCACAAGAAAGGAACCTTCCCTATGCCAGCTTCTGATGGCAAATGATGTAACTGCCTCAATATTTTTATGAAGCTCTTGCCATTTTACATTAGAGCAGACTTAGAAGAAGAAAAATGGCACTGTAGTGAAAAAGTCTTCATAACAGTGACAGTAGCTTTCCCTGCCACAGTCCCTAACCTTAATCCTCTTTAACTACAGAAAGGTTTAATTTGGGAAATCCAATTATCTTGACATCTAGAATTAGCCAAAAATTTAGATATCTTTTTAGTGCCTTATCTTGCAGCTGCAGTGCACACTCAACCCCTGTCTCATTTACAGTACAGCAGGAACTGATGCTTTTATTGATGATTTTTATTAATGCAATGGTATCAGACAGGGTAAAGCCATTAGCCTCTTCTATGAACTGCTTCCACTCCTAGGCTGGTAGTTAGAATTATGGGTGCACTGCAGTGCAACCTATGTGCTTTTCTCTATATCTTTCCAACCATAAAAAAGTCTCTGGCAGTCCTGCCACTAAGTCTGTGGCTGTTGTGATACGGATATCTACTCACCAGCGTGATCCTCTTACATAATTTTTATTTTATATTTTTTTCTGTGGGGAAAAAATAAGCAGACAGAATGCCAGAGCACATTCCTTCCTCAAGATGTTTACGGTATGAATAAATCATGCATTACACAATAGTTGAGAACTTTCTGCTTATCTGCCATGTAGTGCCTCCCCATTAATGTAGGTCACATCAAATATCAGCTTATTTGGGGTCTTAAGTTATTAAGGTATTTAAGTCTCTGTGAGTTAGTTTGGATGCAGCATGTTTTCAAAGGGGATTTGTGGAGAGATCTGTGTCTTCCCAAAGGCAGAGGTGCTGCAGATGGGCTACCTAAGGCCTCAAGACCTGCTTGATACTATAATAAGCATCTCTTTATGTTTGGGAATAAAGGAAATCCATGCTTTATATCCTTTCAAAGAGATTACTAGTCATTAAAGAAAAATCCTGGAATGCACAGCGTATGGAAAGGCTGGAGGCTGCTCTGGAAACTCCTTGCCTGTGTTGTCTGTGAACAGGCCAATTATCCTCCACATGAAGCTGGTGTCCAAAACCAGAGTTTTTAACCAGTTTTGTTAAAAATGTCCTTTTCTAAAAGACATTTTTGTAGCGAGGAACACCCCAGTTCCAGTGAGGCAATTCCCTGTGGCTGCTCTGGGCTCCCTTGCAGTGCTGGGAGAAGCCTTTTTGCCATCCCAAGCCCTCAGCAGGTGTTGGGAGAGCTCTGCAGGGCTCCTGCTAGGGCAGGAACAGGTCACAGCTTAAATAGCTTATTGTTTTTGTGAAAAAATACAAACTGTGCTCAGCTGAACAGCTTTGGCAGCCTGGGCTCAGACATCTGAACTCAGACAGGCAGAGCCAAAGGCTGAGCACCACTGGGTGATTTAGGGAGATGTAGTCAGAATCCCCTGGCCAACATCTGGATGCTGCATCCATCAGGAGGTTCAGGCTTGAGAGAGCCTGGCAAGGGAATACTCCCAGGAGAAATATGGGATATTTGCTGTAAGGGGTTTTCAGGGCTTTTAGCCTGAGGAGGAGAAAAAAAAAAAGAGAGAAAAGAAGAAAAGGAAGCTAGAATACAGAAACTAACTGAAGGAGATGTCAGTCCTTCCCAGCACAGAGCTCAATGTCTTCTGGGAACTTCAATGTGAAGAGATGAATCAGGCAGCCTGAGATGGTGACTGATGTGGTTAGCCTGTCAAATGGACAGCACTGCTCAGAGGGTCAGTGGAAAATCATGCCTGAGCCATTGCAATAGCAAACTATTTTATGTGCCTGAGTGGCTGTTAATTTAGTAGAAGCCGAGTTGACTGTATATAGAGATGTTTCTGAAAAGTGACTCTGTCTATTTTTGCATGGTGTGCTCTGCAGTTTTTCAAGTGCAGGTGTGCAGACAGAGCCACATCACCAGTAATGAAGTCAGGAACAGCACACAATCCTGCCTGCAGCTCCATCTCCCCAAAGAAAGGAGAAGGTACACAAAGAAAGGGAACAGGATAATGGATGTGCAACTTCTTAAGGACCTCTGCAATTCAAGGGAGCAACGAGGACCTGAGAACAGCACAAAATGGGTGGGTTTCTGCTCTGGCTGTTCAGGTTTCCCTTACAAATGTTAAAGCTCTGCTTTGCAACCAGTAAAATCCAGAACTAATAGAAAATTCTACTTTTGAAAGATGTACATTACTTTTGAGCTGCCCTGTGGGTTTTTAAAATAGTCTAGAGTTTTGCTGACCAGGTTGTTCCTGTTGAGCATCCTTGAGGTAGGATTTATGGGCCCCTGTTAACAGTTACAACCTTAATTGGGTTGATAATTTGTTTAATATTGGGATTTCAACAGCTAGCAACTACAGCAAGGTATGTGTTGCCTATTTCATTCAGCTAGTGTTAAATAAATCCATCTCTCCTCAAATCAGGGACAATTAATCCATCTGCTTTAATAGTTGTGACATTTAAACTAATACCTTCTCTTAGCATTATGATTCAAGCAGTATTTAGTCTATCATGAGGGATTTAGTACCAGAAAAATAGAAGTAGGGAGAAAATATGTGGAAGTAGATATTATTAAAGAAGAAAGGATGCAGGAAAACCATTAAATTCCTCAGTTTTGTTCATGTAGAATTGTTTTAGAAATGGAAATATCAGCAGTAACAACAGCAGCAAAAAGCTCCCAAATCAGTCTCAATATGATAGAAACTCTCTGTTATGTTATTTTATTTGCCTTTTCAATCTAGTTTTTGATTACTTCGTATTTTTACTACCCTACCTGAGAGCAGAATGATGCTGATTTTCTGCAGCTGAGAGTTATGTCTAACAAAGAGTGTATTCCAAAGGCAGACTGGTCTGAATCCCTGAAATGGCACACATAGGAAGGGGCCCATTCTGCCCTGACAAAATGTTATTAATTTTAATTTTAACAAGTTGCTTCAGTCATGATGCAATGGGACATAGGAAATCCACAAACTGGTCAGAGGCTGCACTGAGATCATCTGGACACCAGCGAGATGTCTTAAGAACAAACTGATCTTCCTGCTGAAGAGACAAAATGTTTTTGTTCTAATGACCAGGATAAGGAATATAATTATGTCCAAATCTTCCACCAGTAAATGAAAAGCTCAGTTATTCAAGGCAAGAGTTGGCCTTCAATATGGCCATAGATATTGAAGAGGGAGGATTACCTATTGGTGTTTATGAAGAGCTATAAGGGAAATATTATCTCTTTTCTGGCATGAGAAAGTTTAAAATGAATTCTTAAAGCAGCAATTCTTAACAAGCTCCACAGACCTCTGGGACAGTACAGACTCAGGCACACAGACACCCACTTCTGCCAGTGCACCCAAGTGCCATTGACCTTACACAGATTTTCACCCGGATTTGATTAAAGTCAAGTCCCTTGACTTTCCTGCAGTGAAGTGTGGCACAGCATGAACTGCTAAAATAGCTTCAAGAATTAATGAGAATTACGTTTTCTCAGTGATATGATGGCCAGGCTGCCCAGAGAGGCTGCCTGTCAGCTCCTATCAGTCATCCCATTGGGAGGATTGCAGAACATCCCTGCTGTTGCCAGCTTGGGATGGTGAGGTCACGGCTCAAGTGTGAGCACACAGCACTGCTGACAGGCCTGGGCACCAGCTGGGACTGCACAGGAGGGTTTGGCTATTGAGAGCTTCTCCCTGTGAACTTCTTGGCCTTGGCTTTTCACCCCTGAAGGTGTGAGATGGGGCTGAGCTCCACAGGAGCTGGCAGTGCCTGCCTCGCAGGGCTGGGCTGATGTTTGCTCTGTTGGGTGAGGTGGGTGCTGCCCTGTGCTTGCAGCAGCCCAGACCCTTGGGGTGGAAGCACCTGATGCTCACAACAGTAACCAGAGTGCAAAGCAGAGGTCTGAAGGTACCCAGACCTCCAGGTGCTGCTGAGTTTAGCTGACAGAAATATTCTCAGAAACACCAGTTGCATTTTCGCTGTGCTAAGAGCAGCTCTGGTGGCTGTAGTCTTGCCCAGAACAATGAGGCTGGACAGGAATTAAAGCTAAAAGTCCAGTTCACTCCAATGCAAATTAAAAGCTTCCATTTGAGCTGCAGCAAGTACTAGATGGCTACATTCTGAATTAAGGTTTGTAGTACAGATGGCTTGTATGTACAGATATGAACATACAAGCTTTGAAATGCTTTCCTGGGGTTCTGTTAGTTTCTGCAGCATATGCACGGCTGCTGCAATGGCATTTGGTGTAAGACTTTGGCCAGGTGGGATTGACTTTGGATCTAAGTGCACAGTGGATGCTAGAGCTCAGCTTTTAGCATAAAATAGCCCACATGGTTTTCACAGTGGAACAATGAAAGCAATTAAATTTGTAATGTGCTAATGAGTTAAGACTGAGATATTTATAAATGAGATAATAATTTATACTAAGATGGGAGTGCCAGATGTTGCTGAATTCAGGCTGTGACTTTCAAGGTTTCAACCCTCTTTGACAACGTTGGGGATTTTTGGCATTTTCAGAATGTATGGGTGTGGTACATTTTCATTCACAGAATGAAACATGCAGCTTATATTGCACAGTTTTTAGCCAGTGGAATTGTTTGCCAGAGTGTGAGTAAAACTGGACAGTTTGGAGAGGGATTCTTTCTGTGGGATGAAATTTCACAAGCCTACTGTTTGTTTTGTTATTACCAACTGAGAAATTGCAATGCAGATAAGAAATGCTGAGTGACTATAGTAATAAGTAAGTTTAAATTTTGTCTTGCTGCTACCACTCTGAAGATATTTACTAAAATACATTTAATTTTTCCATTATTATTTATTGTGATGAACTCTAATTCATCTATTTTTAATCTAACAGCTAATACACAAATCATCCAGTGCATATCTCTAGTGGGTTATGAAAAGATACCCATTCATTTGATGATATGTCAACTTGGAATGTATATTTTCAATCCACAGAATAAAATATTTGAACAGAGAAAAAGGCCCAACTTACTGAATAAGATTATCCATTGCAAATTACTTTTCCATCACTCACTGGCATTATACCTTTGTCTCTGAGTAGAATGGAAGTTGAGTATTAATATTCAAACCCAACACAGGGCATTAGGTATTACATATCACTATACAGAAGATCCAGAAATAGATTATTTACTTTAAAGGGGACAATCAAAGAAAGCTAATAAAAAAGAATATTTAAAGTTGCCTTCATCATGATCCATAGGTACATATACAGGGGGAAAGCAAGATGTGGTAAAGGATCTTTAAACTTTCAGAAATTAATGCATGATATAAATTCAAGGAAGTTTGTATTGAATGTTTAAGGTCCTAGTTTGCAAATTTGGGGCAAAACAGGGGAAAAAACATGGAACAAATAATCTATTGGTTGGTCAATGGTTAATATTCTGTTCCTAAACTGTTTAAATGGGCATTGGGTAACTTTCTCAAAACCAGTCTCTGCTTTTCCTGTTGTGGAACCAATGCAGGAAATCAGGGGTGCAATTCTGTGGGGTTTTTATGCAGAAAGTCAAGTAATTCATTAGTATGAGTCCATGTGGCCTTATAAATTCAGCAGAAAAAACCTTGCAGTGTGCCTAAGAGGAGCTGCACAGTCACATGAAACAGGTTAATGCCAAAGAAGAAGAAATATGTAACAGTTGATAACGAAGGGAGCAATTTGAATGTTTTAGGAATGGTTTAAAGAAAGAGGACTCCTGGCAGTTGATGTCAGGGATAGGAGAAGTTCAAAGGAAAGTATAAACCCCATATCAGGAGAAGAAAACCAGAGGACATACAAGATAAAGGCTGCTCTGAGCATGAGGAATAGATCAGGAGAGAAAACACAGTGATTTAGAAGGAGGATAAATATTAAAGGGCTTTGCAGATGAGAATTAAGGGCCTGAATTTTTTGCAATAAAGATGTCAACTGAGGGATTCAAATGGTCTCTACAATATTTTCAAGCCATGACAGAAGTAGAAGACTTTTCCAGCTGTTAAAAGAATCATGACAGGAAGAAACAAAAGTGGTCAATGCCATGCCAGAAGGTTTTATACCTGACCCACTGGTCAAAGCAAAGAGTGACGTATTTAATCTACAGATCTTTCTTCATGGAAGGAGAAAACCAAACTATCCTGTCCCCCATCTATTCCCTTTTCCTTGGAAAATGCTGCTCATGGTTGTGAGCCAGTGCTGGGGCAGAGGAGTTAGCACGAAGCCTGTGCATCAATAGCTGTTGCTTTGGTTACAAAGGCACATGAGCATGTATAGTTGTGACAAGTTATTTTCAGCTTTTACACCACGAAATAGAGAGAATATTAATAAAAAAAAGATTATGCTACCTCTGCTCAGCCTCTCTGCGGTGGAAAGTCCCAGTGCAGTGTCACATGCTGCATCATCCTGATAATTGTTACTGTGACATTGAAACCAGCCCTGGTGCTGAGTGCAGGGAACTCAGCAGCTCTGGGAGGGGAAAGGTTGTTACTGGTGCTGGGGATGTATCTTCAGGAACGTTTTCTTGAGTGCAAGCTCTTGAGTGGGAGCAGCACTGGGCACCCAGCTGCCTCTCCTGCGTGTGTCAGCATCTCAGTGCCGCTGAATCCCTCGCGTAGCCCACGCTCAGGCACACGCACAAAAGGCACAAAATCTCAGAGCAATCTCTGTCTCCTGGTGAAAATCGAGTGCAGCAGGGGATCAGACAAATGGTTTGATCTCTACTGATGTTTTAAAGCTTCTGCAGTCAGAGATGGCAGCGAGAAAGGCAAGGAGTCTGAGTAGGCACAGACACCAAGGTGGTGCCTCTTGGTACCACAGGGGTCCATCCAGGCCCACACAGGAGCTTTCAGTCAGAAAGAGAAGTGAGCTGTCAGCTCTGGAGTAAAGTATTGATGAGTCAGAGTACTACCACTGCCAACATCCTTGGCCCTTGCTATTTAGCAGATGATGGTAATGGCTGGAAGCAGCTCAGTTCCCCCTTTGCTTCTGGTTCATTCCCACCTTAGCCCAAGCACAGCTTCTGGTTTAGACTCTGCATGGAGGCACTGGGATGAATCTCGTCCTTCACACCACTTTTCCAGCCCTTTTGCATGGTAGGATGGCCTGAACCCCTGGAGGGAGAGGACAGCTATGACAGCTCCTCCTTTAAAGGGCTGTTCTTTGAAGCTTCATGTCCATGACATCAAGAAAGGAAGTCAATGGATACCAGCGTAAAGGGACAAAAAAAGCCATTCCATTTGAAGAAATGACCCCTTCATAAAATGTGTTTGTGAACTCAAGATTTAAAATGAGTCTGACCCAGTGGGGAAAAAAAATCAAACTGTTCTCTACAGAAGAAATTCTCTGCTGGAAAGCACATATGAAAGTTCAGAGGCACTGCAAACAGTAGCCCAGTGGGTAATTCTCTGAATGAGATGCACTTTGCACTCACAGCAGTACTGAAATTCAGCAGCTCCTGGGACTCAGATTTATTCCATTTTTACCAATAAGAATGTAACTAATAATAGTTTAAAAAAAGAAGAATTTGCCATGTGAGGGAAGATTTAAAAAAATCACATTTTGATCTTTATTACTCTGGCTTATGTCAGACATATTTTGCACCACTTGACATGAAGTACAGATGTAACAGGTGTTCTCACAGAATAAGCTAAAATAGAATCAGAATCAAACCCTGAAATTTTGTTACATGGGTCATATACTGTTTCTAGAATCCTTAAATTCTTTGCATGGAAAAAGAAGGCTGGAGGATCAGGTCCATTTTGGTAGTCAGGAGGGTTTTTCACCACCTGAGGCCCAAATGCTGCACTCCCTCTGGGGATGAAGGCTGGGTCTTCACTGGCAGTGGCAAACTCCTGTAGAAATGAGCCTTTCCAAATAAAGGACCCATTTATCTCGGAATTTACTCCTCAGGAATGAGTAGAAACTCAAATGGAAGTACCCTTCAACTTGAATTTGTGCTGATGGGGCTGAACAGCCGTCTCAAATAAGTATCACTCAAGGCACGAGTCTCATTAAAGTCAATGGTCTACTCCTCACATCAGTAATCTTGGTAGAGTGGGGTCTTGCCTACTCATCCTTCACAGAGCACTGCAGGTTCCTCTGAGACCATTTGTTACAGCCATTTTTTGCTCCCCTTCCAGTTGAGGAGTTTGGAAAGGTGTCAGAGGATTAGTACCATGCAAATTGTGAGAGGAAAGTGTCACTTAGGTAGGAAGACTTCACAAAAAATAGCTTAGGGGGCTATACAGTATCTGGAATTAAATTTTATGGCACTCCATAAAATTGAAGTATGAGTCAAGGGTTAACAACCTTGAATTTTGCCCTTAAAATTAGTCCAAGAAAATCTACTTCGTTTTAAATATGGTGGTACTGTATCGTGTCGTGTTGATTGATATGCCCAAGAGCTACCTTTGTCGGCAGTCTTTTAAGCAGCAATCCTTCATTTTGATCTTAATAGTGAGATAAGCACCTCCTTCCTCATTGGGCTATCAATTTTTAGCTGCCAATACAGATGGATGGGGTCGCTTGTTGCACACACGGCGCCTCCCGTCATGATGAATGTATAGTCAGCAATCATGGCCCTCCTCGTGACAAAAGCAGAATAAATGAGTGTGCAGGGAGGGAGGGATGCAGATAGCAATACTTAATGCAGGTGATATTAGAAGGGTGCAACATGAGTTTTTTACCAACACATTACGCATAACTCTCAGTCTTTGTCCAGCCTTAAGACAAGCATTGGTAAATTTTTTAAGCTATCTGCCAAAAAGTGACATTTTATTTTAATAGCTTACCAGTATTTTGCTCTAAGCAAATATTTAATGGATACTCTACAGTATTTTAGCCTTGCTCTCTTTTTCTCCTTTAAAGTATTTGGTGATGAAATATATTTAAGTACATTTCTTCTAGGACAGAATCAACATGTACAATACCCTGTACTTGGCAGTGTTGGAATATCACTTGTCTATGGCAAACTCAGACATAGTTCACCTTTGATTAAACTACAGCTGAAAAGCCACCCCAAAATAAAAGTAATCAGCTGTCTTGTCACCTAATTGAGTACGCTTTAGTACTCCCACTGTCTGTGACAATCATTGCATTGCTCTTTCTAGGCTGAGGGATATTTAAAAAGTATTGTGCAAAGGATATTAATGCAGAGTTCTTAACAGACTTTAGAAAATCAGTTTGCTTTTATGGCTGCCTCTCTATGCTGCTCTCTGTTTCCTTTCCTCTAGAGATTCCAAATCCAATTAAATGTGACTAGATGTAATTCCAAATTGTCGCTTTAGTCAATTAAACATATAATAATCTTGTGTACCTAATTACTAGCTCCAAAACTTTATTTGTTGATGTAGTGCTATCAATGTGTACTCCTGCATGTTCCCCTTATCATTGCCTATATATTAATTGTGGTTTGACATTACTGTAAATTGAATTTGAAATTTCCCCCTAGTTAAAAGTCTCTCCCAAACAGTAATCCCAATCCGGTTGTAATACCCTTTCAGAATGTACTTTCCAAGGCTGTATTATGTTCTTAATGAGATATAACCAAAAATACATGGATTTAACAATAAACATTTCAAAACAGGCCCAGTATCAGGGGGTAACATATTGTTACACACAGGAACTAAATCTTCCCTTAGATGTTCTCATACAGCTCCCATTAATTTCACTGGGAGAAAAGCAATTCAGTAGAATCCATGGATTTTTGCATAAGGACTGGATTTAGCCATAAGCTTTATCCAATGCTCATTCAAATCATTGGCAAGAATCCTCTTGACTGCGCTAGAACAAAGAGCAGTTTCTAATTGAACATCGTTAGCCCAGCCGGCACAGGATGAACAAAGGATAAAATCCTCATTGCCTTGAAATAATTGGCAAACTGCTCATGGGCTCCAAGTGGAGCCAGGGTTTAATCTCAGGAATGACATATGGACCCTGTGGATGAGGCAGAGGAGGTGAGCAAAGCACCCAGCTTTGCCTGCTTGAGCTGGTGATAGTTTTGAGGAAAGACCTTCGGTGTGTCCTGGGCTGCAAACAAGAAATAACCCTGCAACAAAATATGAGAGAAGACTGAATGAATGTGTCCTGTTATTCCACGCCTTTGATCCACTGCAAAACTTCCAGCTCCCATGGCAGTGGCTGGTCCACAGCTGTGTACATGAGTGGTGGTTGCTCCTGCAGCCACCTCGACAGAAATAAAGGACTTCCAATCCAAATATAAGCCAGTCTGAAGAACTGAAACTTTGTATTTTTTTTGCAGTCAGAGGCCATTTGCAAGCAGTCATTTACAATCTGGAATCCAATAATTATATTGCCCCCCTGACTGCTGTCATTCCAAAGGTTAAAACTGTCAGGTCCTTAACCCTGAGCCAAGGCTGCTTCTCCCAGCCTGGCACCACTTCCAGAGGTGCACAGTGCCCTGGACAAAGCTGGCAGCAATCCTTGCTTCATCTTTTGCTGTTTCTCAGCATTAGCTGTGAAATGCAGATACTCATATTTGACTGATTTACTGATTTGGTGTGTGAGTCTCCCTGGCTCAATCTTTTGCTAATCCTTCACAGCCTGCACAGCACAATGTCTCTCTGATCGTGGCAGAAGTCTCCAGGCACTGCTGCACTCCAGACAAACGCCTTTTCTCCTTATTCTTCCTTCTTAATTTGTCCTTATTTAAATAATCAGAAGCACACTTACATGTCTGGCGTTCGTGTTTAGTTTTTCAACATCTGCTGTTGTCTCTGACAGGTTTCCTCTGTGCTGCCCTGCATTGCTCAGGAATGGTGAGGCACACACACAAAACTCTTCTGAGCCTTCTGATGCCTCCACCCCAGTTTTGCTTCTCAGTTCCTCGGCCACAGGGAACACACACAGGTCAGGACCAGTGCTTGCTACTGTGACCTCAGGGCTTATGAAGGAAGATTCCACTACCTAGAAAATCCCACTTTCAAAAGAAACACAGGATTTGATTCTGTTTCAGTTTTGCCTTCTTTTTCTTTTGTATGTTCTCCATATTCTCCACATTCTTATTTGTAGCTCTCTAGTCTATTGTATTAGAGACTAGTTTTCCCAGCACTTTTCCCTGGGCTTTCCTTAGGCAGAAAGACAAAACAAATTCCAGAGCTCCAAGCTCCAGGGGTACAAGGCTCCAATGTTTCTTGGTTCTTCCTGGGAACCAAGGCTGAGAACAACTCTTGGAGGCACATTCTCATGGACAAAGTACAGCCAGTGCTGAAGGGGGGCTCCAGAGAAGGGGCTTGACCTAGAGGGGAATTACATCATCACTTCTCATCCTAATTGGTGCCTTTTATCAATTATGCTAATTTCCTAAAACCTATAAAATCACTCCTGGGAGAGGTGAGCTTTGTGGACATCTCCATAACTGGTCTTGGAGGCCTCCAAATAAAGATCCCCTTTTATATTACCTCCTTACTAACATTACCTTGGGTTTCATTTCCAGGTTAAGAGAAAGGCAACAGATTAAGGCTCTGTGTGTATGGCCTGTGCCCGACCCCACATGCACCCAAGTCAGAGACTTTTTGTTGAAGGTCTCCAAGGCTTGATGCACAGAACCAAAGTGACCTGTGAGACAGGGAACTATGAATTTCCAGAGGCAGGGACACAGGTGAAATTACACAGTCTGAATATGATTACAGGGCTGGGCACTGAAAAATTCTTAGGGACCTAAACACTCAAACCTCAAAATGTTTAGGAAAGTTAAAAGCCTGTCTCCCACTGAAGTAAGTGAAGGCTTAAAGAACTGAGTTGGGGTCCTGATTCCCTGTGAACACCTCCCCATATGGCCCATGGAAATCCAGGCAACAAAGATTTCCACTAAGAGACTGATGAGCCTATGAGACACCCTGAAATCAAATTTAAGGAAAAGATTTACTTAAGGAAACACTATTTATGAAATTATTATCCAAGATCCTCAGACAGTGACACAACTCATTAACATTTTGAAAAAAGAAATCTCCCAATACATGGACTGATATTCCCAAACCAGAATGAGGGACCACTCCCTGCCCTGTTAGAAATCAATATCACATATTAAATGTGGTGTGCAATGTTTTGCAATGGGATCAGCTGCTCTGTAGTGGGGATTTTGGACAAACGATGTTGATCAGCAACAGACCACATTCTTTTTACCTTGAGAGTCAGTAAATAAGAGTTCAACTGAGCACAAGGAACATAAAGTACAAAAGAATGAGAAAATAGCTCCTATTTAGACCATGTAATGCATCTTTCTGCATGAAACACCATCTTTCTTTTTTTTTACAGCTTTTAAAGATAGAAGGTTTAATCTCTTAAGAACAAAGATATGTGCTTACTTCCTACTTCTGACACAAGCACTTTATTGATATTCAGAAATATTTGCCTCATATTTACAGAACCATCCACCACTAAATTTGAAATATGTAAAATGTGTCTGAATAAGAACTGAAGCAGTTTTGACAAAACACCTTTAGGAGATGCCAGAAAAAAAAAAAGGAGGAACTTTCTTCTTTAAAGCTATGAGGCTTTATATTCTGTTTTTTCCCTCCCTATTTGCCAGTTCAGGTCCTTCCACACCATAACCAAACCCATGCAGGGGATGTGGCAAGCCTGGATCCCAAGGTGTTCTGCAATCTCTGCTCCATCTGGCCACTTGGTGGTGCAGAATAATAAGATATATTTCTCTAGGTGCTGGTGAGGAGCAGACCAGGGCTCCTGGACCGTCTCCCTCTGCCCATCTCCAGACGGGCACAGGACTTGTGACGAGTCAAAGGCAGCTTTTGGTGCGTGACAGCTGCTGACACCAAGAGCCTGTGCCCAGCCAAATCCTTGGCAGCAGCCACGCAGGTCTGTGGCAGGAGAATGGATGGTGAGGGTGTAGGAATAGGCAGAATTTTCTGGAATGCACCAAAGCGTTCCACCTCCAAAGGAGACAAGAAATTAGCATCGTTGCTAAATGTTTGTGTGTTCATTTGCCACGGTAAATACTGGGAAATTCGTGAGGGCATGACTCAAGGTCAGCTCCTCAATCCTTGGCTGCTTCCCTTGAGCTGCAGAGAAAGGAGAGAAGCCCAGAAGGGGAGAGGAGGATTTCTCTGCAGATGGCAGAGCCTCAGGAATAATCACAGCCTATGCACATCAGAGTAACTTTCACTCTCCTGTGCCATTCAGCCCTAATTGCTGCTAAGACCATGAGGCTGATAAATGGCTGAAAGTTACCTGTGCATCTACTTCAAGTGAGCTCACCTGGATCTGCAGTAGGTGGTACTAAGAGAGGGCCACAGCCACTGCACTGTGGTGTCAGTCCTGTGCAGACCTCCTCTTTGGAAAGGGTAAGTATAGCTCTGTTTTTTCAGTTTAACAGGAACTTCAGTATTCCTATTCAGATCAGCTCTGATGCAGACACCTGGGCATTTACAGATCTCTAATACAGTAGCACTGAGCCTGAGATACAAGATGCAAAATAAGCTACAGCTCTCTTCTGAATGACCTTTCTTATTTTCTTCTGAGATTAGAGAAGGAAAGTGATGTTTATAACTGAAATAAGTAGATGGTACTAATTTTGATGCAATTATGCTATTTGAAAAGTGTACAAAATAATAACACTTAATTTTTAAATACCTTCATATATTCTAATTACATGTAACCTCATTACTTTGATGGCATGGAGACATTTGGAAACCATTACATGAGGAGAGACAAACAGCACTTCAGAATACTGAGCAGGTAGGAAATTGCTACTGTCTGGTTTGAGTAGTAGCTTGTGTAGAGTAGCCCCAAAAGGGGGCAAAATGTTGTTATATGCGTGCAATATTTTGGTGTTGCCAATTCCTGCAGAGGACTGACTAGAATTTCCTTTTGAACATTTCACTAGTGAACCTTAAATCCGTTGGGAATCTGCTAACAAAACACTTCTGTCCTGCCAGACCCTCCAGGTTGGTGGTGGGGTACATTTGCAATTTTTGCTGAACTTTCTGTGTTGTTAGCCCCTTGCTCAAAAGCAGAAATAAGCTTCATGTGGAGAGGATGACCCCTGTATTTAGGATATATTTCTTGTATTTGTAATTATCTGTCCCATGGCTGCATGCAAGCTACAGCTTTGTGCCTGGTATCGAGATTGCTCTGCGATGATAAAAACATTTTCTCATTTAATGGCAAGTGCCACTTAAGGACACAGAAGCTGCTTCCCAAACGTGAGCTGAGAGATGCACGGGGAGATAAGGAGCCTTTTAAAATGACAGGGGGGATCAGGAAAAGAGATCCCAGTGAGACTGAGCTCTCCATGACCTGGTAGGAAACAAGCACTGAGGATGGATGGATGGACAGATCCCAGGAGGTGTGGGAGGAACCTGTTTGGCTTCACACTGGAGCCTTTTGGGAAGGGATGGGATGGCTGGGATGAGCTGCTGGTAGCAGAGATGCAGTAAAACATCCAGAAGGACATGGCCCATGCTTGTTCTGGACTTGCTCTGCTCCCTGAGTCAGGGACAGACCTTGTGCTGTCAAAGTTTGGGTTTATTTCTGGCAGGGGCTGTGGGAACACGAATTGCAGGCTTCCTCTTGCCTCTGATGGGATGCTGTCTGATCAAGCTGCTCTTTGACAGTTTCAGGTGATAAAGAAGAATAGGTGTGGCACAGAGGTTAAGTTTGGTAAATTTTAGACATGGACTAACACCGTATGTTGGTGTCATAAAAATAACAGTCATGTGGGATTTCCTTTGGGCTTTGACTGATCCCAGCCCTTGCCAGAGCTGCTTTCCTAGGCCCAGTTTATGAAGTGCTCCCAGAAGTGCTGCACTTCTGAGGATGGAAGTCACAAACCATCTGAAGCTCTTGGACCCTTTCCACATGGGGAAAACCGGATCCAGTTTCATTCATTTTCCCATTTCATTCCTGGTCCTGGGCCGTGTGTCCACTTGGCACTGGGTTTTGGGATCAGTGTTCTGCAGTCCCTGGGTGGTCGCTGGGCTCTGAGCCAGCAGCTCCTGAAATAATGATGTGAAATGAACCCTCCCCAGCTATGGGAGTACTCCCGTCCTTTCTGGTGAGCCCTGAGGGATTTTCTGGGATCACAGCTGGATGGGGGTTTCTGTTGCTATGACAACAGATTTGTTTAGGTTTTTTACTAGAACTGGATTTTTAAATTATTTTTTTTCAGTTTAGAAAAACTGAAACAATTAGGGTAGAGACAGAAGATAAACTTTCCTGTTTTCCCCAGAGGAGGCCTAGGCAGGTAGCATAGTGACAGGTGTGGGCAGGAGGCAGGCAGCTGCTATCCCCAACCCCAAGGATTTACACATCTTCCCTTAGCACAACTGTGTGCCTCATAAAACAAACCCAGGCATAAAACCCAACCCAAATAATTCACCTTGCTTTCTCACACTACCTTTTCTAGCCTGACTAAAAGGGGACACAGACCTGAACTCTTTTATGGAGGGCTGAAGTGTGCTGCTTGCAGAGCTAGTTTGCTTTTCAGCTGATGGGATTGTATAGATTATATGATTTTTAATTTTTTTTTTAAGTCAGAATGTCAAAAAGCTGAGTCAGCCATCCCACAGCTATTAAGATCCTAAAACTTCTTCCTCCTTATGGATTGCTTACCCCTACTCTATGCAGTCAGATGAAGATGAGTTGTTTGTTCTGGCAGAGGGACAGACAGTCTGTTTTCCCCTACATGTATACAACTAATTTCAAGTCACTGGTGTTCCAACTGGTGATAAAAGAGCTATCTTAAGCTTTTCACAGAACACAGTGACACTGTTAAATCAGCACAGCATTTTGATTAGCAGAAAGATGAGAGCTATACAGCTTAATGAGAAACAGGGCCAAAATACCTTTTGTACTTGAGGGTTTAAACCTCCAATTTTAAAGGAAATAGGTGGCTGTATTTTTCTGTAAGTTGTACATTTTCACCTTACTGCTGATCCGGGGCTATTCAGTGTCAGCAGCAGCCTGCACTGTTTGAGTAAGGAAGAAAAATTGCTCTCATGCCTTATTGCTCATCTGGTTAGACCTTTTCCTGTGGATGAGTAGCAGGCAGCTGTGAGAGCACAGCCCGTGGGCTTGGGGGCTCAAAGGACACACAGGCTCTGCTAACTCTTCCTCCAGGAGCTTTGAGGCTCACCTTTTGGTGCATGTTCCTTTTCCAAGACTCTCATCCTTGACAGTAGAGATAGGTGGTGTCTGTTCTGTCCTTGTAGACAGCATGGACCTCTGAGGTTCTTCTGTGGCACATCCCCTGGCACAGACATGTCCCTCATCTCATCTTTCCCTGAGGCAGGTGTGACAGAATCTTTCAGGTTGGAAAGGAATTCTGAGATCATTGAGACCAGCCTTTGACTGATCACCACCTTGTGATCCAGACCATGGCACAAGTGCCACATCCAGCCATGCCTTGAACACCTCCAGGAATGGTGTCCTTGCATTGCCAGGAAGGTCAGATTCTCCTTGGCCTTGTCCAAGAGCATTTTCTTGGGTTTAGGACAGAAGTGAGCCCAGGACCCTTGCTTGAACCTTCCATTTTGGTTATTGAGGGATTTTTTGATCAGCTGAGAGAATGTGTCCTTTGGCAGGACACCTCCAGCTGCTGCTGTTGGAGTCTGATCCTATGGCTAAATGCCTTCCAATGCCTAAAATTTCCTGGTAATTCTAAATCAAATTTATACACAACTCATTTATGCCCACTTGTTCAAGGACCAAGATGGTCTTTCCACTGAAATGGGTTTTCTCCCTGCTGAGATTTAAATCTTCACTGTGTTTGTCCAGAGGAGTCTTCCAACAAGAGAGACACCAAAAGAGGGGAGCTATATTTACTCAGTGGCACCTTAGGGAAAGTGGCTGCAGCGCTTTGGAATTGTTTGCAGATGCTGTGACCCCACAGTGCTGTGTCTGGGACTGCCCTGCAGTGCCAAATTGTCTTAGGCTGCACTCTGTATGGTGGCATCCCATCCCTGTGCTGTCCCAGAGGGATCCCTGCACAGCTGATGAAATTCAGAATACATGCAGATATCAGTCTTTACATTAATTCAGACCTCCTTGCATTTAGGCTCCTTCCTATGCTTATTCTCCTGGTGCTGGGCTGTGTGAGTGAAAACTGCACTCAGAGGACTTTGAGAGACGCTTAAATTACAGCTGCCCCCTCTCTAACCTCTGACTTTCTGTGAACCAGAGAATTCAGTCTGGCATGTCTTCAGAGACAAAATCTCAGGGGATCTCAGCTTGATGGGTAGGCTGAGTCAAATGTGATTATCCGTGGTGTTTGTGCCAAGCTGAACTGCTCCCAGGCAGCCACTGCTGCTCTCACACCCTTGCACTGCTCTGGGGGTGCAGTTACTGAAAATCCACATGAAAGTTGAGAAGGTAAGGGATGCCCAACAGCAGAAAAGGGAATGGAATGACCATTCTCTCATACAAAAAAAGGGCAAGCAGAAATAAATGATGGCTTATGCCAGCAACCCCCAGGTTTGTATTTCCAGGAAGTGTAGCTGAGTGTCCCCTGGCACGGGCTGCCTGTGACGAGCAGAGCACGCTCTGCACCATGAGCAGGGTTTGACTGAGCCCAGTGACTCCAGAGAGATGACAGAAGTGGTGCTAAGCTTAGTTTAACACAATCTGCAGAAGCAGCTCTGCACAGTTGCTATAACACTGTGTTAAACTAGGCTAAACTCTGAGTACTGCTACAGTCACTGCTTTTGGAACCACGCTGGAGTCAGTCTGTCAGAATGTTCCTCTCCTTTACAAAATACATAATCTCGTTGAAAATCATCTAGTTTCCTGAAAGCTACTCAATGTGGGGAAAAAAGGCTGACAGTGTTCCCTCCTGCCTGCTGATGTAGTAAATTTACTGATTCCTTATTTGCAGTGACACCAACCACAAATTTATATTCATCTTTAAAATCATATTTATGAACAGTGTCTCTGTTCATATCATCTGCTCAAATATGCCCATGTATTTGTATTACTTCTCAAGAAAGCTCAGTCTTTGAAAGCATATTTTGAAAAAATAAAATTTATTGTTACTATTTTAAAAAAATCTTCAACCTGACTTAAAGGGAAAACCCTCCTTTCCTTCCCAGCATCCCAAACAAATCCTGTTTTTCATTTCATGTGTTGAGATACTGGTGAATCTGGGGCTTTGAAAGTATCCTGGGCAGGATTCCCCACCTGTCACAAAGCAACATATGGTCCTAACAGAGCTCTAAAACATCTGGCTGAGCAGTGAGCCTCACCTGTTGACAGTTTAGGAGATGACAATTTCTGTCTGAATCAGCACACCAACAAGATTTCAGGAAGAAGAGGCAGTTCCCAGATCTCCTTTTACATCTCACTGACAACAATGGCAACACTTCATTGTTTTCCAACAAAATATTTCTCTTAGCTTGAAACAGCTTTGTCTGAATGATGAGCTGTGCTTTGAGATTAAAAAACAAAGGCTGGGTGGTTTTATGGTCAGGGAAATATTCCAGATGTATCTGAAATCGCATTTATTAAGAAATTTAGAAAAAGTGTTTTGTTTCTTGCCTGGGGAGGTGATTTCTTCTGCCTGTACTGTCGAGTGAAAGCCAGGGGAGATTACTTTGACATAATCTCAGTGCGTGTCCTGCTGAAGGAAAAGTGCTTGTCCTGGAGTCTTTGGCAGAAGTCCCATACAGAAAATTGAAGTTCATCTTCCCAAATCCTCTCTGCAAGTCTGCTTGTCTGCCTGGATAAAGTCTTCCACTCCCTGTGCTGTTTTGCTGCTTTTTCAGTGGCTTCAGAGCTGTACCAGCAGCATCCATCTCAAAGGATGAGCAAAGTGACCCTTTCAGTCTCTTGCCTAATTCACACTGGCTGCCCTGCCATTAGTTACCTAATGATTTGTGAAATATTTTGTGATATACCTTGTGGTCTTCAGCTGAGCAGTCCCTTGTAAGTGTCTAATGTTAGCAGTAATGGTGATACATAGCAACTCACAGTTGCTTTTCCTCATGCGTTTCTCTTTCATTTCAGCATCTTAGGTGGTTAAAAACTTCTGTTGCATGGTGAAACTTCGAGTTTTTTTGGCACCATCAGTGGAAACACACAAGCAGAACTTCCTCTTGCAGGCTTTCCTCCTGCCAGCAGTTCCCACTCACACCAGCAATCTCTTCAGCTGCACACAGGCTAAATTTTGCAGCATACCACAGTGTACCCTGAGATCTTGATTTATTTTTTTCTCTTTCTCTCTCTCTATTTCTTTTTTTCCCCACCCTCCATTTGGAGCACATCTGAGCATCTGCCCAGGGTTTCAGGGAAGCCAGGGAGGGGAAGATTCTTGTGTGGGTTTAACTTTATCTAGCCCAGCTCTGAGATGTGATCAGGGCTCACACCAGTGCCCAAGAGCGAGTGAATGCTCCCACATGCATTTGCCTAGTTACAACTAGGGATGTAATTAGGATTATTCTTGTTATGACAACCAGGAGGATTGGATCATATGCACAAAGCCAGCCCAAAACCCCCACTGATTTTGGAAATGCCTGGATCTAAGATGACAGCCTTACTACTGAGAGCTGGAATGAAAGGGATGTAGAGAGTCCATTCAAGAGCCACAAGCAGTGTGATTTGCAGCTTCAGAATCTCCCTATAAGCACCAAAAGCAAGCAGCTTGGTGCAGGTGATTCTGGAGAAAGGTTGAGTTCAGAAAAATGCTCCTTTAAAGGACAAGAAACAAATGAGTTCAAATGTTTATTTCTCAAATCATTAAAAGCTCCCAATAATCTCAGTTTAAGACACATATTGTATGTACTTATTCTATACAACTCCACTCTGTCTCAAAAGCAATATGGGCTCCTTCTCTTGACAGCTGTGATAAAGGAACAAGCATTATTCAAATTTTTATTGAGGTTATATTATAAATGCAATTTCATTAGGGTTTTGTGTATTGCTCTAGGGAAAAAAAAATCCTGTGATAATATTTTATATTGCTTTTAGCCTGTAGATAAGGTAATCAAAACTGCTGCAGCACAACCTCATGTTAAGCCCTGCCTCTGCAAACATGAGTGGCAGGTGCCTGACCCATCTGCCTGGAGAAACTGTGCATCTGGAATGTTTTTAATGTTAACTTGGAAGGCTCTGAAACACTTTCTGCACCAGTGATAGGTTCTACGTGGGTGGACCTTGGCATGTTTCTTAGACCTTAACTTTAATAGATGCAGTTCCAGGTGTAACAAATTACAGGCTTTAAGTCAATATCAGAAAAGATGAAAGGATAAAAATAGCAGAAGCTCAGCAGTTAGATTGGCAGGCAGGGTGGCCTTCTGATGGGGGCAAGGGGAGGGTAGGAGTGACAGCTCCTTCTACATCCAATTAGTTCCACCTGTGAGATCTCCAAGCAGGGACTGCATTCTCAGGTCAGCAGCACCTCTCCTGGTCCTCAGAAAAAAGCAAAACAAGACAGTGTTCTAACATGCAAAGTTTAGTATTTATCACTTCATACATGCTTTATAAAGTATTTAATGATAGATTAGGACTTCAGCAAAGAGATTAACACTATGTTCTGTTACACTGAGAGCTTGCAAACCAGCTCGTTTCCTCATTGAGAGTTTTCAATATCATGGTAACATAAAAAAAAAAACTGCTGCCTTTATGATTTCAGCATATTAATAATCACAGACCTAATCCTTTTCCTGACCAAATCATCATTCATCCTCTTGAAATTATGTTATAAATATAGATGCAAACACATTGTTATGCATTCTTGTTTATGGAAATGCACACAGCTTTTTAGAAGACCAGTATTTGTCTCTTCTCTATGTATTCAACACTCGTGACCTGCGTGCCTTCAGATGGAGTTTTAAAAATAAGTTAAAACCTAAAAGTACCTCCAAGATGCCACAGACTTGTGAATCAAACTAACTCTGCAGGTTTCCCCCAAGGCCTGAAGTAGAAGGCCTGAAGCTCTGAATGGTTACATTTGCATTTGCCAGTAATTAGATAAGCAAGGATATTTCTGCTTTGGCACTGTAAACTTTACTCTGTCTGAGCAGAGCTGCTCTGTGCCTTGGAGACTCAGTCCTGCTGAAGACCACCCTAACCTGGTGTAGCATCTCAGATTTGTGCTTTCAGCAGGAGAAAAAGATGCTCAGAAAACTGTATTGAGAGAAAGCATCACCCTGCAGGAGCTGCCTCCCTGGGAAGAGGGCGTGTGTGTGGAAAACCAGTGACAAATGATCTCATAACTCCAGGCATTACTGGAGGAAGCACAGAACTCAGTGGCTGGGGGCATCTAAGCACTCCACTAATATATAATGCAAGAAACAGCACAGGATGTTAAAAATTAGTTGCACTTAATGAGGGAATGAATCACCCTTAGCAGTAATGAAAAGAGAATGCCAACAGCAAATGCTGCAGCTCTCGGCCAAGTATGGTTTAGATGTGAGGTTTGGGCAATATTGATGCTCACCAAATCAAAAAGACCAAAATATCAAATAATATCTGCATTTAAGGACTTGACCAAACCACTAATACTTTATGTAGATGACAACTGGTACTTCTGCAGGCTGTTTCAACTGAGATTATTGCTGTTGTAAATGGTGGTCATGGCGTGATAATGGTAATATTGATTTTTTTATTATGATTATATTTTAATTTTAACCCTCCTCTCCAAGTTATGGCTTCTACCACAGCTAAGAAATAGCACAATGAGGGGAAAAAATAAAAAAATCAATGATTCCCTAGTAGTTAGCAACACATTTTCTGTAAGACTTTGAGCAGGATGTGCTGGGATAGGCTTATCATAAATATAGAACTGTGGCAGATTTTCATAGGATTAGATATCAGCTCTCCATTTTTCCATCTTTTTTTTTTTACTCGTCTCGAAGAGATCAACTGCTTGTCTCAATCTATAAATTCTATACTTAAAAATAATATAGCATGCCCTAAGAGCTTGAGCAAACAGCAGAAGGCTACCTTTGACACCTGGTGTTAGGATTGATTTTGCTACACTCTCTGAAGCCTATACACTAGAAATAATTTCTGCTCTGTTCCTACTTTCCCACAAAGTAGCCCTTTGCTTGCTGAGGCTGCTCCAGACCAGTGGCCTTTGTTCTCATTTCATGCCAGATGTGCACCAAAACTGTGAAGAGCTGCCACTTTATTTTTTAAATTAGACTCTGATGTGCTTCAGATGATTTTGGTGAAAAAAAAAAAAAAAAGAAAATAATGAAAAGAGGAAGTAAAGGACTGTACAAACAAAGGTTAAGAGGAAAACCCTAATTCCAGGAAGTTTTCCTTCAAATAGGAGCAGATGGTGGACCCATCTGGCCAGGCAGAAATATGCCAGGCTGGTCATACTGAGAATGGGCCCATGCTCCAAGATCCACCTCCAGCCATGAGCATCTTGATACTAGGCTGGTTAATCCAGTAATTAATTAGGAGGGCTGAGTTTCAAGAGTGAGAAATGGGAAAGGAGAATTGGGAAAGAAAGAAAGAAGGTGGTGGACACCCTGGTTGCAGCACAGTCAGGACAATGTCTGTATGAACTTTGTGCCATGAGCAGAAGCATCTTTGGTCTTTTTACTCATGTGCCTTTCACAGGAGCTTCACATAAAAAAAAAAAAAAGTAGTTTCAACAGAAAACATCTGAAAATGCTCTGAAAAGCTCTTATTTTGCACTGAGAAAACTTTAATTGGTGAAACTACAAATAAAGTCACTACATCTGAAGATTAAAACTTGTGTTCTTGCCAGGTTTTACCCTCATCTGTCAAATGACTAGGCTAAAGTAAACTTGAAATAGATTTTCATTTATTTTTCATCTTCACTGTAATCCAGAGACTGCCCTGTTAAAAGCCTTTCGTAAATCATTTGGTCAGTTTTTCTCAACAAAACAGTCTTTAAGTAATGCTGTATATCAGCCTCTTTTTTGACGTTTTCATTTTTTCATCTTGACATCTTCTCTTAAAAATAATACAGGGTTTGTCCTATTATCTTTCTTCAAACTGTGAGGAGAAGGGAAGGAGGCTTCAACTCACTGCCCACCACAGAAATTGGAGTATGCAAATCAAAGGCACACACGTCACTCTGCCGTTTTATTTCCAAGTTTTCCTTTCAGTCTCATTGCCAGTGTGTCAAGAAACCTGGATTGCTACATCACAACTGGATGCTGGAAATCACACTGCCTTTTTTCTAAAGGGCACAGTCTCTGTCTGATTCCTTCCCAAATTCAGCTGAGGTTTAACTCTAATCGGACTGACCTGAAGAATTGCCTCTGCTACAATCCACCACATCATTTGTGTTTGGCTTTTGCAGGCCAAGAAAAAGTCAATGGTTATTCTAAAGATGAAACAAGTGAAAAAGTGCACTTCACTACTTGAGCAGATAAACTCATTTTTCTTATTAGTACTGTGAGTAAAAGCTGGTTGGTTTGTGGACGTTGTGCAGTTATTTCTTTAATAAGAGAAGCAGCCTTTTCTTTTTCCTAGTTATCCATACTTTCCTGAGATGCTCTGGGGTTTAATAGCCAACCATAATTGACTGTTAGAGAGGAATTAGGGGATTTATCAGAAGTAAAACTGCAGTCCTAAGGCAGCCTGTGCTGCTGCAGGGGTGGGTGGGTGTTTCAGGATGCACTGAGGGTCTGCACAAATGCAGTCACTGAGCTCTTCCTCACCACATTAAAGACAATGTCAGTGCAAGAAATGTGTCAGGCAGCATTCAGCAGAGCCATGTCTGCAGCTGCTGTGGAGTAATGCAATGCTCTTATCCTCAGTGAGCACTGTCAATCAGTACAGCTGGTGATCCAGCCCCAATATGCTCATGGATGAACCTGAAATATCCTGTGTAATTACACTGAACTTCAACTTTCTTCTTTTTCCTTGTTTCATCTCTATGGCAGGCAGATTATTGTGTGCTGTGTAGTTCCAGTCTTACATCTGTTCGAGTCTGCTGTGCTCTGTTCTGTGATCCCAGGGGCTGGTTTGAGAGTTCAGCTCTACCAGAGGCAGCCAAATTCCTGAACCCCACAGTAGTCAGGAATCAACCTCACCGTGTTTTTCTGCAATTTGCATATGCAGCGATGTTGAGATTTTCTTTAAGTTTTATTTGAGGACCTCATGGTTGCACACTTTCTTACAGCCAGCTTTATATCCCAAACCATTCCTCTTGCCAGTGCTATCGTAGGGAATTAAGAGGAATGTGTCTTGGAGACACAAAAACTTGTGAGCATCCTTCCTCTGTGTGAGGGTTTACCAAAGATGATGTCTTGAAGAGGGGAAAAGCCTCCCTGTTGGGACAAAGTGCTGGAAATACCTGGTTGGCTTGTGAGAGCAGCCATGCAGAGATTCTCTCTGCCAGAGGACAAGGGTGAGGTGGTTTTGGTGCTGGTGGGGTTTAGCAGCTAAAGGGAGAAGTGGATGAGGGGAGCCAAGTGAAGAGACACGTGAGGAAGGCTGGACCTCTCAAGCCTCATTTCAGTCCCTTAGTGCCTGGACAACTTCAGGACCATTGGTCCATGGGGACTTTTCTCTCTGTTGCCACCCAATGCCTGGCTGTGACTGTGTTCATCCTGCTCTGTACTTGAGGATGTTTTTCCCCTGGTCCCTGAGGGAGAGAGTGCCCTTCCCTCCCTGCCCTGGCCACTCCTTTTAAAGGACAGGTATGCAAAATGAGATAACATTTGGATTCTAGAGAAAAAGCTGTCAGACAAAGGGGGCAGGATTGGTTGGCAGATGTATCTACAAGAGGAGCTGCTGGGACACTGCTTATCCAGGCAAATTTGGCAGAGTCCTGAATGAGTGTCTGGTAATCTGATAAATCACTAGGAATCCCTTTTAATATAATCATCACCACTGAACAAAACAGACAGAAAAGCTTCTACCAAACCTGGGTGGATGAAAGAAGAGGATCAAATCCTCTTACACTAAAGGAGGATGCTTGAATTGTCTTTGTGCAGTTGGATTTTTCTATCAGAAATAAATGCAGTTATGGCATCTATGGGCAAGGACTGTCAGTGCACAGAAAAAACCATCTCATGATGTTTTCATATTTAAACAGACAGGAAGGGAGGAAGTGTGGGTTCCCAAAAAAGGTTTCACACAACGCCTTTTCTCTGTCAGTAAAGTGAAATATAACTGCCATGCTAAAAGGTTTTGCAGCAGCAATTTGCTTTGAATTGCAAGCATGAGATAAATGTGCCATACAGGTCCCGATTCCTGAGCTGTGAAGGTGGTAAAAAGGAGAATGTTCTCTGGTCCAGAACAAAAAAGATATTTAGAAATATCTTGTTTCAAAGCTTCCAAAACATCTTAGCACAAGTGGAGATCTCTGCATTCCCTGTCTTGTTCTCATAATGTGTTGCCCTCTTGCTTTCCAGCTGTACCACCAAACTTCCCAATGCCACTAGCACTGCTCTCGTGTTCAGTGTTGTCAGACTTTTCTTACTACAAGGAACTTGTCTTCCAGGGTTTTTCCCTCCCCCCCAACAAAGTGCATTTTCTTAATAAGATCCCACCATGAGTTGCGCAGATAGAAGTTTTTACAAAATCATCAAAGTCAAGGGGAACGTACCCTTTGAGCAAAAAGGAGGAAGTCTCAACCTGTAAAATAAGAACTATGTCAGTGATGATGTGTCAGCCTGGAAATATCAGGAGTCAGAGTTGAGAATCAGGATCTAGAGCATGCAATGGTACTCATTTAAAAAATAATAAAAAATTTGAAGTACATAGAAATATTTTAAGAAGGAATTATTTTTAAGGGTACTTCTTGTTTATATTATCCAGAGTATCTCAATGGAATAGCTCTGTATTAATAATATCTCATCTATTATGTATATTGTAATATGCCTAACACAATTGCTGAAGTAATTTGGTGTTGCTAATTCTTCTCTTTCTTTTTATTCCCTTTTCTGAAGGGGTAAAAAGATTAGGAGACTAGTTTAGAGCAAAGTATACATTCCACTACAGACTTCCCACAGATTAGGAGTATCAGTCATTACATTTCTTGTTTTTCTATTTCAGCCTAAAAATCTGCATTTTTCTAGAGCTCTTCTATCCTGTCTCCATTTTAATACCCACTGAGGGCACTGTATCATCACATCATTGCATTATTTATTTTTGATTATTTAATATTTCACCAGAATTCCATTCTCAAGTTACTCTAATACAGTCCTATTTTAAAGGTGCAAAATAAGGAAGCTAGGGAATGCAGAAGTAGCTGAATATTGAATTTTTAGTCTGAAATTTTCAATAATCTGGGTTAAAGGGTCCTGGCTGATCCAGCCTATAATACACTGCCCAGGATCAGATGTCCTTTGAGATGTCTTTTCTTCTGACAGATAGTGCATAAAGCTTGATGATTATTAATTATTTTAGACATTTTGTAAGTCTTTGAAAAGTCAGTGGGAAAAATGCAGAGGATTTAGAAGTAAATCCCAGAACCTTCAGCTGTTTTAGACTTTTACCCCCACTGTGCCTCCCTAAGAGATTCCCTCTGTTAACTCATCACTGAAGCAATCGTGTACTACTTAACAGAGGTGCTATTTTCTACTTCATGTGTCTCCCTATGAATTGTGCAAGAGGCATTTGAGAGCCCTGCCTTCCACTGAACACATAAAAAGGCAGAGCAGCAAAAAAGCTTTGCAGATTTATTGCATTCTCTGTGCATAGCCTTTCTGGGAGGGAGGGAGAGAATTGGCAGCGGGTCGTGCTGTGGAGCAGAGTCTGCAAGGACACAGGAAAATCTTTGCTAACCCCCAAATATCTTGAACAGCTCCTTAAAACACTCCTCATTACCACAAACATATTTTCCAGGCATTACCTAGAGGTAATACTGAGGGAACATGTTATAAAATCTGGTTCCTCTTCCTGCCCTCAACCCTTACATCCACAATTTCCAGACTGAGGGAAGGAGGGCAGGGAATGAAGTCCAGGGCTGCTCTGGTAGGAGGCAGGTCACAAACATCCTTCCACATGGCACCTCCCACCCTCTGTGGTGGATTTCCATGGCAGGAGAGCATTCCCATTGGGAAGAGGTGTCACTTTCCAACCTCTTTCTCCTGCTGGCCAGCAGATTCCCAGAGGAGTCCCATGTGTGCCATGGGCAGCAGGTGCAGTGGCAAAAGGCACCTTCCCAATAGAAAGGTTCTGTTTGATTTTCCCAGGTGCAGACAGCAAGTCACAGGCTCTCAGTGCAGATTTATTTTATCTTGCTTGGAGGGTGTAAAAGCGAGATGAACAAAAAAACTCAAACCTATAAAGAGATGTAACATTGCACTGAAAAAGTTTCCTATGTTTTGAAGAACTCCAGTTGTGCTGGAGTTCAGCGTGGCTCTCTCCAATTTCCAATAAAATGGAATCTTAATGATTGCTGAGCTGTGCATGTGAGACACCAAGGGTTTTTTTTTTCCATATGCTTTCCTGTGGCTTTCTGGGTGTCTGTTGTGCCTGGCCTCTGAAGAGCAGGTGGAACTGGGGGGACTGTTCTGCTGAAATGTTGTGCTCTGCTTCAAGGCTGTTTTCATTTGGGGCAAAAATTCAACCACTGACATTATTAGGCTGAGCAACATAAGGCCTAAGTACTAATCTGAGGTTTCTTAGTCAGTTCTTGACTTCTCAGACCTTCACTGTTTTGCCATCTGCTATAATTGAAAATTGCCTTCTGCAACCAAAGGGAAAATCTAATTTCTCAGCAAGCCATATGGGGTTATTAAGATCATTAAACCCTGGTATGCCATAATGCCTGGGCCAAAAGGACCACAGGGCACGTAAATATCATGTGATTCATTTTATAGCTTCAGACTGCAAGTTAGGAATTATTTTGATGGCTGTCTTATGATGAAAAGTGCTGGTCAGGTAGGTTGCAGCAAATGTTGCTTGGTGAGGTCAACCCATGGCAGGTTAGCTCAGAGCTGTGATGGATGAGGAGTTGTTTTAATAGTTTTTGATCACAAAGGGTGAATCTTTTGCATCAGCCTGACAAAAGATCAGAACCCAGCCATTGTCCTCAATTCTATCAGTGATGCTAAAGGCAGCCTTGAGTACTAAGAAATCAGAGAAGACAATTTCCACTTTTTAGGAGGAGCCAGACTTGGCTTCTCATAGAGGACCTTAAACTAATGATATCATTTGGACTGCCTTAAGAATAGGAAAGCTATTCCTCTATAGATGCCTGTTTATGAACACTTTAAAACTGAACTCCTTAATTTTTGTGTTCTATTTCTATTTCTATAGCTGTGATCTTTTATAAGATTTCTCTCTAGCAAAAACCTCTACTGTGTATTTGATACAACTATGGGGGAGAATATTAAAGCTGATTTTTTGTTAATAGGGCTTCAGAAATGAATGCAGGAGCTGTGAAATTTACATGAAATTAAAGAAAGAATAGCTCAGAAAATGCAAATAAATGCAGGAACAAATATTTTAATTTGGATTCATGATTAACGCCAAAGGATTACCAGCAAACCATTACAATGTGGTGATGACATAAAAACTCAATGGGAATAAAAATTCTATATTCTATATGCACTAGTTAACTGATGGCAGGAAGCTATTTTTAGCAGGACATCTCAGAGTAATTTAATCTTTTCTTTTTAAAAAAACCATAGCAATTGATTGTATTTCAGTTTTTGTCTATGCTAATTATGTCTCAGAATATTTTTACTGGTATTGTATTGTATCAGTTCCTTCATTGTAAAATGTTCCCACTATGATCAATAGATTTATTCCCATTCTTCAAGTTATTAAATGAATTTTATTGAAAATAGGCATTACTGATTGCCATTTTTCCTTGTGCTGTGCAACTAAAGGAGTTAAGAACAAATTGGTATGATTATATATAAGAATTACAGATAAGGAAAAGAGTGAAAAATGTTTCCCTCCTTCATTTTTCCAGTGGTCTCCCTCTGGCTGCATTTATTTTCTCACTGTGTCAGGGGTTTCTGTTTCAAGACAATAGAAACCAAAGCAGGTCTGGATAGACTTTATTTTCTCTAGCACTGGGGTTATCTCATCTCACCATTTTGAAATCAAGATAAATTAAATGAGGTAAAAAAAGTATTTCTTATTCTATTTTACCTGCCCAAATGGCTTTTGAATTTTAGTATTCTTGGAAGTCACAGTTAGAATAAGAGAGAAATGCTTATAATTTTCTCCAAAATTAGGAGTCCACTCAAATTTTGTATAAGTTTTATATCTTTTCTTTGTGAAACCATGAGAAAGCATAGCTGGCTTTTAATTTGCACAAGGTGTGCATCCCTTGTGAAATTTTTGTTGCTTTCTAACTACACCTGGACATTGAGGCTGCCAGCCCAGAACTGGGAGTAGCCTGGAGGATGCACACCCACAACATCTGCAGGCAGGCAGGGCTTATTATTTCCACACCACACCTTGTCCCTCCTCTCTGCCTCCTCTCCTGCTGCAAAGCACCATTCTGGGGCTGCCTTCATTTGAGATGAGTGTATGAAGGAACCCTCACCCTGCACTAATTGCAGTGTCCATCTCAATACATCTCAAACACGGGGAAAAATGAGCAGAGGCCTCAATAACAAAGTGTTTGCTGGCACGACGTGCACACAGAAATTATTGTTGTGCCTGATTGCTAATTACAGGCAGCACAAACCCAGTGAAATCCTAAGTCATCTGAAACTAATGGGAATTTTATCTCCACCATGTGCAAGTTTTGTTTCTGGCTTCTTTATGCACTGCTGCTAAGGCTGGTCTTTGATGTGGATCACAAGTGAGCCCATGAGGGATTATGCAATGGAAATAATTTGAAGCCATCCCTGACCTGATCTGGCTTGAAAGAGATCAAGTGCTCATAATATTGCTGCTGTCATATGAGGCTGAGCATGTTTGTATTTGTCTAACTTCAGTCTTAAGTGTGCCATGAACTTCCCTGCAATATCCTTTCCCTCTGCATTATCAGAGCACTAATGTGTACATGGCTGTTGTGGCTGAAGGTCTCAAATTCTGAGAATCAGACCAATCTGAGCCCCAGTGCCATGGGAAAGTTGTGTTTTATTGATTCCTCTTTTCTTGTTATTAGACTGATTCCTCCTGCACAAGATTTATTCATAGGTTTTGCTTAATTTTTGCTTTCAGCCTTACAGTGTATCGAATCAATATTTATTTTCACCTGTGGGAATGATTCCATAGCAATACCAGGCTTCCCCAATTTCCAAGTAGCAGATCAGAAGCTCTGCCTCACTATCAGGGGCAACAGTGGGAACATCATCTGGAGATGTCTTCAAGGGATCATCTACAGCAATGTCTTTAGAGCAAAGCTGTGCAAGAAACAAAGCCACTATAAATTAATGTTATAAGACACCATTTCTTAGCTAGAAGCACTTTTTGTAACTGATAAATGGAGAAAACTGAAGTAAAATATATCCTGGCTTTAACTAAAATTAACTACAGAAATCAGTGCAAATATATTGGAACATAACAAAAAAATATAGTGTGATCTTCCCAGGAGAGATAGACAAGAAAGCAGAGAATACACTAAACCCTAAAAAATACTGTTGGGGAGAGAGATATTTTCTTTCCTGTTTCCAAAAATTCAGGCTCAACTTCAGGCTCCCCAAATCTGTGTCTGTCTTCAGGTTAAGGTCAAAGGAGGAGCCAGAGCCATTTCCTCAATTCAGTAAAGCACTGGTGAACTCTGCCTTAGTCCCACAGGTGGGAAGGAAGAGAATGAAACAATCCTAGGAAAGCAGAAAATCTTCCCCTCATTTAATGGGAGGACCTGTCCTTCCAGCAAACTGCTGCAGAAAGTAAAAAGGATGAGATCAAGCATCTTTCCTCCTTGAGACATACAGAATTCAGCAGAGAGAAACATCATATTTTCTGTTGCAAAAAAAAATCCTCTTTTCTTGATAGATAAATCACCTGCTGTTCACCACAGCCGGTGACTTTCTCATTAAATAATGTTCTATTTCATAGTGTGCATCATTAGACTTAGATAATCCAGAACTTCTTAAAATTTCAAGGTGCTCTCAGCCCTGGCAGAGTGGGCAGGGCCACTTTCAGTCCTCAAATCTGCTTTATCGATCTGCAGGCGACCTGATTTTGTATTGCCAGAAAGTAGTAAAAATTAACTTCTAGTTCTTGAGAAAATCCAGCTCTAAGAAAATAGATTAAGTCTAAGAGCCCTGTCTTTAAGGACAATAACCATATAGTGCTGCTAATGGAAATGCAATTGAACGCCCTTTGCTTGGATAAGCATCCCTAACAGCATTGTTTAGTGTGCAATGATTTCATCTGACTAAGTGACTTCACTGCAAATCAGCTTTAAAAGTAGATTTCTAATGAAGATTAACAAAGTAATATTTATCTGGGCTGTGTGCTTAAACTCTGGGATCATGCTGAGGCCAATGCAGAGGACCTGGAGCCTGAGGTGGATGAGGGCAGCCTCTCCTTTAGGATTATTGCCAAAGGATTCTCTCCTGGGTCTGCTTTGCCCCACCCCACAGCTTCAGAGGGGGAGGAGGAGCATCTGGCCTGTTTGTTCAGCTTCTCATCCCTGAAGAATTTATTTATAATCATTACTTTCTTGTGCCTCTGTAGTTATAATCCAGTGGTTGGTCTTCAGGTGGTGCAATGTTAACTCAGCAGATTGAGATCTCTTTAGATGATTAAATCTGTCAGGAAAAAAAAAAGCTCTTCAATATATGCATTTTCCTCCTTGTGTGTGGTCCTTAAAACCATGAAGGGTGATAGATTCATATCCACACTTGACACTTACAGAGCTAACCCTATATTGAAGATTTTTGTCCATTGGTCAGCTCAATCCTTTACAGGCAACAAGGGTCATTCAAGGAAGTGTCCCCCCAGTTCAGGTGTGATAAATGTTTTTGATTTCCCATCCCTTATCTGCAGAGGGAAGTTATACAGTGTATATAATAACACCCATATTTTTAAGATTTTCTATCATCTTGTTATCAGTAGAAGTTATAAATCAGAATATTCATCACTTTTAACTCTGCTCATGGTACCATATATATCTGCTGAAGTGTCTCTGTGGATAAGGCAGGCTATATGTAGCTAAAAGACCCAGAGAATTATGTTCACATCAGTGAACATAAAAGTATCATCAAGTTTTTCTGTAATAACACTTTTCAGCTGAATTGGCCATGCTGTGACCTCTGCTAAATTTATGGGAATGAGAGATTTGAGGCTACTCCCTGGACTTTCAAGTTCTTGAATGATTGTGAGAAGAAAAGGATCATTTAGGGATGCCTTCAGTATAAAGTGCTGCAATTCAGAGTTTCCTCAAGCCTTGGTGCTGATATGAAGAGTTATGTTTAGACCTGGTAACCCTTCAGTTATCTCTGACAAAAACCAAGACATGAGTCTCTCTGAACCATATCTGGATAGATAAGGATTCAGAAAATGTGGATAAATACAGTGAAGGTTGGGTTCTATCAGGTCTTCTCTAAGACATCTCAGAGAAAGTTCAAAGAAACTAATAATAACTCAGTCTTTAATCTCACAAAATCAGAGTAATATTTTTACAGGGATGTGCCTGTGTTTGTGACCATCTCAGCTCTATACTTTTTATATCCCAATCTCTCTCCTGGTTTCTGTGTAGCATTTCCACAGTAATCCAATGCATTTGAGAGATATCACTCCACACTTGTTCCATACAAACAGCAGCAACCTGCGCCAAAAGTAACATTCAACTTGGTTTTTCAGAAATGGTTCTTTCTGTGGTAAGCAGAAAAGTCATGAACATACAAGGTATTCCCTGGTGTCTGATAAAAGTGAGATGCACAATTCCATCTGCTCACTGCTGCAAGGCCTTTTTTTGGTAGCAATACAGACACCACTGGAAAAGGCTTCTGTTGGGTGAACCTCCTCTGCACAGCACCATTTCCCGAGGTCTGATGGAGGGGTTGATTTTTGTGTGTGTGTTTCACCACCCATCACTGCATTTCCCTGGCCTTTCTGAGAAAAGGACTTGGCTATGCAGCAGGGGAAGGATTGTTCCCTGGCATTGTCCAGTCTGGCACTGAGTTTTGAGTCTGGATGAGTGTTTTTGGTTGGTGAGGCAAAGAGTGTGCCAGAAAGCACCTGGGGAAGATCCTCTGGGGAGGAATTGGGCGGGGAGGAGACAGCAAGCTGGGTTTGGCAGCATGGGGGGTGTGGAGAAGAATCGTGGAAAGACTCAAATCTGAGTTTCAAAGGGGAAGACAAAAAGGGAAATTTCCTAGGGATCCAAAGGAGCTTCTGTAGCTACAGATTGTTACCCTGGGAAACCCCAGTGGACTGAGAGCAAGGGAGGAAGAAAGGCTGTGCCATGCACAGACATAATGAGCAGGGAAGAGATTTGTCTGCAATTTCTGTGTTTCATTTGGCAGAGCCAACCTTTCTTTATCTTGCTGTAGTCTGCTGTCCAACAGCACTAACTTTGAAGTTTAAAAGTGCTGTTGGTGTTTTGAAGTGCTTTAAGCAAAAGGTAAAAACATCTCCATCACACTCCTCTAAATACCTTAAGGTCTTGTCACAATTTAGGTGTGGGCTTGGAGAGGCAGCTCCTTTTTATGCCATTGAGGATTTCTTTTCCCAGGCTTATGTTACAGAATTTATTTTAATTCCAAACTGGGAAACTTGCAGGCACGCCTTAGGACTTCTGGTTCTAAGGATTTCTGCAGAAATCTTGCCAAAATCTTAAAGCTTATGGAGGCTATGAAATTGAAGCAAACAACTTAAACATTTGAAGCTTTACAGCCAATCTGGGGTTAACTTGAAATCTAACATTTTATATCCTTTTTTTACCATAGCTAGCAAACTTAGCAGCATTTCTTACTTTCAGACTTAGTCCACTTCAGAATACCCTATGCATTATCAAGGAATATTTTTTCCATAAGTAATTTAATTTTAAAAAGTTGTTTTTGTTACTGCTGGAGGTCACTGTGTAAGTTCTGTGTAAACACATCCTTTAGAAGATTGCTGCAGACCATTTAGAAGAATTTTCAAAGACTTATCCAGTGTATAAATGAAATGTAGGAAATGAAAGCACTACCTGGAATTTTAGCATTAGTGGTGAACTGACTCAAATTATGTTTAACTTTCACTGATAAAGGAGGTTTCTCTTGCAATATTAGGACCCTAAAAATATACTGCTGAAACCACAGTTGTGTAAACCCCTGTGATAAAGTACTTTCTCAAAGGTCACAGAACAAGTCTGTAACCTTGTGACCTCAGCGTAGATCTTGTTGGTATTATGGCTTTAATTTTGGCAGCAGCAGGAAAGGAAATTTCATGAGTAAGGATGTCACAGTCATTAGTTAATAAGAAAGAGAGGAAAAGATCTCTCAAACCCACCGTGGCTTTGGTGAAAGCCCAGTGGAAATGCTGATCATTAAGGTAGCTCCTAGCTAATTTTCCCTAGTGCGTAATTTGGAATACAAAAATTAGAGTTCTGGTGACCTGTACATTGACATTGAGGGTTTTTTACTGAAATCAAGGTGAAAGGATCAAATGTCAGAAACTGGCAATGGTAAGAGTTTACTGATCACTGCTATAGGTTTGGTGTACGTGCAGTTCAGAAGGAAGGTTACCTTGAAGAAGAGGATGCCAGTTGATATTCACTTTTGATATCCACTGCATTTGTGGCTGTGGACACACTCTGATAGCAAAATTATCTTGGGAAAACAAGTAAATTTGGTCAAATGGTATGTGCCAATGGGATTCTTTGGCAACTTCCCTAAGTTCACTCAGGCTTTCCCCTGCCAGGCTGAAAGGCTTAAGAGCTTGTTTGAATCCAGCAAAAACCTGCCAGCCTTGCTGGAGCTGATTGCTTTCCTTTTCCTTCACTATTTTTCTGTTAGCAAAGGACTGTTTAATCATGCCTCTCTGTTTTAAAGATAACTGTGTGTGTGGCTTTCCCTGGAGTGATTTTTAAAGTGGTTAATCAGAGGGACAAACCTGAAAAGGCAAGAAATATTTAATTAGTGCCTTTTCTTCTGCTAGCCAGCAGTCCTAAGCAGATGCCTTCACTTCAGAGCCATCCAAGTAATCAGCCTGGTAACGTCACTGCATCTCACATCAGGCACCTGGCAAGTCCAGCACTAACTGCATCCCAGAAAATGTCTGCTAAGGAAGGCTACTCCTGAAAATTACTTCCAAAACCTGAGAGAGAGCTTCACACGGGGCTGAAAACAAACTGCTTTTTGTATGTTGAGCTGTAATCCAGCCTTTACCACTACCAGGCACTATCAAAAATCCTGCAGGAAACCAGCATAACGAAGAACTAGTTAATGGTGGTTTTGTTTCAGTGGAGAGAGGAAAATAAATGTCAGAAAGGAGAATAAAAATCGTGAGGGTTTTCTCTCAGTGATGTGATTTCATGCAGCACAGCTTTCCAGCTTCTATTCAAAGTCACACTGACATCTTGGTATGCAATTTCAGTCAGTAGATCAGGAATTGTATATAAACCCCTGTCTTTATTCTTAATGAGATTTGTGTAAATAACTTGCTAGAAAACATATTGAAAACATATAATTCACTCCTAAATATGAATGCAGGTGGCAGGTAAGAGGAACTGAATTTACCACCTTTCCTGCAGCGTGCTCTGCAATGGATAATTCAAATATATATGTATGATATTTTTGGCATATTAGCTGCTCTGTGCAGAGCTAGCACAGGATTTTGTAATAATGATGTGTGTGCAGGACACGTTTGCCATCTTGGGCACATTATTGGTTACACAGTACTGGCTGGGAGCCAGCTGTGCCTCAGATATGTTAAATTATGAGAAATGATCCTTATTTCTATGCAGAAAGCCACTGCTTTCCAGAAAAGCTTGGATCTGGAGAGTGTTGACTTGACCAGATGAGTTTACCAGGCTGCTTGCCCTCACCTCTGGAGTGGGGCTCAGCCTGCCCTCCACACATGGCCATGGGCTTTGTCTTTGTTCCTGTCTGTGTCTAGGCCTAAATTCCTCCTTCAGCCACAGCCAGCAGGAACCAGAGGAACAGAAGGGATCTGGTGACCAGGTGGGGCAGAATGTTAGGGAAGTTGGAAACCAAATTTTAAGCTCCCCAAAGGCTGACAGGTTTTGCCTATCTGTCACTGTTCTGGCCTTTTATGGAACCAAGAGCTCTCTGCAAAAATGAGATTTCAAGAGCCCACCAAATTCAGAGGATATAGCATTTCAGTTTGTGCTCATTTCTAGGTGGATGCTGCTTTATAAAAATAAATTTGACGTGAATCTCTCCCTCCCACAGAAGCTAACGATGTTCCCTGCAGCACTCCTAAGCCCAAGTCATTCCTGTTTTATTGGCCCAACTTCAGACAAAGGTTTTATCTCCCTCTGTGTGCAAACTTTGAGGTCTTTCTCGTATAGTAAATAATTTGCTTTAGAAGCATTAAATCAGGAACAAAGATATTAGGAAAATATCTGCTTGACTTCGGCTTAATCTGTGTGCTGTGATATAAATCTGTGCCTCTTGTTACCAATCCCTATTTTATGGAGAATTCCTGTTATATCAATTCTGTCAGGGTAAGAGGAGTAGTCGCAGAAGCAAAAAAAGAAAGCAAAAAAAAAATCCCCCAAGCTCTAATGAAACATATATTGTACAATCAATATAATACAATAGTTTCTGAGGAACTTTATATTCTGTGCAACAGACCAAAATCTCCTTTATAAATTGCCCTTGTAAGAAAAAATTTGTCAGTCTATCCAAGGTATAACCAAGGCAAGAATGGTGTAAATATTCTTCATGTGAGAACCAAACAATCAGACAAAAGTCAAAACTGAGACCAGGGCTTCCTCTTGATAGAAGTGTAGTTCAAAAATGCCTCTTGGACTCTGAAACAGGAGCATCAGTCTGTTAATAGTGTTCACAGGAGGAGCTGGCCAAAATGAATGGGTTTTTTTAGAGGCAACTGTCAGCTGGTGTGATGTGAGTATATTGTAGCAAGATTCTGAGAGCTGTCATGATTGCTTGGAAAAAGCAATATAATTTCAGGCCAACTAATTTAATCCTTTTGATGCCAAGAGATTTGCTCCTGCTAAGTCCAAACACAGAGATATCTCACCAGCACTTTTATTAAGGCAAACCATGTGAAAGGTTCACTCCATTTTGATGGACAGATTATTAGGGAAAAGCAATAATTTGCTGAAGCCTTATTTTCATGCCAGTTCTGGGAATAATATTAAAGTTAGCTTCAAGGCCAGCTCTCACCATCTCAGAATGGTGTGGATTTGGTAAACTCTACCAAGAATCCTCTCAGCAGTATTGTCAGTGTTAGAAACACAGCACACATCCATGCCTCAGGAATTAACAGAAATAAAGCTCTTCCCTAAAGTAACCTAACCAGAATTCATTCCCCCCTACTTTTTATTGTTTGGTTCACCTCTGTAAAGCTTTTCAGCATTTATATTCATTTCACACTGTCAAAAGCTGAACAGAAGTAAGATAACAAATGGTTCTGGTAGCAGCTGTCACCACCTACTGTCTGTGTATGCCTGTGTGAGTCTCTAAATGGAAATAAAGTACTTTAATAACACATTTTCTCTAAACTGTCCTCATGGATAAAGTTACTCTCAAATCAGTCCATGAACACTTTCCAATTCGGTGCCCACTTCAGGCTGCATCTCTGTCTCTCCTCTGCAGCCTGGGTAGGTATGCAGCAGTGTGATTTAAAGACATTTCAGATGAAAAATACTTTAACAGCACACCTTCTCTGGCTGCTGCTTGCCTGCATTAGCTGCTTGTGGTGTTGGAGCCTTCTCCCAGCGTGCCTAATTTTGTGGCTATAAATTAAGCTGCCTGCCTATTGCATTTTTTTTTTCTCTCCCTTGGCTCAAGCCAGGAAGTGTCCAGAGCCACAAATTAAACACGAACTGCTCTGCCCTCCCTGTTCCTGCACCATTCCTTCCAGGAGCAGATGGCAGCTGGGAGGATAAATATCTCCAATTTCTTAGGGCCCTGAACAGAAAAGAATCTCCATTTCAAGGTGAGCTCTAAGATACTGCTTTCCATGGAGAGAGGTGAGGCAGCACTGCACCTTTGTGTTTTTCTGTCCTTGGGTGTCACAGTGCCTCCCAGAGATGCGGGGAGCTGTGGGGTTCAGGTGCCCTAAAGGATTTTTGGCTTGCAGAGAAGCCCTTTGTGGCTGCAGCCAGCAGAGACACGACAGGCCCTGATCACTCACAATGGTGGCCTTTGAGCCAATATCTTTCAAGATGGATTAATGCCTCCCCCAAGATTGTCCTAAATATTTTTTTTCCTCTTTTATCTCTCTTTTTTTATTCCTCCCTTATGTTACCAACTGAGCAATCTACCACATGGTCCTTGCCTACATTTCTTGGTGATTGTAAAACGTGGTTTGCATCTGCTAAGGTCAATGAGGCTTTGGGTTGTAAGTGATGAGTGGTGGGTGATAATTTTTCAAGTGTACTCCTTAACATTTACAAAGTGTGGAGAAAATGCTTGGCGCTTTTGAGCCCCTGTCACCTCCAGGTAAATAATTTAAAAGCATGTGAAGAAGCCAATTAGAGTTCATTAGAAATTGACTGATCTGCTTTGACATAGAAATTACTGGGAAATATGGCTTGTCCTTTCTGGAATACAGATTTTGCTCTTATACACACACGTGAGTGAGGAAAGATGTTTTATGGTTAACTTTTTTCTTTTGAGAAAAAAAGCACTTTATAAGCCATATATGTACAAGCAGTTCAGGCAAGAACAGGAGCATGAATCCTTACAGACATGGTGCAGTCTCTCAGCTTTATTTCACAGTGATGGGCATGCTGGAAATGTCTACAAGATTAATAGATTCAAATTCAATGATCAGAAAATGGCAGAATGTCCAAATGGATCATTACAACAGATTCCCACTTTATCTGTTGCACAAGCCAGGTTTGAGCCTTCTGTAAGCTTCACTTTCCTGGTTTAAAATCTTCTGCAGCCATAAAAGACAATAAGTATCAGTGGGGAAAAAAAAAATCAATTTCTTGGCTTTGCAGCCTAAAATATAATGATGAGACTATAGGGAGGAGAAAAACTGCTGATTTTTTTTTCTTTTTTTAAAGCAAGTGAAATGAGTAGGCTGTATTTAGGAAACAACTTTTTTATTAGAAGTTTAAAGAATATTTCTGGAGAGTAAAGTCAGCATCTCTTACTCAGGCTTTGGGGAAGGGGGGTCAGTGACTGTCATTTTTGATGTTCTCTGTCTAAGACCAAGTGTACTCCCAGGAAGTTTCTAGAGGACCTGTGCTGATAAGATCATTTCTGAATCTAATTTTTAGCTGCAGAAAATGGATTCTCAAAATAAATTTCTAGCCTTTAATGTGCTCTCCCTTGAGGACTTCGGTGGTGTTAGGCTGTGTCTGGTCTTTGCACGGCTCCTTCAGTGAGAGAGGGCAGGGAAAACTCCATCAAGTCCCAATTTCTACCCTTTATTTTCCAATGGCCAAGAACTCCAGTCTGTGTGCTGCAAAATGAAGGGAATGCACATTGTCCTACCTGGCATTGTCCTACCTTGGCTCAGGCTATGCCTGCAGAAGGAGGCGAGGGGAGGCAAAATGTGGCTGTGCCCTGACCCCATGGGCACATCCAAAGATCCTCAACCCTCCAGTGCTCCCAGGGCTGCCCTTGAGCACTGATGCCAGGAAAGCTGCCTGTGCCTTTCCAATGTGCCCCAGCAGCACAGGGACTCCTGGGGATGAACTTTGATTTGGGTAGGTATTTCTATAACAATTCTCCTTGTTTTGCTTCTCACATTAGGAAGTTGATGGAAGGTTTGGTTGGACCATGCTCTAGGTTGTTGCTGTGGGACACACGAGGACACACACGGACACTCTTTGATGAGAAGGCTAAAAACTATTTATTAAAACATCTGACTCCATATTTATAGTATTTCCACACAGACCAGGGATTGGAGAAGAAGGCTGACACCTCTCCCATCCTGTTGGTCAAGACAACTGCCCATCAATTTTTCTTCACACCAAGAGAAAGTATTAAAACAACCTCATCTTATCAAAACAGACTTTTGATAAAGACACCCATGTGTGTGAGAAAGAACTAAGAACTATGAAAATCATCAAGTTAGAAAGTGCCTCAGAAAACTTGAAAAATGAGGGCGACACTAGGTGGGTGTGAAATGGTGTCCCCAAGGCTCTGGTGCCACAGCCACTGTGCAGATTTTATCTTTCTGCAGGTTTTTTTTGCCTGGAAGAGGGCGTGTGGCTGTGACAAACCTTCCCTGTGAGCAGTGAGCTGCAGGGACAGGAGCTGCAGGAGAGCTGATCTGGACACCCCAGGTGTGCAAAGGAGATGGCACTGATGCCATCTCCTGCCACAGCCACCTGTGGGAAATGGAGATTTGCAGCCTGTGGAATAGGCTGGAACATCTCCACAGCAGCACTCTGGAGAATTAATCAGGCGCTGCTGGAGGCTTTTGCCTCACATGTGGAAAGTGTTTTGTGCCTCAGATATTCCACACCAAAAGCTGTGTGCACACATACTGTGGACTCCTTCCTGTGCACAGCAGCCAGGAACCCTTCTCATTTATTTTTAAATCACATGGGAGGATTATTTGCAGAACAACAGGGTCTGAAATATAAATCTGGGCAGGTTTAGAACAGGCTGATGTTTCTGAAGTTTGTTATGCTGTCTGATATTAGGAGATTAGTGTGAGACAAGATCTTTTGATCCTCAGAAAGGTTTAATGTTGTTTTGTATCTAAGCTGTTAATAATTGTCTAGAGGTCTTATAGATATACGTATATGATAGGGTTTCTACTGAGGTTTTAAGCTAAAGAGTGATTTCTCATACCCTTCATATCCCAGTCCAGATGTTCAGGCCCTATTTCCCTACATTCCAACAGATGGGTGCCAAAAATTTAGGGAAATTTGCAATATTTCTCCATGTAGTGTATTTATAATAGTGTCTATTACAGAAGACTGAAAACTATGCCCCAATTTCTGCAGTTATTTTCCTTACCAGCAACAGAGAGCACTTAATTCTTAAGCCTTAACAGTGAGAGTTCTCCAAGGGAGCATTATTTTTTCCTCTCCCAGGCCAACTTTAATGAAGCTGACTAAGTCCTTCCTGATTAATTTAATGGTAGCTAAATAGTGCAGAAATAGTGAGAAACCACCAATTCTTCTCCTGATAACTCTGTCTTCCTGATGTCAGTGGTAATCAGCAGCATGCTGTCCAACATATAAAACCTCTAAATTAAACAAGCATTTCTATTTTAATTTCTAATAAATTTACTTCATTTTTTTCCCCCAATCCAATCGTTTTAGTGCTAGTTGTTCAGAAATGCCTGTTATTTTCATGTTTGCAAAATATGATCTAAAGAATGATAATATGACATGAATATGTAGATAGATCTAGGAAACACATTTTGGCTAAAAGTAGAACCAAGAAATGCATGATATTTGCAACATGTAAGTTAGCACTTGCTTTAGGGATATTATTCAAATTTAATGCTATGCACACACTTTTCTGGATCAGGATCTCTAACTCAAAATTTTGCAGTGTCAGACTAAAGGCTTAATTTCCTTAAATCTAAATGATCTCTGGAAACATTTTGTACCAGAAACCATAACTTTTAATTTCCTGATCTTTGAGCTTATTACATGCCATGTGTCTCTTCACCCCCACAAAATGCAGCAGAATTTTGTTTATTTCTTCAAAAAACATTGAGCAAAACAACCACAGTTCCAATCCAGAAGCTCAAGCTTGCTGCTTTTCTCTGCACCATTTCCAATTTGTCACTATCCAAACAAAGACGCAAATTGGAGACAATACAAAGTAAACCAGCAAAAATACACAGGTTTAGAAAACATGGCCTGGGAGCAAATGCTAAAAGCACTGAATTTATTCAATTGAAAGAAGGCTGAAAAGAGATCTGCTAAGAGGTTGCAGAGAGAATGGGGTGGCTAATTGTCCTTCATGTCAAATAAGGATACAAAACCATCATGGGCTGTTTTGCAGAACGAAAGATGGGGAGAAACTCTCTATCAGCTTGCTGATATAGAGAAGAGAAACTCTCTATCAGCTTGCTGATATAGAGAAGTCTGTCTCACTGCAGGTTTTTAGAAACAGTACAGAAGTGTCTTTCAGGGATGTTCTGTGTTTTGCTTCAGAGGAGAGCTGGATTACGAGACTGCTGAGAAATCCCAGCTCTACAATTCTGTGATTTCCCAATCACTCTGTCCACAATTCCAGGAAGAAATTCTATAATCTCCAGCTATTCTCTCACCACCTGTTCATTTCCTCTTTGGAGGAGACAAGCCTTTCTTTCTTCTCAAGTGGCAACTGTTTTTGTCCCCATCACAGCTCATTTCTTAGTGTAAGGGGGGAAAAAAAAGCACTAGGAAAGGGTAACACTTTCTGACCTTACCCACTGCTATAATATTTATTGCTTTAAAATGAAGTGCCTTCAGTATGGTAAAAAAAAAATAGAAACAGGATATTTGCTTGCCAGTTGAAAACCTCTAACATTTCTCAAATTCTTTTGAATTAAGTTTGGCAGTACAGTGCTGAAACAAGTGTAGCTAGACCCTTTTTCAGGATGTCAAGTGCACAGCTGAAGTGATTGGGGTCAGAGTGGAGATAAAACATTAGAGAGAGTCCAGAGAGTGCAGCTTGCAAGTTCTCTATTCTCATCACCAGTCATATTCCTGTAAAGTAGAAAGTGGCTCTTTTTTTTTTCTTTCTTCTGTTTTATTTTATTTGAGAGGCAGACACTGGCCTTTAAAAATCCTTACAGCTACTAAGGGGTTTTTTTGCATCATGTATTGTGGGAAAAGTCAAGCCCTCATCTACACAGTAAATGTTAGCAGTCAGGTTAATTGTGAGGATATAGGGCATCTTTCAAGGTTTATAAGACAGCTGAGCTCTTGGAGAAATTGTTTGCACAATGCTCTAATGCTGCCTCTTTGAAAGCAGCCTTTGGCTGCAGAGTGCTACTATTTAACAGGTCTAACACTACTAAAAATCGAGACACTGATGCCATTATTAAATTTCATTCTGCACACAAGCAAACAGTTTATCATAGTCTGTTCCCAGCAATTGTAATCCAATTTTTGTTATCTTACATTGTTTAAAAGAGAGGGAGAGGGAGAGAAAGATACCATACATCAATCTGATAAAAATGTTTAAATAACTGGTCCTTTTTTGTGATTATGTTGGTTTTATAGCAGCATTATGGAAACACGACAGGGTAACTAAAATCTGATTACGTCTAAGTCCTTGCCCATTATGTGATTATTATGAACCATGACTTCTACTGGCACATTATGAATTACATGGTCATAATACGAGGGATTTCCAATATAATTAGCTGAGATTAGCAGCACTGGAGAAATCTGGGAATAATGATACAACTTTGAACAATCAGTTTTACTGTAAATGCTGCTGGCTCTGGCTTCCAGGAAACAGGAGGCTGGTGGCTGGAGCAGTGACCCACCTGCTGGGCTTTCCTACACCTCCTTTCTCTTCCCTCCCTTCTGTGAAATTAATTGCAGCCTTGCCAGAGTGGTAGGTACTCACTCTTTTACTCTTTTCTTCTCATATTATACTGATAAAACTCAGGGCTGGATAAGAGATTTTGAATAAAGTCAAAGGTCTGTAGATCCCTCCTTTGGGGGCTCAGCCTGAAACTGGAAAGGACTCTGCTTTTGAAAGCTCAGAAATAACTACTTATCAAAGAACAGGACTGCTTGAGACAGCTCAAGTTTGAGCACTTAGAGGCAGAAAGTCATGAAAACCACAGATTAGTTTCAAAGATCATAGCTAAAGTCGTATTATTTCTTTAGTGTCTCAGGCAACCAAGAAACCTTTCCCCACAAAACCCCAGCTTTTGGATTCTTGGTTGGTGAGGACAAAGCCTTCTGAATCCAAAGAGGGCTGCTCACTCTGGGAAGGAAAAGGATTTAGATCCAGCAGCCATATTCTGGCTTTAGAGGAAAAAGGGAAACAGAGGTCACGATGGAAATACTGCAGGGGAAAATAGAGGCTAAACTGGACTTTTGTTTAACCAAATGATTAAACATTTGATGCACTACTGTGTGGGCAGCTGGGGCAGAGTGGGAACTTCCCTGACTATTGAGATATCATTTGTCCCTGCTAGAACTGGGATTAAAAAGTAGAGCATTTATATTTCACTTTGTCCTTTTGATTTCCCCTACACATAAATACAGTAGGAACCTTAGAGAAAAACAAAAAAAATTACCTGAGATTTTTTGGTTCTACCTGGTGCCCCCCTCCTTCTATTATTTATGAGCAGCTCTTTATTTTCAGATTTCACATGCAATTGCATCTCAGGATTTTCACTCAACCCTACTCCTCCCAGGCCTGTGCTCCTTGTTGACATCGATTTTGTTGCACCCAGTGAGCACAAGGAGTGCTCTGCATTTCCTTCTCTGCATTTCCTTCTCTGCATTTCCTTCTCTGCATTTCCTTCTCTGCATTTCCTTCTCTGCATTTCCTTCTCTGCATTTCCTTCTCTGCATTTCCTTCTCTGCATTTCCTTCTCTGCATTTCCTTCTCTGCATTTCCTTTGCTGGGGTGATTGTGCTGGTTTATTCCTGTGCTTCCAGGGCTGGGGGAACCTGGCCACTGCTGCTGGAGCAAGTGCTGCCTTCCTGGAGGCTCCTGTGGAGCTGCTCCTCAATGTGCTGAAAAGTGCTTTCCTTAGGAGGTTTTTTGGAATGTTGGCATGCTGTTTGTGTGATACCAACCCTCACAAACTCAGCACACCCAAGGGAAATGTCCACCTCATCAATTCAGACCAACCCTGTTTCTATTAGTTTAGTTTTGACACAGAAATATGAAGTGGAGGTCTTGGGAATATCCACTTGCCAGTCTCTAATGGTGTTTCTTCTTTTGTCCTAGCTTGTTTTTCATTGCTTTCTGATTTCTGTTCAGTGTTTGCTCTGTCTGCACCATTTCTTTTGTTGTCTTTCTTTCTGTTTCCCTGCCTTCTTCTGTGACTGAAAGAAAAATAGGGAGAGGTGAGGGGATAATTGTGTGATTTAAGGTAATTTCAGCAGACTTTTTTCAGCAATATGCTGAGCAATCACAACTCCTATTGAGTTCAGTGGGGATGGAAAACCACAGGCCCTTCCCAGATAGTGCTCTGCACTTGTCAGAATAGAGCTCAAAGGAATCATATTTATAGCAAGCTATTTTGAATGGCAGCAGTAAAGCAGCTGGAGAAGGCTAATGTACTTGCATCTGGCAGCAATTTTACCTGTTTGTAAGACATTCAATCCCTTTTTAAAACAAACCATAGCACAGCCTAAAGATTGGAAGCTGCATTTTCCAGTCCTGGCTTCGGCACTGGGCAATTTAGGAAATCATGATTTATCTTGGCTGTGCAGCAGAGCAGAGAGGCTCCAGGCAGCCCCAGCCCCAGCTGAGGGGATGAGCCCTGCTGATCTCAGTGCCATGTCATGCCAACAGAGCTGTCACACCTGGGCCCTGTGCTGGAGCTCCTGGTGCTGCAGGAATGAGTTCTGGAGGGGGCACAGGATTTCCACAGCCTCCTCAGTGGGCTCTTCACTGAGGCTCCAATAGAAGTCTGGGAAATGAGTCTGCATCTGATATAAGTTTGCAGGAGTTTTCCTCTTGATGCCCTTAAGTTTTAGCTTTTATATTTTTCAGATTCTGGGCTGGTTTAGTGGGTAGTTTTGAGTTTCATATTCAGTGCTACTGAGCTCTCTTCACAGAGTAGGGAGACAAAACAATTCCTTCTCTAGCTTGGGAACAAGGACAACTTTCAGGCCCAAAAACAAAACCCATGGAGAAGTGAGAAGGAAAAACAAGGAGGATGGATCTTCATAACCTGAAGCTGTCATTGGACAATTGGACAATTAACTCCAATCTGCTAATGGACAAGAGCTTATAAAAGTGTGAGAGCTCATGATTGGGTGTCCATTTTTTGTGACCATTCATTTTGGATTCATTTTGGGTGTGCCCAGCCAGGCTCTTGTGCTGCCCAGGTGTGCCCATTGAGGCATTTTAATAAATCCCTGCTTTATCCTTTTACTCTTTCTAGTCTTTGCTCCAGGTCAGCCCCTAGAAGGCATCACTCTGGGCAGCCACATATTACTTAGGAGCCTTAGAGGAGAATTAGTGGGCTTTTCTCCTTGCTAGAATGCTGCAAAGGCAAAACTCTGCATCTGATGGGGGGCTGATACCAGTGTGGATGGGAACTTGGCTGGACCAAACTGAATTTATAAATTATTTATCGTAGAATAAAAAAGAAGACAACAAGACCAAGGATTTTTTGGTCACTTGCAGGCATTTCACTGATTGACCAGGGAAGTGAACTTTGCTGTATCAAGTGGATTTAGACCATTCCTGTTATATTTTTAGTTATTCAAGCTGATTAGCATGACTTTGAGCTATGCAATGGAGACAAATTATATCAGGCAGCCTCACTCTAACCTCAATGAAAAAACCCAAATTCATGTCCAAGGAAAAGCTTTTAGAAAATCATTATCTTTGTCAGTTAACTGTTTTCTCAAGACTTTTGTTAAAATGTCTGGTTTTTAGTTTGGAAGTGTTTGCTGTAAAATGCTTCTAATGAATCACTAGGCAAAGGAATATATATATAGACAATTTAGTGCTATGGTCAGAAGGAAACTATTCCAAATTTCTGAGCTCTCAGGAATGATTTTCCTGATCTGTGATAAGCAAATTCAGCTTTCTGTGAACCTGAAGGCTAGTCTTTTCTAAGAGATGAATGAACCTGGCACCACCAGCTACTACAGCCAAGGGTTTTGTTGGGTTTATCACTAAGGAAATCACATCTCTCAAAATGGAGAGGCTCACATAAAAAAAAAAAAAAAGCCTGCAAAATAAAAATAA
>VZTB01012677.1:1004553-1076208 GCA_013397245.1 Thryothorus ludovicianus
GGGTTTATCACTAAGGAAATCACATCTCTCAAAAGGGGGAGGCTCAAAAAAAAAAAAAAAAAAGCCTGCAAAATAAAAATAACATAATTTGTCTTATAAATCTTTTGGTTTCATCTCTTGATTTTCCAGTTTATCTAACAAAACCTTCTTGTGGAGAGTGGCCTGCCTACTAGATAATGTAAACTTACTTATGTGCATAATTTTATGAACCCTATTACTTATGCTTTTTGTTCTGTATCTAGTTTGATTCTGCTTTCGACACCTTCTCCTATTATCTCACATCAGATTAGAGAAGAACCTGCTGATAAATCACACTGGCATTTCAGCTGGCACCTAGTTGTTAAATTCTTTGCCAGTTCTTTGATGAGCCCTTTTTTCTTCAGAATTTAAACTTTGATTTCAACCAAAAAAGCTTCTGGCCTTGCAGATGTGAAGTAAAACCTTTCTAAATACCAAAGGCTGCAGTGCTTTCTTCCTGAATCTACATATAGCAAGGCAGAACCTTTCAGCATTGATTGGAGTGGAGTGACAGGAGAGAGGAATTTCTTTCAGTACTTCCCAGAGGGGATTAAGCTGCTTTGGAACTGGACCATTTCATTGCTGTTACCAGCTCTTTGAGATGTGAATTCTGTGGGGCTGTGCTGCAGAAAAAACTCTGTTTTACCCATCTCAGTAAAAGCTGTCAGTAGACAACACAAGCTGCTTTTTCTGAGGGTCACACTTACCTGTCACGGCAATCTGTGGAAGAAGAAGCAAATGGAAGGAGGGATTCCCTCTGGAATCATACTGCTGGATCATACCCTGGCATGATTTGGAGGTCTGGGGGGACTGAACTGCAGCTGGAAAGCCAAAAGGGGACTTTGAGTACATTTCTTACTCTGAAACACTTTCCTTACCCCAACCATGTGGCAGCGGTCCAAGGAGAGCCATGATCCAAGTTGGAATGCACCCCATAAAACGCCCTGCTAGAGCTCAGAGGCAAATCAGGCACTAGGTCCAGAGAGAGCAGTAATTCTTCCTCTCTTCACCCTGATCAGGACTGGCAGACATTGCTGCTGCCACTGTTTTGGTTTGTTTTCCCTTCCCCTGCAGCACAAGCAGAAGCTGCCGTGTTCAGGGTGGCCTGGCTGGACCCCTCTGCTGCCCCAGGAGCTGCAGTCCCCGGGGGCCCATCTGTGCTTTGTGCTCTCTGCAGTGAATGTTCAATGCTGCTTGGCTCCTCAAGGATAGCACCACAGCATTTTTTCATCCACAGCATGATTGTGTCTGCAGCACAGGTGCATTTTGTGCAAAGACCCCCTCATCTGTCTGTCAGACCCCACAGCTGTGTCAGCCTGGTACCCCAGCGTGGCCGATTCCCCCGGACAGAAGAGACAGCTTCCACACTGGGGCAGTGCTTAGGCAAGGATGGGACTTTTCCAGAAAGTGAAAGGAGCTGAATTCTTTCACCTAGAACAGCCCCTTTCTCCCAGAAGGCTGTTTGAAATCACAGGGCAGTCATCTGCCACAGTCCATTTCAGACCAACATTTGGAACGGGCAGAACTGCATCTGAAACTGTGGAGCAAGAACAGGGAAATGACACCACTGGTGCTCGTGTTATCCCACTCCTTCAGCATCCTCCAGGACAGAGAAATATAGTGCTCTAACAAAACACATCCAAAGCCCCACAACAGGCAGGTCGTTAGCTGCCCTCCTCTATAATAATTTCACTTATATTGAATTCCAGATATCCTGATCCATCTCTAAAGGTGAGGATGGTCCCGTTTTATCACTTAAAAATGAAGGAAGATTTATCTGAATTAGATTTACAGACAGACTTTCTGAATGAGCATGTGCTCTGACAACAGCTATGCTGCGATCTGAACTGGAGATTTTTCCAGTCCATCTTTCAGCAGGATGACTTTTTAAGCACTTCCTTTACTGCTGAATACCACAAAGGCTCAGACAATCTATTGATGATGAAGGTCAGCACCTCCTTAGCAGCCCATAAAGTGAGTCTCTCACAATCAGGTTTCAGACTTTTTAAGATTCTAGCCATTTCTTTAGGCAATGAAGCAACCTACTTCTTTTATCTTGCTATTTTTATTGTTTGAAAGCCTGAGTCACATCTGATCTTTTTTATTTTTAGTTTTCTTTTGGGGGAAAAAAAATCCATCCCTTAATGTATCTTTTTTTTTGTTCAGTACTCTTGTTTCTTTGTGATAGACATAAGTAATGGCTCATTCACAGGAAATTCAGGACTCCTTACATTTTTCTTGCTGTGATAAGGGCACACTTGCCATTATTACAGCTGCATTGTCCACATTGCTGCAGTAAAGGTTTTGTCAGCACTTCCACTCTAAACACTATTTTTACTCACTGGTTAATAAAAAAACCCCAATAAATTTGGCTCTGGGCTGAAATTTGGCAAGGTTAATCGTGGTCTTTTCATGGTAGTTTGCAGGGATTTAACCATATTACCCTACTTACTATTTGAGGCTGAAACTTCTGTGTCAATTGTTCATATGGTGCTGAGTAGAAAAAGCACTAAACTCATTAGGTAGGTTATAAACATAAGAGACTCATTAAACTGTATTAATTATTACTATTCACAGCTATCAGTTCACTAGGCACCCATGCAAGGACAGTAAGCCTAGGGTCAGGATTAAGTTTAGGCTTAATATTCAAATTAAGACAGCTCCAAATCCTTCTGTTGCTCACAATAGCTTGTGGTAGTTAACTAAAATTGAAGGTAAATGTGACAGAACCAGAATGTAAGAAGCAAATCCTGGGTAAAATACCTATGGTGTCTTTAAGGATAACAAGGAAAATTAGGTAGACAATACAATTAAAATAACGGAGAGAAGTTTTCACCAGGGGTGTTAATAATGTGGCTGTCACTGGCTCCTTGCACAGTGCCCCAGTGCAGAAGGGGAAGGGCAGCACAAAGATGATGTGATGTGTCCAGGAACACAAAGTGTGCCCCTCTGAAATACTTGGGCATTGTTTAGGCAAGAAGGGAAGATAGATAAATCCCTCTTCCTGCCAGCATTGGATTGTCTTGAATAGTAATGGGATTTGTTTCCTTTCCCTGAATCTTTCCCCTTTCTCCCCCCCTCTATGTTTTATCTGGTTTATCATCCCTTGAAGGAAGGATACAGCCAGCCATGGTCCTGCAGGGCTGCCCCAAGTGATTTAAGAGTCTGCTTCTTCCAGCTGCCCAATACTTCCCTTCTCTTCCACTGCTGCAGCACCTGGTGCATTTCTGTGATAATTAAAACAGCTCAGGGTAAACATTCACTAAAGTACCTGGGATCTGACTTAACCCATTTTATTTAGCACTGAAGCAGGCTGGAAATATATACTGACCCAGGATGTCAGCCATGGGAGAGGGGAGAGAGGGAGAACCAGGAAACTTCTGCTCCTTTTGTGTCCTCTGGCCAAAACCCATCACCTGCATTCCTTTGGTTTGTGCACATGGCTGCCAATCTGTAACCAGCATTAAGACAATTTTTTTAGGCTTTAAGGAAGTTGAAACCAGGACAGGCAGCATCTTTAAAAGTTCTAGCACTCACTGAAATGGGTGAGCCAATCTCACAAAATTGCTAAATAAAGCTCTTAATATTTTCAATTTCCTTGGGGCCTCTTCTCCTCCATGTATTCTTAAAGTGTTATTTTAAAACTTAACTTCTGCTGTGATGCTCAGTAATATAAACTGCCAACAATTTAACACAAAATTAGGCACCTCAATTAACTATTTATTGCTGAAGAGATTCACAAGGATCTTACTAACAAGTTGTTTGAATAAAATTAAAGCTGTAAAAGGACAGTAGGCTAACAACTACAATTATAATTCAAACACAAGTGGAACCAATCTCCCCAGCAGCACATCTGAGGACAGTGAGGCAAAGCAAACACAAAAAATAACATCAGTGATCACAACCTGGGAGAAGGAAAAGGAAGATTCAGTGTGTAGTGAGGGCTCAGGATACGTGGTTGGTAACGAGTGCGACTAGGGAAAAATAGAGAGTAAAACTGAAGATGTTTTCTGCATATGTTTTTCAGGCACTGTGTAGCTTACACTCCCTCCTAGGGATTCACTTCCTGTAAAAATGTGGGAGAAGGATGCCGAGAGACAAAGGAGACGGCAGGGAGAGCATTCCAGCTCTGTGTAGTGATGTCATCCATTAGCACAAACCCCGCATTGTCAATTAGGGAGAAAAGGTCAGCGCTGCCTCTGACGGGATGTGAAGCCCGGCCAGCCCTCCTCGACTGGATTCAGAGGGAGCACAGCAGTTCAGCTCCATGGCTAAAGGGCCACGGAAAATGGAAATTTTAAAATGGGAAAGGATTTTAGAGTAGGCTCCTGAAAAGTGGAGTTGTGAGAACAAATAATTGCTCTGTGTGAGGAACGAGGATGTGTGTGTGTGTGCCTAAGGTATAAACAGAGCTGTGAGCTTAGGGTAATCCCTAAATGAAAAGGAATACAAAGATTGGTCCTACCAGTGAGACGGTGTGATGAAAAACCTGGAGATTTTTTCTATATTATTTTTTTTTTTGGGTACTGCAATATTTCCTAATTCTGTTGGGAAGACAAGAAAGCAATTTTTGAAGAGATTACAAAGCAGACGTCCAAGTGTCCTACTTGCTCTCATTCTGAAGGAGATGAAGAACTATTGATTTTCTGAAAGATTGCTTTGAAATGGTGGGAGCTGAGTACTTGTAAAGAACGAGTGCAGAGGGGCAGAGTTTGGTTTAGGAGGGCTGCTGCAGACTGTGCTGTGGGCTTGATTAGGTCTGCCCACATGCTATTAAGAAGTCTGAATCTCAGAACTGCTCTGGGCAGCCCTGCCTCCAGGATGAGGCAGGAATTCAATGAGAGCTCACAGTGCAGAGAGGCTCTCTTCACTTCACAGAATAATCACATCCCTGTGGGAGCCAGCCCTAGGAAAGCCCAAACCTAAAGGAGATGTTCTCACATCTGTAGGGGCTTTTGTGCAGTGCACAAAACACATCAGCTGCCAGATCTGTGGCAAAGGAGGTGCCTCACACCTTGCATGGTGTGCACTTGGCTGGGACACAGAGCCAGGGAGGTGGGCTGGGTTCAGATCCTTTTCCTGCTCCAGCAAACAGCTGGCCCTGACCAACCCCAGCCCAGCTGCTGCTCACCACCCCAGGGTGGGTGTCCCCTGGCTGTCCCCTGACTGTCCCCTCAGCTTTGCTCATTAACCTTCATTAACTGAGATGTGGGGGGTTAGAGCTCCCATTTTAACTGTTTCTGCTCACCAAATGCAAACCACCACCACTAAACCTTGTGAGGTTTTGTATGGTAAAAAGTTAGCTGCAACATCTGAGCTCCCAACTGGGACCACCCCATCAGAGCAAAGGCAATTTTGGTTGTGGTACTTCCTTCTGGTTACACTTCGGCTGATGCTGGGATGTACAGAAACTTGGCAAATCAATAAAAATACAAATAAAAATAAAATCAAAACATTTACCAGGGCATGTAGTGATAGAACAAGGGAGAATGACTTCAACTGAAAGAGAGTAGGTTTAGATTAGATATAAGGAAAAAATTTCTGTACTGCGAGGGTGATGAGACCCTGGAACAGGTTTCTCAGAGAAGTTCTGAATGCCCCATCCCTGGAAGTCTTCATGGCCAGGCTGGATGGAGTAACCTGGTCCACTGGAAGGTGTCCCTGCCCATCCTATGGCAGGAGGGTTGGAACCAGATGAGCTTTAAGGTCCCTTTCCAGCCAGGCCATTCCATGATTCTGTGATAAATCAGTGCTAGAGCTTTATTCAATAATGTTATGCGAAAGTAAGAAATCTAGTGTCTTCCTTTGTGTGCCTAATTCTTTTAGTTCTTTTTAATCTGGTAGTAACAAAACTCAAAACAACTCCCCAGATCAAAATCAGTCAAAAGTAGTAACAGGGAGAAAAGGAAGGCAGGAAAGTGTGAAGAAGAAGCCAGCAAGTAGGGCACTAAGGAAGAAAAGAAATGTTTAAAAAAGGCCATCATATCAAGATGCAAAGTGAATTTTAGTGGGCAGAGGGTCTATCTTCCTTCCGACTGCCCTTGATACTGCTCCACTTCCCTGAAGGAGGGATCTTCCTGGACAGATGCCATTAACAGGCATTTCTATTTCTTGTCTTTTATTGTTGCAGCCTTTATTTCTTTGGTGCTGTTGTTCTTTATGACTGTTGTATCTGATTTCCAATGTAAGAGCAATAAATGGAAGAAAAAGTGTGAAAAACCAGCAGGGTACAATGCAGGGTGAGGGAAAAAGGGAGCAGAGTGGGTGCTGGCAGATCCCTACTGCTTTTGTCTTAATGAGGATGCTCATGCAGCAGGGATCCATGGGAAACACAACCTAACTGAGAAATCAGAAACCTCATGGAGCTAGTCCAGATCCTCCATGGTATAAATTAACACTGGTCCCAAAAATTTTAGCAAGTCCAAAAAAGGTGGCAACTGATGAACTTTATGTCTACAAATTAGTTGCTATGCTCAAAAATTTATCTTTGCCAAGAGGACCATGCAAAACCCCCCACCTTTATCCCACAGCAAACAAAACAAAATTCTCTTTTGCCAGGTTAGCTACTGAATTTCTATGACCTCAGCAGCACAATTTGTCTTGAGGCTTCTACTCAGATGACCCTTAAAAGCAGTAGTGAAATTCTTCTGCTTGGGTTATGGAGGCTAATAAAGACTCTGAGAACTGGTGGGAGGGCACTGAAGCATTCATGCATAAGAAATCCCATGCACATCTATAACCTGGGAATTCTCTGATGCCATGGAAAAAAATGCAAAACTACTGGTGCTTAATTCTCTTGAATCTTCAGAGCAGTTTCTTATCCCCTGTGTCTCTGCAGTGAGCTATGGTTAAACAGGATGTTTATTAAAAACCCCAAACAAAACAAGGTGGAGTTGTTTGTTTCCAAGCAAAGAAGGCTTTTTAGTCACCTTCAACAAGTTGTCTTAACAATTACTGCTCCCTGAAGGCAGAGGCTCACCTGAAACCTAGAGCTGGGTTTACTGAGTGTGTTACATAAACAGCAATGAAAACTGTAGGGTGCAAGCGAGGGAGAAACTTTTCTGGTGGCAATAAAATCTGTTGAAATAGCCAAATCATCATCATCGGGGACTAATCTGGCTTGGAGCCTGCTTGATTAAAAATGAGAGACAATAATTTTCTTATGGCTCCGTAATTCAATTGAATAACTTGGTTTGTTATCTAATACTACTTTGTCATACAGAATGATCTGTGTGTTGAAAGCCCTGTTCAAGCATAAACTAATTAATTTTCATGGCAGGACCAGTCCTGTGAAGTGCTGTGCTTCCACAACGTAAGAGGAATTGAGGAAGTGCAATAACTCACAGGGTGAGGCCGAATTTCGCATTAGATATGTAATTAAATCTGATGAGTCCCACTGGGTGCAGAGATGGTAAGCAGAGATATTAAATGAGTTAGCCATGGCTGTGCATCCGTCCCTCCTTGGCTCCTGACCCACAGCACAGTGGTGGCAGCTACCCCTGACCCATCCTTTAGACTCTTCATTCCACCACATCTGCCTTCTATTAATGGCACAGCCCCCAGGGCTCCCAGAGTCAGGGTTTCCTCAGTAAAGTTGGACAGAATGAGGAAAATTCAGGGGTCAGAATGAATGATAAAACATTTAGAAAGTTCGTCTATGCACTTCTTTACTTCACTAGCTGCTTTAGCAGATACTCAAGTTGTGCTTATTCCATTTCTCACAGTGTGAAATAATGAACTTTAAACATTCATAGGCAGAAAAAGCCTATGAGGTAGGAAAAAGAGAGGTGGAAAGATGAGAGACTTATGTGACACCAGGTGAAGCACATGTCAGTAATTTGAGGGTTATATTAATTAAATAGATATTTTAATACTTTCCAAAGTCATCATTACAAACCTAGAAAATGTAGAGTTAGGGTTTCTGGAGGCTTTTTTTTCAATCTGTGTATTACGACTCTGCATTTCACCCTAATTGCTTTGTAATTTGACATGCAAGGGTTTAATATGGCAGCTGAGGCAAATCCAGTAACAACTGGGAGCTAAAGCACAGAAAAGAGCTCCTGACAGGCAGAGCTTGGATTCAGCAACTCTGTACAGGCAATAGAGCTGTAACATAAAAGTTAGCAGGAAAGAAAAGGTGCTGAAAAAGGCCTGGCTAAAATAGCTCAGATTAATATTCAAGGCAGTTCTTTGACAGCTTTTAGTTCCTTAGTATGGCTTTTGCTTTTAATTTCTTCTTTTAGCTTGGTGTCTTCATTTCTCAGTGTAATCCCTGTGAATGTTTATTATCTCTGCTGCATTATTTTTGTCAATATGGATTTTAACCTTGAAGTGCTGCAGGAACAGTAGGGAAGTTTTTCTTCCCTTGATAAGCAGAAAGGTACACAGCACAAGTTCTATGGGCACAGATTTCTCATTCAGGGTGTATGAGCTGCTCTTTGCCATGGCTTTCTGCAATGACACAAACCTGGAAGAGCAGTGACAGCCAAGGGGAATCCAGAGATGGCTGTGAGACACTGACAAAAAACCCACAAAACAACAAAAAAAAATCCAGAAGTTGGTCCTAACATGTTTTTGTTCATTTTATTAAATGTGTGGTTGGTGCTTGCTTTTATTTCCTAAAAATTATGCTGGGACTGGAGCCAGTGCTGTCACAGACTAATGCTGATTGTGTAGCCCATGCTTTTGTAACCTTTAAGCTACACTACTCTGATGTTTCATTTTATGACCTTCCTGAGAAAATTCTGCAAAGCTCCAATGGATGCAAGGTACTGCAGTCTGAACTTGTACTAAGGTGACCAAACAACTTCCATCAGCTGGACAAGAACTGCATCACTTCCTTTATCCAGCTGATTTTGCCAGGAGAAACTTGCAGTGTTTGGTGTGGCTACACCTGGGCTGCAAACACTGTATAATGAACTTTGCCATGAGTAGAGATCTCCCAATGTATTCTCTTTGCTTGGAAATTTAGAATTAAATTGGAGCAGGGGTTTACAATTGCTGTTCTGTCCCGAGTGCAGGTCAGTAACAGAATATACTGAATTATCAGGCATTAGTACATTCAGATTTGGGAAATGAATGATGGTCCTTTGCTTCTTTGGATCATCTGCTGCTGTAAGTCTCCCTGGGAACTATTTTTCTGAAGGCCTTACAAGGTATCTGTGAAGGACTGAGTGATGTGATTTATTCCAGTTGGGTTTAAGTTATGTGCAGAGCTCAGTGTCAAAATTATTTAAAATTATTTTTAGCTGATATCAACCTGTCCATGAAAGAGCCAACAAGAAGCAAAGTATCAGTTATCCTCCATGAACCTGAGAGTAAGGAAATGGGTTGAGGATGGTGTCAAATGCCTTTGGGATTGCCAAAATCTGTTTACTCAGGGCCCAGTGTATTCCTGCTGCAGCTCATTCCTGTCACCCTCTGTCTGCACAAATCAAAAAGCAGAATGGTGAGGGGGGTGCTGGATTTTCACTTTGCTCCAAATCTGCCTGCTGGCCACACAAAGACAAACATTTTGAGGTGTCAGCCTGTGCATTCATCAGCTCCTGCCCAAAGGCATAAATGTCTTTTTAAATACCAGCAGCACGAAGATGCTCTTGTACACCTGCACACCTGTGAAATATATTTCCTCCTTTTTGATGCTCTTGTTTTCTTGGCTGTTACTGTCTTAATATAGACCAACCCTGAAGTCTTCATTTTTAAAAAACAAAAATACAAACCAAAACTAACCAGCATTTTCTGCTGTCGGAGTGTGTCTGGTCTGCAGGAGACAGTAAATTCCAGGATTTTAATTTGTGGGGTAAAGTAAAGCCATTAAAGATTTAACCCTCAGTTATTCCCAGCAAGGCCATCCCACCATTTCAGAGGATGCTGGAATTAAGATAATAAATAAGTAAGAGAAAAAACAAACCCACTGCAGAAAGCTAAAGGCAGGGACTTTGATCAGAGCTTGCTTTGCATCCTGACTTCTGTGAATTCTTGCTGCAGCTGCAAGAGCAGCTGCATTATTTTCAACATCAATCTGAGCAATGCCATGTAATAGCCTCGTTACAGAGGGAATAAAGAGCTAACAGAATCCTAAAGTCGTCAGACTTTTTATAAAATTTACATTCAGAAATACCATATTTAAGCTATTTTTCAATGTTTGAATTTAAATGGGCACAATTAGAGTTGATTTTTGTTTTGTTTCTCAACTGGTAGTTACTGCATTGAGCAAGTGTTGCTCGAGGTCACAGCCCTGCAAATGCACAAATGCAGAATCTGAATTCCATAGCAGTGAGGAGACTCACGCAGTGGCATAACATTAAACATGCAAACAAGGAGCTACAGAGAGATAGAGCGCTTGTATTTATAAGGAAGAAATGTGGAATTCAGCAAAACATTTTACATACTTTGAATTTTCTGCGGATTCTTTCAAAACAGCAATGATATGCAGAATTTTCTCATTTTTGGCCTCGCTTACCCCTTCAAATGGTTGTTAAGAGCCCTAATGACTTTGATAGAGCAAAGATAAACTAATGCAAAACACTTCAAAGGACTCACTTTTACATGTGTCCAGAAATTGCCCATTAAAGTTTGTCAGTGGTCACATTTGAATACTATTATCACAGGATTTCTCTATTTCCAAACTAATTTTGCAAGCTTAGGTATGGATATTCTGGCAATACTACCACTTTGCACAGTTAAAATTAATGACCTTTTAAGGCTTAGGCACCATAAAGGGACTGTATCTATTAAAAAACTTGATTCAAACTTGTTTTTTTGAACTTGATTCGATTGTGACACATGACAACATTATAACTCCTGAAAACAGTAAAAGTGCCAAGGTGTGGTCACCCTGAAATACAAACCTTCCACAAGGTATGTAATTCGATGATAATCTCAATGACATTTTATCTCAGCAATACTATAAAATAATTTCTCTAGTCCTCATGTCTGCAAGAAAAAGCTTGGAAATGTAACTCATGCACCAAGTAAAGGCTCAGGAAATAAAAGGAAAGAAGTCAAAGAATGTACTTGTAGAAAAACCCCCAACAACCCAACATTTTTATCCAGCTAGATGTCCCTGGTTGCCTGAGCATGTTTGATGTTCAGGTTAGAAGTACTGAATGACAGATTGAGATTTTACTGGTTAAGTACTCAGATAAGAGCAACTTCTCTTTTTTTCTATTTTAATTATAGTTTACATGCACCTTTCTGGTAAGTGTGGGCAGACCATGTGATTTCTGTGCCTCATGGAGAACAAGCCTTCCCTTCTTTTCAGTACAGCATGGACCAACTTACTGATATTTGTGAAACACAAAGGAATTAGAATGATGAAGGCCCTATAAATAAATAAATGCATCTCCATTCATTAGCCAGGAAAGCTCTGTTTTGTTTCAAGAATTGATTTCTGAAAATGCTTTACCATGTATTTTATCAGCAAACAAGATGACATTAAGTGGCAATATGTTAAAATTAGTTGCCTTTCATTCTTTTAACTTTACTGGAAAAAAGTTACATTTTCTTTTCAGATTGTATTTCCCCAAGTATAAAACAGATGCATTTGGATAAATAGATTTGAAACATATTATTCAATTAAATGAAGAGAAGGAAACATAATGAAATAAAATCCAAGTATCCGAAAAAAAATTTCTTTTCACAGACCTGCAGCAGAAATCTAATGTTCCTTCTCTACTTTATCCTGGTATCAAGATGACAGGTGTTCTATCATCTTTCAAAGTACCATCTGAAATGCCTCTTGTGATCTGAACAAGAACGGGTGTCCATTCAGGAGAACCAATTTCAAAATCCAGTTAAACGTATTAAATCCGTTTCTATACGGAGCACATTGTTTGTGCTTAGTACATTTATAACCATTATTGCAATAAAATTAAATAGTGCCATCTGAGATCAAGTTCCTGCCGTAGTTCTCCTTATTCATTGTACCAGACGTTTTAAAGTAGATCAAGCAGAGGAAAGGAGTGAGGTGAAATGGGGATACAGGAATGAGGCACAGAGAAATGAACCCTCCTGAGGGGCACACAGCACACCCACGGCAGAGCAGCTCCTCCCTGCCAGGATTCCTGAGGCTGCCCTCCCTAAATCCCGTTTAAAAACCATCCCAGGGAAGCTCAGCACAGTTGTAGCCACCTCAGGGGGTCTCCAGGGATGTCCCCACTGGGGAAGCGTTTGGGAAGTGAACCCCTGGCAGGACACAAGAATGAGCACACCAAGGCTGCACGACTGTCAGTCCCAAATGCTTCACAGCCTGCCCCACACCAGGCAGTTCCTCACCTCCTTGGGAATATTTTCAGCCCAGTATTTGGAAAAGAGGACAAAAAGAATCTGCTGGAAGGTGTCTTATTTTATATACCAGAAGGGAATATCTACATCCCACCAACCCTTCTTGTACTGCTTGTGTTCCAAACCACTGAATGTCAGCAGAGGTTCCTTCCCACCCTGGAGCACTGCAGGAGGTATATCCATGTTCATCAGGGCCTGAGCTCCACTAATAGAGGTGGTTAAAAAAAAAAGTAATTCTAAAAGGTGTTTCAGAAAAGCGTTTTAAGTAAAGTCCTTATTCATTTTCTAGGAGACTAAATTGCTGAACACATTTAAATCAGAGCAACTTGATAACCTTAATTTCTAAAGAAATTCTGCTAATGCATTTAAAATATGCATTTAGTATATTATGAAGATTATATATTTAAAATATGCATTTAGTATATTATTTAGTCCCTACTGCTTCTAACCCAGACAGATAAACCTTGTAACTGCAGGTCACAAAAGAGCTGATGGAGGAAAAACACGCTGGAGTTATGTCCACAACTTGGAACACTGCAAGGGCTCAACAGGCATTTCAGAAAGGAGTGGGAAATGGCATAAACATCCCAGACAGCAGCCCCATCCCTGTGCCAAACATTCCTCTCGGGCTCTGAGGGCTGAAGAATCCAACAAACAGAAGGAGACAAATGAATAAGAAACACACAAATGAAGCAAAATCAGGACAATTAATCAAGTAACTAAGACACAAAACCTTGAAACACAACAAATGTGCCATATTGCTAAAAATGTTGTTTTGCAGATAAGTGAATAAATTTACTTCCAAGCCAGGCTTTTTTTTTTCCCCTGTAGCTTTAGTCCTATTGCTTCCACTGCACATTTGCTTCCCCAGGTACAGCTTAGATATGGCATCTAATTTCCCTGCTGTAGCTGTACAGTTGAGGTGAGAGCTGGAGGGATGAATCATTGCATCCTGTCCATGCTTGCTGATCTTCTGGCTCTAAATGCAGAGCAAAACTCAGTGGGGAAAAAGACAGCAGGGCTAAAATAACAGAAGGGGGAAAGAATATAATGGAAATGCCTCAGGACTCAGTAAAGAGGGGAGAAGCACTCAAGATCTGAGGAGGCAATAGATAAATAAGAGGAGATGATAGAGTGAGAAATGTGTAGTTGGATGATGAGTAGAGTTAATGAAACTGAATTTCCTGAGCCTGTGTAGCTGGGATCTCTGGTGCCTAATACTGTGATCTCTGATTGAACATTTCCCTGCAGCTGGAAATTCCAGCTCTCTCCCAGCGTCTCTCCCTTGGGTGGTTTCTATTCAGAGGGTTGTTCATGGTGCAAATAATTTGGAGAGAGAACCCAGGGAGATGCAGATAAACAATAATTAAGCCTTTTTCCTCAAAAAGAAAAAAAAAAAAGAAGGAAAAAAATAAGATAAACATGTTGTGGTCACAATGAAATTGGACTGGAAGATGCAAAGTGCCAACAAAATTGGAATAAAAAAGAAGGCCCTTCACTTAAATCTTGAAAGCTGTGCTTTGACACCTAAATGACCAAAGGGAGAAGGAAAAAACCTCTGGGTGAAGATATAAGAGCCTAAGCTGACTGCTGCTGCCAGATGAGATTCCTGAGTGGAGATGGCTCAGATGTAAAGAGGTTGCTTTTGTGTGATGGAAAGAAAGAAGAGATTTTGGGCAGGTGGAAGAGAGGTGGATGGAAGAAACCCGTTGCTGACTCTGGAAACTGCTGAGGCTGGACTGTAAATTGGGGTGAGGTAAGACAAATGAGAAGCTGCTCCCCCATGAGCCCACACTCCCTTAAGCATGAAGGGAACAGGGAGGAGGTGTGGGTTTCCTCTGGGATGGCCAGGAGCCCTTTGCTCCTCGTGTCCCCATCACATCCACACCCCTCACCCCTGGCCACCACCCCCTCACCTCTGTGGTGAGTACCCAGTCTGGGGTGTGACTTTGTGCCTAAAAATAAGGATGGAAAATCCACTGGAAATGAGTCTTCCCAAGTAAGTGGGGTATTCAGCCCACCCCACTCAAAATACCTATAGTGGGCCCTGGCTGTGTAAAATTTAACAAATATGAAATCATTATAAACTTGGTTGAGGTTGCTACTGTAAACCTGCTGGCTGGCAATCGGGATCTGATCAACTTTTTAAAAACATTTTAGCTGTGTGCCTCTTAGCAAAATGGAAATGTGAAACAAAAGGAGGAATGAGAATTAGAAAAGGTGAAGTAATTAGCAGGTTTATTGTAGACACTGTCAGGTTTCTCATGTCCCCTGATTTAAGTTAAAAAAAGAAAATAAGAAGTACTAATGCAGATGCATTGCTCATAACATGTATTCAAAGTTGCTAGTCCAAACAGCATAATTTTTAAGTCTAAGCATTCCCTATGCAGCAATGTTAGAGCTGAATGCTTTTTATGGATGCGCTTGGTTCGTAGAGTTGTGTGATTATGCACGTGGGATCTGATTCACAGGATTTCTTCTTTCTTCCTTGATAAGGAGGGTAAGAAAAAGCCTAAAATGGTTTGTGCTGTTTAAAAATACTCATGCAACATAAAACTTCAGGTTTAGAAAAGCCACAGAAGGAGGAAAAAATGGACTTTCCAGATCTTTTGAAATTTCTACTGTGCAAAGAGTTGTAGTGTTTAAGGCTCATAAAATAGATTAAGAATCCAGTGACACACGAGTGGGGTTTTTTTTTCCTCTGCTCTCTATTTGGTGATATATCAATAGGTCTTCCAGGCAGAAGAAAAGTCTTGCTGACTACATCAAAGATTCCTCACAAGGGATAGACCTTAAAAAAAAAAACCTAGGCCTTCTTGAAAAATGTTCTCCAGGTAATGTTTGCAGAGATTTTGCTTCTTCCCTAAAAATTTGTAGCCCTGCAACAGATCTAATTTTTTTTCCTGAAAAAACAGCAAGAAAAGAAAGTGGTTGTATTTAGTTAAAATTTGAGTTGTCTGAGAAACAGGCTGCAGTTGTGTAAGACATAGCCCAGATAGGAAGCACAAATTAAATAAAAGGCCACAAAGTGTTGAGATCACACTGCTCAAGAGATATTGAAATGAGATTCTCAAATCAAAATGTTTTGCTTTTCAACTCCAAAATACCAAGTCTTAAATACTTCAATTTCTGAAAATTCCAGGTAGTCAAAGGTAGTCAGAGGAGGGCTTTGGAGAGAGGTTGGGAGAAACAGTGAAATGTTTACCTCTAGCATGGACAGCCTTTGGATGGGAACACTCATAGCCCTGGGTGAGGTGACACCTTCACATCCCTCTAAGAGTAGAAGAGAAATTAAGAAATAAGACAATAGAAGCACTGGCATCACCTGCTCTTGCAGATCTTTTCTAGTCAGGAGCTGGGCTACTACATTATATACTGAAATTATGTCTTTTATTGCTCTGGGATAACTGCACAGCTCCTCCTCCTTGGAACACAACATCTGTGTGTTTGATGGCCAGTGTGTGTCTGGCCACCGATCACTGTGGAGGCTCTGGAAGCAAACAGTGAAGGACAACAGGAAAAAACAGTGATTTGGGAATTGGAGAAAAGATGTACTGGACAGGGAAGGTCACAAATGTTTCCTTCCAATCTGTTTGCATTTATAACACAGAGTTTCCTGCTGCTCACTGGCTTTACTTTCCCTAGGTGGTTTCATGCAGGCACTTGTTACAGATCAGAAAACCAGCAGCAGCTTGTGTTTGGACTTGGAACCATCTGAAAAGCTCCTGTTAAACCCTTAGGGAGCCAGTTACCTCTGGTAGCTGTGCCCTTCATAAAGCAAAAGCATTACTGGTAGATTTGCATGTTCCCATGTCCAATAACTCTGAGTAAGTGGCATATTTAGAGCATCTATCACAGCATTAAGAACAGGTTTCTGCCATGCTGTAGTGATGGAGAACATTTTGTGGCACCCTGGAATCGAATTCCCCTGTTCTGAACATTCCCCCTGGCTCTGGATACCTCCTGCTAACTTCTTGGAAAACACATTAATTTTGGAGGTCTATTTGTTATAATGCCTTCAACTGCCTACGTCATTCCTGGGAAAGGATGGAGCTGTGATGTGTTGGCACATTAGTGCAAAAATCAGGATAATGCAGGAGCTAGTTGAAAGCAAAGAGTGTCACTAACACTTGGGTCAGTGCTGAGGAAACAGGAGCCTGAGGAAAAGCAACAGCTTTGCTCTCTGTAACATTTAAAAAAATAATGATAAAAAAGATCAAGAGAAAGTTGAATGAATTTAGTCCTGAATGCAACCAGGATTTTGCTCCTCCCCTGCCTGCAATTTTAAAACAAATTACTTTTAATATTACCTAGATATTAATGTTTTAGATTGGGTATTGTTCATGCTCTAAAACTGCTTTTCATAAATGTTTTAATGGGTCCAGGCTCAATCCCACTAAGGTCAATTAGAAGATTCCAAATAAATCCTTCCTTCTTCTCCTTTTATTAGTATGCAGCCTGTAAGAGGGCTGACACTGGTCTGTGCTTTTATCCTAAAATAATCCAGAAGACAATTTTCCTATGGGAAGATACTATATAATTTGTGGGTGGTACTTAAAGGGATGTTACCCAGGTAAAAACATTTATCTTTAATTTAGAGACAAATTTTCAGGCATACTGATCACAATTCTACCTGAAGTTAAATATAGACTTGGGTGATCAATACTTCAGGAAAACCAGAGCCATAATTTTTGATGTATCTCATTTTGTCTCAGGCTTGTATTGTCCAGAATTAGCTTTAGAGTGGTTTGGAAGTATAATTTCAATGTGTTCTTTTTGTAAATATTGCAACAAAATAAAGTGGTATATTATATTAAAGTATGTTCTGTTTTATTTATTTCTTAACTTCATGCCTGTGAGTATCTGACTTTCTTTAAAGTAATTTTTAACTGAACCCTAAACTTTAAAAAACTACAAGCATCTTTCTTCCCAACAGGAATACAGCAGGTCATTGGTAGGATATACCATAAAAAAAATAGAGGATGAACTGTAAAATACTTTGGGAAATATTGATTTTTTTTTTTTGTTTGTTCATGTTCTGGGTGGTGAACTGGATAAATACTACTATGGCTTAGTTCAAAATCCTGTTGTACCTCTGAACTTGGAGTATGATCTAGGGCTAATGTTTATTGGACAAAACCCTGAGCTTTTGTGCTGTACATTTGGGCTCCAAGCCCCAGAGGTCTGGTGGTAACCACAACTACTTTGAGAATACTCCTTTAATGCTCTTTGAATGCAATTTTTATAAGTACTTTTTGGCATTCTTTAACTGCAGAATCTCACATTTTTTCCAGGATGTTTTAAGAAATCAAAAATGATTTTTAGTATTTGAAATCAAGCTTGAAATTGTGCTGAAAACAGTTCTCACAGAGACTTTTCAGCTGAATTAATTACAATACAATCAAGCTGTGGCATGTGGGACAAGAAACATCTGGTGCTAACCTTGGCTGATCTTCCTGTAGATTGCATTCATTAGTCTGAATAGTTTTCTCAACGTTTTGATATAATTATTTTGCCCTTTTTCAATTTATGTACTTGTGATGACTTTAGCCATCTTGACAAAACAAATCCCACACTCGGGTCAAGGACTCTGGAGCCATCATCTTTCAGTGAGAAATTACTTCTGGACTCATTATATGTTTATTGTCTAGAGGTCCTTGTGATAGGAATTCTGTTTTCCACATTAGAATTGTACATCATTAGCTTCCTATATTCCAGCTGAAACTATTACATCTTCCTCTAAGAAGAGAACTTGAAACAGTTTAACAAAAGAAATAAGGGATCAAGCTGCACTCTTCTTTTTATTGTCTTCTTGTTATGTTATCCATATATGCAGATATGTACTGAGGAAATTTAGTGGCTAAATAGCACCAAGATTATTCTGGCTTTTTAAAAGCAAATAAAAAAATCTTCACTCTGTGAAGCTGAACCAACAAAAGAGCATTGGGAAAAATCTACATATGCCCAATACCTACATTTCCTCTTTTATTGTTGGCCACCCTGTGCATCAGCAAAATGTCACCTCTGCAATTTGGTAGTGTTCTCTGAAACAAAGCATGAGGAAATATGCAAACAAAACTCCTTTAGATGTTGATGTTTTCTGAGTGCTAGAGCACTTCTGGTGTTTTAAATTTTATAAACTTACTGTTCTCAAACTTAGACAATCTGAAAATTGAAGATGGGTTAATCATTCACATAAACACACTAAAAGAACTTTCTAACAAAATAAAAAATTCTGACACTGGCTGGAAGAATTATTTTCAGTTGATACTGCCCCTCAGACAGTGAGGAGCAGTTTCATCACACTGTTCTTGTCTTCTGAATCTGCATTTTTGAGTCCGCTTCTCCTGAAGCGTGAAACCATCTTGACTTGGGCAGCCTCCAGCTGCAGCACTGACAGCCTCTTTTCAAAGGAGAAATCCTGTGAAAAGGGCCAGTTTGGGATGTGTCTCTGGCCTCTCTGCTTTCCTCCTGTGTGGCAGGTTTCCAGCACAGTGAATTATTCCACGGCAGGAGGAGCCCAGCCCCGGGATCCCCCGGTGCCGAATCAATTCACTCCCTGTGGCTCCACTGCTCTCCTGCTGCTCTTCCCTTTCTTCCCTGGCACAAACCCCAGCAGCTGGGGTTCTGCAGGGGCACCAGTTTGGATGGAAGAGGTTCTAAGAAGCTATGGCAAATATTACAGCCTGTTTGCAGTAGGTATCACAGGTAACGCTCCTTGCGCTTTAGAGAGGCAATTGGAAGGGGAGTGATTTTGGCTTTGTATCCAAAGTCTATTCAAATGTTACCTCTACTGCCAAAGAATTCTTTTTTTCTTAGATCTTCAGGTCTTAAATTTCTGTCTACCCAGATTTATGACACACTGTATTTACTGTAAATTATAGGGGTTTTGCTTAGTTGCTGGTAGCTACAGGGTTTTAGCAATGAGTAGAATTTGATTACTGATGCGCTGCTTAAATAAGGTAAAAAAACCTATAAAATCCCTTTGAACTTCATGGTATCCACAAATGCAGCAAACTTGTTTTACATGAAGTTTTAGAGATACTAGGGGCATATGCATTTTAAATTACACAGCCAGTCCAGGAGAAGACTGGCTTTCCCTGCCTGTCATATACATCCAGACATGTATTAAGCATCTCCTGAGCCCATAAAGAAATATTTCTATTTAATAAACATGGGCCTGATTCTCTCAGTTTTACTGGTGTAATTTCACTGACTGTCACTGAACTACTGCTGCATCAGGTCTATGAAAATGATAAAGCCAGCACTTCTGCTGATCACACTATGTAGCCTAGAGATACAAGGGAGACTTTACTTAAAAGTCTCATGGCAGTTGCATTAAATCCTGGTGCAAAACTGAGAGTTAACATTTTAAGAAATGTGTATTATAAATAGTTTATGAAGAACATTTTTTTTTTTCCTGTTTCAGCTACTGGTATTCAAGGCTTCATATAATTTGTGAGTTTTAACAAAATTCCCAAATATGGTGTTAATATTTCCCTGGGGATTTTATGTATTTATGTATATGAAGCCTGTTTTCTTTAGCTGTATTTAAAAGCTATTTCACAGTACAATGAGGTCCTAATTTTTATAGCCAATCAGAGCTGTGCCTTCCATGTAATCAGCTCTTTGCTTGTATAGCAGAACAAAGCAATGCCCTATGAAAAATTAAGTTGTATTTATTTTTTAATATAGTAGTCAGAATATTGGGCATATGAATCACAAAACCTGAATCTAATTAAATTATCAGTTCCTACAGCAAGCCCTGCATCTTCTACAAGTACATCTGTAATTGTGTTAAACATATCCCTGCTAAGGAATTCCCCAAGCTAAAGCTTTTGATGTTGCCTGCTAAATTCTTAGCGGAAATTACAACAATCCAAATACTAACTGGGCAACTGAAACCACTCTGTTGGTTAAACAACAGTATTTTTAAGCAATAAATTCTGACTCTCAAAGTCGTGCTCCTATTTGACTATCAAGTATTTGCAAACATGGCAGGGTTCTCTGCTCTCACTGGGCTCGTGTCTGGCACAGAATTGTGCAGCAACAGGGAGCAAACTAATCAAAAACCCATGCAGGTTTTTATGTGTGCTTGTCAGCCTGCATTTTTTTCGCCTAGGCCAGTGGGGTTTGGTGTTAAGAAGGTGTGTTTGGTAGCTGAAGAGCTGGTTCTCCAAGCCCATTAATCATGGCTGGAGGTGCAGCAGGTCTCTCACAGCTCCTCACCCACGCTGCTCTCCAGGCTGTGTCCTGACCTGCTGCTCTGAGCACTTGGACTTTCCTTCTGGAGTCCTCCTGGCATCCAGGAGCACTCTGCATTCAAACAAAGCTGGGTCTACCCCAGCACTGATTTTTTAAGTCTAAATGGAGAAGGGAAATGTCTTCCAAAGCTACTTCTCTCTTGTTTTGCCCCTGGCTAAACCTCAGAGCTAAGTAAAACACCTTTCTTATCCTCAGGTCTGTGTTCAGCTTTGCAATTTGCTTCCCTTTGCAATGTCGAGCCAATGGCAGGAGAAAAGAAAAAATTCTTTGTTCATTTCAAATTCTTGGAGTAATTCCCTTTGTATTCAGATGAAATTTCTGAATGGAAAGTACATTCCAGTCATAGATATAACCTGAACATAAAACCTGGTGATTAACAGCAGCAAATAATCCTCAGACAAACATGCAAATACAGGCCATGCCTGCACAATAAATGATGCTGATTCAGATCCCGTAGACACATTTAAAAGAAGCTTCAATTATAAAAATAATTGCATTACAAAATATATAATATAAATGTACTTGTCTTGAAGAAAAAATAACGAAGTTTTGGAGAGGTCTTGCCTCTTCCAAGTCATCTCAATACAGCAAGATTTAAGCTGCTCTTAAGAAACTATCTGCACTGATGTGGAATTTTCATGTTTCAAGGAACTTTATATGTGTACACACAGATCCCAGTCAGCTCACAAACACTGTGGGATATAGAGTGGTGCAGGTGAGATTAAGTTGATTAAGGCGAGGTTCAATTTCTTGTAAATGACACTGACCTAGAAATTACTCATGTTTAGCTGAGACAAGAAACCAGTGGTAGCTCTGCAAGTAATGGTAACTTCAGTGATCATTTGAACACACCTTCAAAGAGTCTTTTGCTGCAAAAGTAGTTTGAGTTGTAATTCAGGGGCTGCCCCAAACAATGTTTTGTCTGCTGGCAAAACTTTGAATGAGTATGATGCTACTGTTAATTTGATTTTCCTGGTTTCTCAGAGGGTGTGAACTAAAGAGGAACTTACTATTACTCATCAGTGGCTAACACAAACACTTTACAACAAATAGACCAGCTCCATTTGAGCACATGTCAGGAATTTCCTTTGTGTATTCAGAAAGGACAGGCAAATTATTTCAAAATTAAATGTGTAGAACGACCCAGTTTATTGCAGCTTAAATAACTGTGGAACACATCCTTGAGAAATCCCAGATCCATAGAAAAATACATTGCCTGCAAGGGTGCAATAATGCTGAAGGGCTGGCCATTTTTCCTAAGCTGGGCTAATTCAAGAGGAGTAAAGTGAGTGCAGCTCTCTTGCCTTCTCTGTGTAGTAAAACACAGCCTCATGTGCCTGTGGTCACACAAAAACTCTGTGATGGGGCATGAAAGTAAATCTGCAGCTTAGTCCCTCTGTAATATCCTAACCACGGAAAAAGAGGAGCTGGCAAAAAAATAGAGAAAGCAAGTTGAGAATAAAGGAACTTCCTCCCTAGTTATCCTCTCACTTTTTATGTCTTTTATGTTTTGAAGGCCTAGCAAAAATTTTTCCTTGTAGCATAGTTATTTCTACACAAAATAATCTGATACCACACTTATCTGCAATTTTAGAAGCCTTCACGTACCACATTCATATCTAGCAATTGTTAGAGCGATGATTTTATCGCTTGCCAATATTTGCTCATTCAACACGCAGCAGAAAGTAATCTTAGCTCAAAGAGATTTTTAAAAATATAAGTTAATGCCTGAAATGCATGAAACAAAGTTCAGTATAATTAATATAGTAAAAGTCTCAGTCACCAAAAGGAAATTGCAGGCTGTGGGTGTCGTGCTGCTACCTGTTGCCTAGCAATGGTGCATACGTGTGGCACAAGATTGATGGATATCACCCACTCAGATCGCTGGATCCAGACCTTCACCGCCGCCTTGGCACCGGGAAAAACTGCCAAGAAGCAGAGAGAGAAATAACAGATGGGAGGAGAAGCCTCACAGAGTAACTTTCTCTCAGTGTCCAGCGCTATTCTGCCCAAAAGATCAGGGATGTTCAGTTTTATCGAGCCTGTTTTTTGCTCCGTGTAAATGTGCCCTTCTGTATAAATACATATAAATATATATATATATTTAAAACTTTCTTCCTAGCTAGGTGTATCTGGGTCGTGCAAAGTAGAGGCAATGATATCCTGAAATTAAAACAGCAATTCAGTTTTATAATTTTTAGTGACTCACACTGCATTACCTTTAAGTAGGATGAACAAAAATTTCTCAGATATTATAGATAATTATAATGTTATTACAGCATTCCTGGTAGCAAATGCTAAAGTTAAGATTAAGATGCAACACAGCATTTTAAGCAACTCATACCTTCTCAAAATATACTTTTTGCTAAAATTTTCCATGATCCACTTGGCTTCAAAGTCAGCTTTTTTCTGAGAAATCTTTCTATGGAATTAGTTCTGCCATTTTTGAACCGAGTCAGGAGGCTCCATATGTTCTATTTTAAATTCTGGACTTGCATAATTCCAACAAATGACTAAAGATAGAAGCCTCAGACCTGACAGGTTTTATAATACTCATTAGAGGAAGAAAATAATCTTGGTTTGAAGAAAATTACTTGAGTTTTTAAAAATAATGACATCCAAAACAATCTCCTGCACACGCACAAGTAGAATCTGAAGATGGTTTTCAGGCCAAAATGCTGTTATATGAGAAGTCCTGCTCTTAACTATTAAAAATCATTACACTTGAGGAGAGCCTTTTTTATTTAGTCACATCCATTAATAAGGATTCATTAAAATAATACAAAGCACCAGAAAAAAATCTAATTATAAAAAGACCAAACAATCAGTCCAATAGAGCATGAAGAGAGCAGCCATCTGTTGAACAGTCCTGTTTGCTAAGAACTCAACATCCATCTTCGTCGTGGAAAACAGAGGAACTAACAACACAGAAACCAAGGAGGGCTTGGTAAATAACGAGGGAGACAAGTGAAATAAATGGGAATTACAGTTGATCCTAATGCCCAGGAAACGTGGAGATTGCTTTTCTGGGGAACACAGCAGCCGACCATTGATGGATGATGAAGAGTGAGAGTACCAGCCCAGACTAGAAAATTTCACTGGGTAATATGGGGATGGGATTGGGATGGGATAGCTGATACCCTTAACCTGGGGTATTAATCTGCACTAAGTCTGGGCTCAGGGCTTCCATATCACTGACAAATATCTGGTCTGCAGCTCATTTTAGGGTGAAAACACCTTTTGTGTTCACAAGTAGCGTCTCCATTGCATCCTGGTTTTGCTCACGTTTGGTGGTGTTCAAAGCACATAGATAAAATTTTCAGAAGTTATCAAGTGACTTAAAACCTACAAGTATCAGTGAGCTGCCTCCCAGCCAGCTCCTGAAACACCCACACAGCAGTTGCTGCTCACCACACTCAACTCCCACACTGAGTTTGGGACTTGGGGTCGCTTACACAGAGCCTAAGACCCAAACAAGGCAGGTGCAAGAAAAGCTATTTAGAGCTAATTAACAGCAAATGTTAAAAGGAGAGGTGTTTAGGAGGGCTCCACCTTTCAGGTTGGGCACCTGAGCCAGCTGGGGTGGTGGACTGGTAGCTCCCCTTGTAAGGATCAGAAGCCCAGCAGTGCTGTTGCAGGTAGGTAGCTACACTGCATTTTTTCCAGTGAAAATTTCTAGCTGTCTGTTTTCTTTTTAAGACACAGCAAGAGGAAGAATTTGTAGTTTTATTGCCTTTTATGTAACCTTCCACAGGTAGAGCGGCTGGAAAATGGAAGATTTTGCTTGTTTGCAAGTGTTGTGAATGGTTCTGAATTGTACCTTTGAGCATGGGGTTGTGACTATGAAGGAAAATGAGGAGGGTCTGTCCTCTTTGGTGAGACACTCAAGCTTTGTGGCAGGGAGTACAAACTCATGGGCTTGTGCAGAGAGCACATAGGAGAGCTGGAAAGCTGAAAAGGAAGGGGAGTTGTTGTATTCCCTCCCCTATTTTTAGCTATTACTGTTATAATGCAAAATGTTTTCTGCAGACGTGAGAGCAGTTTTGGAAACAGTAAAACACTGAATTACAAAATTGTGAGAAATGAGGATTACGGCTCTAATGAGAGGATTTTGTTGACTTTTCTGTGCTGTTTCTTGACCTCGATGTGACATTTGTCTTTTTTTATCATTAATATGTTTCTTCTTGGCAGCTGATGATAAAAAATTATAGATGGGTTTGGTTTTTTTATGTAACAACAGAGAATGTTTCTGTTTTTTTTCTTTTGTTTTTTTTTTTTGCTTATAGCTAGGAGAGCAAGCCTGGTCTTTTCTCCCACAACAATGTGGTTATCCTGTGAAAACTGGGAGGCTCTGCCAGAGCAGGTGTCATTGCTCTTAATCTGTCTGTGGGTCTGCCAGTATTACTAGGCAGAATTCTAGCTTGGAGTTTATGTTCCCTTCAAATGCTGTGATAACATTTACTCTGAGAAGAAGTGAGGTGAGGGGATGGAGCAGTTCAGTCTTTAGCCCGTTCCAAGGCACCCACGTTCCCGGCTGGAGGAACGCGACGCTTTCAGCCCCGTTCTGATGACAAGGAAGCCTTTTCTCCACTCACAGGGTGGAAAGGTGCCAAGAGCAGCCCCATTATTTGGCAGGCAGGAGGTAACCTTACAGTAAACAGCTGTCAGCTTCGCAGTCTAGCTGAATTTTAATAGCTCAGAGTCTAAAGAGAGTTACGATTTCGTCTGACCCCGCGGGGTCTGGGCTGAATTACTCCGGGCTACACTGAAGCTATCACGTTAGGGTCAGGTGACTTGTCTATATAAATTCCTCAAACGTGCCATTAAAATGTCAGTTCTTAACTTAGCTGGAGCTATAAAGCACTTGAGCACCGTTTAAATCTCTGATCTCGTATAAAACAATCAAAACAGAATAAAAAGAATATTGTGTGTCTGGAGGCGCTGTCACCTTTAGCCATATGCAGGTGGATGCCATTGCTCCTGATCATTTTTGGTTGCTTTTGTCCTACATGGAACATGGTGAGGCTCTTAGTCCAGGTAAAACAATGTATTATTTATTAGGGAACTTGTAGAATTTGGCTTTCTAGCTTAACTCCAGTGTGTCAATCCCTTTCCTCATTCTTGGTTCTTCATTAAAATATAAGAAGGACTCCCAGGCACACAAGATATGGACAACTACTTAAAAAAAAATCTCTCTATTTAAAGAGAAATACTCATGGTGACTATTAGTGCTCTCAGAATATTGGTAGAGATTGGAAAGCAGAAAGTAACTTTTAAATCAGGGCAGTGGCAAGTCCTAGTGTGAATCACAGCCCGGAAAAAGGCGGAAAATTTCCCAAACCCACCATTTGGAGCAGATTGTGCTGAAGCAATGATTTATGACTATTTCTTACGTTTAAGGAAAGAACTCTTAAGTCTGTACTGTAATTCTGCAGTGAAGCAAGTCCCTTCACTTGCTGCTGTGGAGTAGCACATGAACTCACCTGTCAGTGACAGCAGACAATTAAAGCAGTAATTTAATTGGGGATTGTGGAGCAAAGGGTGCTGGGAAGAATATTGATACCTTAATAAAGGCTCAAGCTGTGGTAATGTGTCCTGGTGGTAATGTGCAGCGTGATGAAGCAGGGTTTTGATTTGAGGAAAGTTATACAGAGATGCAGAACTGGTGAAAAACTACAAGTTACAGGTGACTGGCTAAGTGTGGTGTCAGAATCAGGCTTGTCTGCCTGCACCTGGCCTCATGAACACACACCTGCATGGTGTTGCTGCTTTTCTTTGGAGTTTGGAGTGAAGCTCTGCATTTTCTCACAGTGCATCAGCACACCAAAGCACTGTCTGTCACAGAAGGTGAGGGCAGATATACTCTCCTCTACTTATGTTTTAAGCTCTAATCTTTATATTATGCTGATACTCCTGTTCCATAGGAGTCAGAAATCCTGCAGCACTTCTCAAAAAAAATATCCTGCAGTGCTGATGAGTGCTTCTTCAAAATGGATGCTGTTTGGAAGATAAACTTGTGCCCTGCAGAGAAGATAAAATGTAGATTTATTGAAGCAAACAACAACAAAAAGCTTTATATTGCATTTTGAGTCCTTTTTATATTTTAGGGTCTATAAAATCAGGCTCCTTGCCCTTTATATAGCCAGTCAAGGAGGGAAAACCATTGCAAGTTTTCTTGATCACTCATCTTTTATGTCCCCTATAATCAAGTATGAAACAAATTTGAATGATTTGAAGAGAAATACCATATTTCTTTAATAAAAAGAAGACAGATATCAAATTCATCCTAATGCCTTATCAATAACAGTTTTCTTTCAATGTCAATGCAAGTTCATTTTCTCAATACCTCACCAAAGTCATAGAGGCACCTTTAGTATTCAACTTTATTTCCAGAAACTTGGTCCTCTGCTCTTAGGATTGGATTTTTTGCCTCTGAAAAAGTGCAGGTGAAGCAGAAGAAAGTGGCAAAGCAGGAGGATTGGGCAGAGGCACCCATGGAAAATGCAGAGCAGCTCCTTCGTAGCCACTCCTCAGCTGCCTGGCTGAGAGCAGCAGCTCTTACAGCTGCAGTCCCACACATTAAAGCACAGCACTCCATCTTTCAAGAAATTACTTACACCTCCTGTGTCCTTGCTCCTTTCCCAGCTGGATGCAGATTCCTCCCCGTGCTGCCCTGTGTGGAGCCGTGATGAACCTCAGAGTTGTGGGGGGTTTGTTCTGCTAAACTGGCTGTGATAAATCACAGCCAAAGCACGGCACTGAACACTCCAGCCTTAGTTGGAAGTTTAGATATTGAGAGCTTAGCTTACTTATTGCCATGGCAATCACCATTAAAATTATTTTTAGCTTATATTAAAGGTACAAAAAAAATCAAAAAGCATTTGAAATGTGAAGTACAAAGACTTTAATTTTTTAAAAAACCCGTTCTGTATCCCTTCAGTGAGAGGACCTTTTATAAGGGAGCCCTGGGTTCGACAATTTTGGATTATTAAATTTTATATTAAGTGTCTTCTTGGGGACAAGGAAAAAGAAGGGTAAGTGCAGCTAGGCTGGAACTGCTGCTGGTCATGATCTGATCTTGTTTTTATGAAACAACTGATCATAGTCTGAGCATGATGCAATATCTCTGCCTTGGAAAACTCTGGTGGCCCCTTGCTGCCTCCTTCTATCTCTCAAGTACAGAATTTTGCTATAGGTATTTTAATGCACCGGGGTGCTGTGGTTTAATTAATAGCTCTTTTTGGAGAGGGCTAACAATATTTGTCAATGTTTTCCCTGCTAGGCATTTCACTTTCTCATTCCGAGTTCACCAAAGAAAGACGGCGCCCCCAAAAGTATTACGTAATAATTTATTTCAAAATACAAAAGTAATTACAAAAACCTCCATTCCTTGTTACAGTGTCTGTGAAATGTACTGTCTAAAAGGCATGATAAGAGAGAACTCTCTTATTAGGGATGTCATAGGGAATAGTGAATAGATACAGGTAATTACTATTTCAAATGTCTAATGACCTTTTCACTAAAGCACAATGAACTTCTATCATGCTCCGTTGCTCTTGGTAGAATATGTGATCTTCATGCATACAGATGCACAAAAAAGGTCCTTGATTTCCTCATAGAGCTGTATAATTCAAGAACTTGCATTGTAGTTACTATTTTTTCCCAGATGTTGGAGTGGAATGTTTGAGAAATAAATGTCTTAAGTCTGTATTGCTCAGACTGTGGCCAGAATTTGCAATGTCTGATGTTTCTACATCTGTGGTGAAACACAGAGAGAATTGATGGATGCCAGCATAAACTGTAAAGCAGGCATAGGTGGCAGAGGGAGATCAACAGGGACATTTGCACCAATGCAATTCTCTTTTCTTATGAGGAGACACGAAATAGTGACAGGTGCAGCATCTGCCAAATTGAATTGTTTGTAGTGTGGCAGCCAGGAATACAACCTCAGTTTGCTCAACACCAAAAAGTGTTTAAATAAAAAAAGTAGTGTTCAAAAGAAGATCAAAAATACCTAATTACCATTCAAACAATAAGCTACAAAGCTGAAATGTTTCATTATAAAATGAACAATAAAACTTCTGTGTTTTGTATTTAGGGACAACCTGGAAAATCAGGAGTTCTGAGACAGAAAAATCAAACATATTGAATGCTTTTTTGCTCCAATTCTAGAGGAAATGACAGTGCCTATTGTTGCTGTCTGTGTTGTGAAGATGTGAGTCTGATGATTAGGAGGCAGCAGTCCCTGCCAAATAATATTAGAGCACTTTTTTTTAATTCAGAAGTATCAGAACTACTCAGATGATGCTGATCACACAATTTCTCATTGCTTTCAGATCTGGGCTAAGGGGAAAATAGAAAAGTAGAGTCAGAATATCCTGTCAGGGAAGAGCACTTTTACTTGCTGCTTACATTAATCACAATATATGGAGGTTCAGCAGCTTGACCATGACTCAAGTGTGTGGGAGAATTGGGTAGAATCACATAAGCTTAGTAAGTGGTTCCTTCATTCTGGCTGGTGCTGTATTCATGCTGGAATACACTGCAACACTAGAATGCTTTTCATTTAAAAAAACGTTCTCTGACTGTCATAGTTCAGTCTTAGAAAAGAGTGGGGGGGAAAAAAACTCAAAGGATTTCTCACCTACTCACAGAAAAATTTTGCTCATTAGCCTTTGATTATTGCACTGTGCAGTGAGAACAAAAATGCCTCAATGTAAGTCATTTTTTTGGTAAATGTAGAAGTACATAATTTCCTGTTTTAAATGCATGAAGCCAAATTTGAACCATTTTCAGTATTTATATTGAGGCTGGAAAGCAGAAGGTGTCTTGGCTGGATGGGGCCACTTTAACCTTCTGTGCTGGAGAACTATCTATAAAGGTGGTGATTTCTGGACAAAAGGATTAATTGAGTTCATAATCTGAACAGTGAGGTAAAGAGTAATTTACAGTTCTAGCTAGTGTGAAAACCCTGTTGTTTCTTTAATTGTGGTATTGACTGACATTGCACTGCTATAAATTGTCCTGCAAGAATGTATGTACACAAGCTTGAAAATTTAGTCTGTTGTGATTGAGACAGAAAAAGACCTGACTTTCAGAACTTCACTGGTCTGCAAAATAACTAAAACATTTTCCAGGAATGAGAGAGATGGTGTGATTTGATACACAATTTAAAAAAGAATATTGAAGTTATACTTCCATTTAATTGAGCCATTAATCCTAGAAAATTGGCTCCCACATGTAACCTGAAACCATACCACATTCTTCTACTTATTTTCTGATATCACCAACTGAACATAGAGCACAGAAAATAAATCTACTTTCTTGTTCAAAATATGAGCAATTTCAAGAGAAAACACCAAGTTGCAGAGGAAAAAAAGGAAAAACAGTAACTGCAACAGATAAATAAAATGCCTGTCTCTAACTAATAAACTGGCAACCTGAGTACTGTGTTTGACAATAATACAGGAGCCATAATTTGGCTCACAAACCTCTCAAGAAGCAGTAAAATTTGGTATGTGTTTTCTCTAGGAGACGCTGGCTGTGTTGTTGACCTCATCATTCTAAGATGTTTCCTCTGTGGGTATTCAGAGCACACTGCACTTCATCTGAAATCCCTTGTTCTGATTGCTGGAGTGTTACACAGCTATTTTCTTGTACAATCGAAGCTGTGCAGAAACCAAAGCACAGATCCCAAGCATGAAGTGGTAAAGGGTCCTGGGGAAACAGACAATAAAATGCACTGCTAGCACTGAGTGAGGCAGTGAAAAGTGGCCCGTTGTCCTTCTGCTAATACCCCCAGGCCATCTGTAAGTGGCCTTTATGAACCACCTGTCATTTAGGCAATGGTTAGTTCACTAATTAGTGGCACAGTCACCAGACCGTGCTGTTGGACAGGCATTTTCTGTTAATGCTTAGAATACAGAGTTCTTGGGTTTCCACATGCAAGGTAATTCTTTACAGAAAGTAGAGTTAGAAGCTTTTCTCCTAAAACAAGGTGCAGAGGGCACAGACATTGACAAAGCCAATCATCCCAATAACTGAATTTTAGGGCTGAGGGTCGGAGGTTTCTGTGTTCTGAGCAGAGTTTCAGCTTGCGGCCTTTTAGGGGTGCTGCCAGAGAGCAGCGTGGGGCAGCTGCACCCCGGGGCTGGCCAGGCTGGCAGCAGGGTCAGCTGAGGGAGGAAAGAGTGTGGTGATGCTGGAAACAAAACTGGTTCTTTCATTGCATTCTAATGACCTACATAATTTTGCTTGGCACATGGCTTACCTTGGATCCACCCAGTTGCTCCAGACCTTGGCCAAATCTCAGTTCCTTTCTTTGTCTCCTGTGACTTTGATTGTCCTCTATCATTTCTCACTGGCAAAGGATGAATTTCTTTCCTGCTCATTTAATGCTACATAAGGAAAGGTATTGAGGCACCTAAATTTGAAGAGAGATTGAGTATGTTTACAATTCTGGCACCTAATTTTTCTGTTATAAACCAGAAAAATTTCCTTACTTTTGGTGAAATTATGTCTGCCTTTCAGGAGGACACATCTGCATTGATTTGATTGTTAGTTAAGGTCATTTAAACCACATTAAAATATATGTGCATTTACTGATTTTGTGTGCTGTGAATTGCCCTAGGATTTGGGACTGACTCTTTAGTTTATGGACATCTGGGAAATTTCCTGTACCTTTCAAAGAAGCCATGTCAATTTATATTAGCAGGAGATTTGGTCTTTAATTATTTTCATAATGGAGTATCAGCTCTGAATACAAAGGTCTATAAATACCATCAGTAGGCGGGGGCAGGGTGTCCAAAGATATTTGAATTGTCCTTTCCCATCTATATCTCTTTGTGCAGAAGTATTTCACTAAATATTTCTCTGAATGTGCATGGAAAATTTGAGCAGGAGATGGAATCTATAGTGGAAAGACAGTTGTGTATTTTCATGCAGAATTGATGACTAGTTATGGGAGGCAGAATTACCAACTCTAGAGAACACAGATGTTAACTGGCATAATGCCCTCTTGATGCAAATAAATACATTAGATGCTATAAAAGATTTTAAAACAGGAGAGCTCATCTTGGCAGGAGATATATTTGCTGGATTTGTGCTATTCATTTTGTTTTATAGAATTGCTGTGGATTTGGAATAAACTATTTGAGGAGCTTCTAAATGCACCAGTGGAACGAGACTTTAAATTCATTTTATTTCTGATGTTTTGTAAAGGGGGGGAAAAAACATGCTTAATTTGTGCATAGACACTTCACCTCCCCTAGTACCCCAAAGTGTCTGAGCTACAGGCCTGGTAAACTGAGCAGTGCCATTATCACAGAGTGATGAGAGGCTGGACAACTGCTCAGACACGCAGGGCTGTTGGTGTGTCTGGAGCACTGCAGAAGGGATGCTCCCTTCCCATTCAGAAGCTATTTGTATTCTTCCTTCATCATTAATATTCCTTATGAGCAAAATATCACGGTTATCCCCACTAAGTTTTTACCACCTGCCACTCAAACTCTTGCTTTGGTTCCCATGTGATTATTTGAATTGCTTCCAAGTAAGACCTGGCAGAATATAACGTGACCCATCTCTTCCTAGAGCTCTTTTTTTGTTTTTGTTACAAAAATACAGGAGATTTTGTCAAGTCCATCTTTGTATCCTTTTATAAGCTGAGGAATGTGGGCATATATTTAGGGCAACATATCTGAAGGTCAAAACTCTGTTTACAACTGTGGGGAAGTATTGCCAGGGTAGTCTGAGGCTATGTTACACACGCTGTTTGCAGTGGATTTTTGTTATCTATTATTTTTATGAGGACAGTGAAAGGGACCCACACCTCAACTGCTCACTTCTGAAGCAGGGTGAGAGAGCAAGCCCAGAGAGAGAGGACTGGAGGAGGTGGACACTGGTTTGATTTGTAGCAGCATTTCCTGCCTTTGAGTCTTGCCATTCGTTGGGATGAGTAGAGCAAAAAGCAGCAGAGTTTTTCCCTCTCCTAAGTGGCTGTCACACTCCATAGCAGCTGCTGTTACATCTTGCAGTAATTTTTTTTTTCCAGGACAGGTCCCTTTTAACTTCCTGATCTCATTTTTCATTTTTCAGGCATTTTGAAGCATTTTACCACCTCCTATTGTCCCTCCTGTTTTCCCTGATGTTGGTAGGGTTTTTTTTTTATTCCATGCTGTTGTTTTATGAAGCCTTTGTCTCCTAATAGTTGTCTGTCTTCAGTACCTGCTACTGTGAACTCCCTTTACTACTGTCTGCATTTCTGTGTCACATCAATCCTGCAATGTGACAGATGCAAATCTGTCTAAAATAACCTGTGCATGATGCATGCAACCTGAAAATAAACATTTATTTCAGTGTGAGGTGCATCATACCTGCAAATAACCCCATTTATCTAGACACATTTATTTTAATGCTTATTGTATAAATACCAGTATCTCAGCATACTCTACAATACCATCTGCCACTTGCTCTTCTATTATGCATAATTTAATATAGTTCTATATTACTCCAAGTTTTTATGTTACTGGGTTCATACATAGCTGCAGCCTTTGACAAGGATACCAGTGTGGTATGAAGATTACAGAAAATATTACACTGAGGTTTAACTGGTGCTTTTGGGCTGGAGGATGTTAATTCAGACAAGGTATCTGACTTGCAGTTGCACAATGTGGGTTGGTGCAGTATTTTTCCATACTTGTTTTGAATCTTAGTGACTTAAATAACCAGAGGTAAAATGCCAGAATTGTATGATAAGAAATACAGGTATATCTCTCTCACTGATTGTTCAGTTCTCCCCAGGTTAGACAACTCAATTCATGTGTTCAGGTGAATTAACCTGTAACTTGCTGGGCTGCTGGAGTGTTTCTTGGACCATTATCACTGACAGGGCACTGAAATGGCTGTATTTGATCATCCTGTTAATGCCTGGCTATAAAGAAGCCAATATACACAGTAAGGAGATAGACCAAGTCCTGCAGTAAGCTGTCATTAACCAGCATTAGTTTCTCATGATACTGCAACTTGGTTTAACTTATGAAGCCCGAGATTACTTGCACCTTTGTTTCACATTCCAGGACACACTCAGGTCTTTCTACTAACTCTGGGTTTTTCATAACATTATTGTACTATATTAACACTCTGAATAATGAAAATTTACCACAGCTAAAGCTTATTGCCTGTTTTTAAGGAAAGCATTGAGTCTTCCAAGTCAAACCTCTAATTGTGAGTTGTTTTGGTTGCTGCATGCCCTTCCTCTGGCATATCACTGCTCTTCCAGAAGTTCTCAAAGACAAATGTTAGAACCTGGGAATGGGATGTCATGTAGTTCCTGCAGTCCAAAAATAAATTAAATCTAGTGACAGGATAGGAGGACATAGCCTCAAGCTGTGCCAGGAGAGGTTCAGGTCAGACATCAGGAGAGATTCCTTCATGGAAAGGGATGTTGAGCTTTGGAATGGGCTGTCCAGGGAGGTGGAGCTGCCATTCCTGGATGTGTTCACAAGGTGACTGATTATGGCACTTAGAGCCACAGTTTTGTGGCTCTAAGGTGGGGATCAGTCAAAGGTTGGACTTGATTATCTTGGATTCTAAATGATTCTATGATTCTAAATTAAACCAGTTCCTGCTGACTTGAACACCTCTAACTTTTCATACCATTTTACCTCTCCATCAGTTCTGGTGGTGTGGAACAAGGGCAGAGCTAAAATTCAAGAGGTTCCCTGAGGACAGGGCTGCATGAGCTGCAGCAGAGCACAGAGCCCTCCCAGGAAATCCCACCCCAGAGCTCACTAGCTGGCTCTTCATGACTGGGATTTTGAGCAGCGCTTGTGCTCAGCCAAACTCCATCAATTCTGAAGCACTTTCTGCTTGATCACTGGTAATATTTTATGCTTAAGATAAAGCAGTTCTCATTGCCCTCACTTCTTTGCAATCAAAGAAGTGATTTTTAGAGGAATTTGAGAACGCTTGTGCTTTTTTTCCATCAGTATTGCAGCGAACTTTATTGTAGAAGCAGTGGCCAAGGTCTGCTCCTGTTTTTGATACAGAAAGGGCTGATTTGATACAAAATACGCCACAGTCTGTGGGGAGCAAGCATTCAGATTTCCTACCCTCATTGACCCCAGTAGAGCTTTTCAAGACTCCATTAGTAAGTATGAGTCTGAGAAATGCGTTAGCAAATTCAGTGCCAGCTAAGCAGTGGGTAGGTTTGGCTGATCTTAGAGCCCTGATCTTATTAGAGAGAAACTGTATATATTGAGCAGATTTTTCAGACCAGGGTGTGAAAACTCTGGATATTAAGGTGCTCAGTTGTGAATTGCACTTGGCTCTGCTGCTGCTGTCATAATTTTTTTTTTTTTTTTTTTGTGATCCAGAGCTCCATGCTTCTTTCCATCTCAGTTCTATGGTGGATTTTATGGATAATGTGGAGAGTGTAGAGAAAGAAAAGATGGTACCAATATGCAAAATTGAATTATGGTGCATCTACTGTGTCTGGGATGTAGTGTTTTAGCACAGATGTTGAATCAGGATATTTCTTGAGGAACATGATATGGAACAGAACGAACATCAGCTTAACTGGAACAATATCCTTATAAATGTAGATAGTGCAAAGTAGTGTCATGGTTGCCCCTTCACATTTAAGTGTGAGTTTTGGACATGATGCATAGTTTTTCAACTGAAGTAAGAAAAGATCATGTTTTTGTGTACATAACTACAAGTTAGAATCTTCTAGAGCTTAAAATTACTCTGTGCAGCATTGATGAAAGCTGTTTAAGTGAAACTGCACCAAGCATTGTAACTATAATGAAGACTCAGAAATTATACATAAAGTAAAAAGAATGGCAAGCTGATGTTCCTTATTGTTTTATCCCTTCCTTTTTATTTTTAAATTTTGCACTTGAAATTAAACTGAGTCTACTCCCAAAAGGCAAAACACAAAGATTGTGTGCGCAAGGAACGTTAATGGACTGTGCTGGAGTGTCCTTTTGTGGGTCTAGATTTCTCACTGAATGCTTGTCTCACTTATTTACAATCATCACATATCTCAAAGTACAGAAGAAGAGAGCACCAAAGCAATATTTCCAATGTGTTGTGTTTGTTTGAAGTGATGCCACAATATACCCTCTCATTTTCAAGGGAGTGTCGTTAAAGGACACTTGTATTTATATTCTGATTTTATGTTAAAAAACCCAGGCAGAGAAGCTGGGCTAAGGCATTTAACACCGTGTTCCTCATGGTCTTTCAGGTAACAGAGGAGGGTGTGACCAGTGTGCATTGCAGAAGTCGCCCTCTCAAGTTTTACGTAGTCAAGGGCAGGATCTCTGAATTTTTAAAAAATGTTGAGTATTTGCCAATTTAAAAAAAAAAATTGGAATTTATTTTGGCTTTGATAATTGACTTAACTGGAGGTTGCAGCCTGTTTTCTACAGGAAAATTAATCTCACTTAGAAAAAGAATTTTGTTCTTCTCCTGCTATTTTTTGATAGGGTGCTTGACTACTGTACACCCCTTATGGGAAAATATTTTGCTTAACTTCTATTTTTATCTCCTGTTTGTTTATTTTTAATTACTACTTCAGTATCCTGGGATTCACCATCGATCTTCATCTGCCTACACAATTATCCCTAGCTTGCTGAAGGGCTTGTTTATTTTTGAAGTTATATGAGTTATATGTGCTCTGTTAAGGTTATTTGTGTGTGTGTCTAAGTACTGGTACCAGGAAGATTTTGATTTACAGGGAGGAAAGATGAATTGGTATTACTGGTGTTATGAGGGTGTAACTCAAAGAGAAGATGTCTGAATGCTGTTGCTGTCTTGGGGTGACTTTCCCTCTTGGGGGAATGCACATCATGGAGTGAGATGTTCCTGCCCCAAGGTTACCTAGGGAACACTGTAACATAAAACGTGGGAGGTTAATGCCTTTAAGAGTGTTTTAAATGCACTGAAGTTCTTTGCACAGCAACTCCCACTAGCTTGAGAAGTATTTCATAAATTTATGAAAATGAATCTGCAACTTCACAGGAAGAGACAATTCTTCTCACCGCACTGGAGGGTCTGTTCTGTGTAGGTTTTACATTATCACTTAAAAATGAATTCCACCATTTTGTTTTAAGTTAATGAAGTCTTTCTTATCTTTGATCAGTAGATCAGTGTAATTCAATGGATATAACCTAAGGTTCTGTCCCAAAATTAATTTCTCTCCATCTGCAAAGAAGTTACTTTTCCTGTATAAGCAAATGAGGGAAGCATCTTCTGTCCCAGTTAAAGCAATATTGGCAGCAAAATACTGTAGTTCTCTTCAGCTCTGAATGTAGCTGATATATTTCTTCCTAACTTTTATATATAAAAATGTTCAAGGCCTGGCTGAATGGGGCCCTGAGCAACCTGGTCTAGTGGAAGGTGTCCCTGGAGGGATTGGGCGTGGATGGTCTTTGACATTCCTTTCAACCCAAACCACCCTAATTCCATGATGTACAAATTTGTCTGGTGTTGAAATGGGTTAAATGTGTGCCTCAAATATTATGATCTGTAGCTCATAAGGGGAATCCTGCACCCAGTGGCTCTGCCTGACTGTTGGTGCCATTGCCCTTGAGTCTAAATTTGCCATGTATTTACTGGAAGCAACATTAGTCTGTAAATGTTAGACATTTTCCATGGAGGCACAGGAAAACAACTTCACTCAGATAAAAAAATGATATCAAGAGAAACTAACTTGCAGCCTATACCAATGGCCAAATCTAAGAAACCAGGGAGTAACCATGATGATGCTCCAATGGCATTTAACAGGTTATAGGTTTGTGCTGGGGTATGCATGGACCTGAACGATGACCCAAACCTGGATGAATTTACAGTTTATAACATTGAGACTCATGGCCATGACTCTAAAGCCTCTATGGGATGAGGTCTCCCATGTCTGAGTGCCCTGTCTGTAAACCAGGGGATCTGATGCTTTTGATTCCCACACCAGAATGCTTGGTGCATCTGCCACAGCCTTGGGGTGGGGAAATAGGGCTGGGAAAGACTGGAGGCTGCCAGGGAGCTGTGGTGTGTGCTCCTGACAGCACTGCAGTAATAAATAGTAACTTCAGGTTTGTGATTAGTCTGAAAGCTGCTCTGAATCTCTCCCATGTACTTGCTTTTCAAAATTGAGAGCGTTTCTGTAATGCCTGACAAAGAATGTTGATCATTGAATCATCCTGTAAAATTCGAGAGAACTGTAATTATAAGCAGTACTGAAAATCTATAGAAAAGAGATAATTTCCCATTAAATTCAACGGGGCAGTTGTCAGCTGATATAAATCAGTGAGTTTATCGATTCAGTGGAGCCTGTTTGCACAATATAAGGGTTCAGCCCCACTGGGTTTGGGAACAAATTCCGTAGAACCTGTTTCATGTCGATTATATTCATTTTTATTCTGTTCAATGTGACTAATCACTGCTGTTCCCTCAGTGTGAATGGACCAAAGGGCTCCTGTCAGAGCCTTCTGCTGGAGTGACTCACTCAGGAGAGAGAGGAGCAGTGACAGGTCCTGCAGCTGAGCAGGGAGCGCCAGGGGGATTTCTTGTCAGGAGCAGCATCACACACGCAGGAGAATGCAAGTCCCTTCTAAGTGAACCCTGGGCTGGGTTCTCCTTCCTCACTGTATTGTGTGCTGCCACAGAGCTCCAGCCTCTCTGCAGGCTGTAAAAGGTCTGTGTGCTGCACAATTAATCTAAATTACACACGCGTTTTGGAATATGTCACACCGCATCATTTGGGCCATCGTACAATGACTGCAGTTCAGGTAGAGTTCACTCCCAAAGTTTCTGCTGGCCCAAACTAAAGAACCTTTAATTTTGTAAGGGAAACAGTGGTACAGACACCTTTATTGTCTATAGCATATGAAGCCTGAAACAATTACAGCTTACTCTCTAAATCCATTTCTGCTCATTCTCCACAATTCTCAGATTTCCTTATGCTCCCCTGACTCAGGGGGAATATTCATTAGGAAAGCACGTACAGTTTCCCTAAGTATATCAAGTTTGAATTGCTGAAGCTGGTGGCTGGCTCCCTTCCACACAGTTTGTAGGGAATTTTTAAAAGAAAACACAATGGCTGATCATGCAACTAATCCAGATTTTCATTCTTTCATCCTAAGTGAGGGGAAAAAAGTGCTGACAGTTTAAGTGTCTCCCTTAATTCCCTTGTGCAGTCTATTATTGTGGGGCACGGTGGTTTCTGCCCCGTGTGTGCTGCTTGGGGCTGTGCTGAAGGGGTGCACAGCACTTTCAAAGCCATTCCCTCTCCCAGGGCATGAGCCTCTGTGCCTGAGGAGTGTGTGACACTTGTCTTGTGGAATAGCAGTGCTGGAGAGCTCCTTGCACACCACTGAGGGACAGCTCCAGACCAAGGCTGTTGTAATCTCTGTGCAGTGAGCTTCCACCCCACATCAGCATTTCTGATTGATGATATTGGCTTGAACTTTGTGCATTTTTCTCTTTCACCTTTTACTTGGAAATATTTGTTTTCTTCAGTTCAGAAGGTGTTTAATTTCTCTTTCAGTCAGAGAGAGCTATTTCACTGCTGAAAAAAACCCAAAGATGGGGGACCTGGTGGTTATAGTGACTTTGCATCTGCACAAAGCAGATTTCAGGCTGCTGCCACACCTGTGAATGGCCCATGGTCAACAATACCTCACCCTCAGGCATTTGGGTAGGGACTAAAAGCACAGAGCTGGGAGATGTGGCCATGGTAGCTGATGGTAACAAGGATGCTGGGTTCCCATTTGTTGCAAGACAGGGTCTGAATGCTTGTTTTAATGCTATTTTAGTGACGGTGAACACTTGAACTCAAGCGTTGCTGTTCTAATTCCTTCTTCAGCAGCATTTTCCCATTGCTTTACCACAGCACTGTCTACATTACCCTCTTGCAGATGTCCTTCCTTCCATCAGATCTCATAGTTAAGAACAAGAAACCAGAGTGCCCAGAGAAGATTTGTTTCCCCCGCTGTGGGAGGCAGAGCACCCTTCCCTTTCCCCTGAAACACAAATCCTCAAACTCCAGCAGTTAAACTGCAATCCAGAGCACTAACATTTGGATTTGGAAGCGTTTTGCATGCACAGATGGGGCTCCACAAGGTGCAAAGCTGTGAAGAATGTTGTAAATTGTCGAGTCAGGTTAAATTTAAAAAGTGAAAAGGGGAAGAAAGAAGCAAAACTGAGGGAAACGAAGGAAGGGACTCCAGATGTGGGTCGGATGGGATGTGACTGTGTTCCAAAGTTCCCTCAAGGCAAACAGGGAAAAGTCAAGTCTTCAGGCAATGTTTTTTGAGAGCTCCAGAGGGGACGAATTAGGGACAATGTGTTTTGAAGGCACATCCTGCCCATGAGATTCATCTGTCGGGGGAAGATGGAGGCCCATCCCACCAAACCTCCTTCACAGCTGCATGGTGCTGAGGTGATGCTGGATGCTGCTGGCTTGTGCCCAGAGCCTCAAGCAGGAAGGAAGGGATGGGAGAGATGCTGCAGACCATGCTGGGCTTTGTAGGGCATGACTGGCAGGGCCGGAATGACTCCCCTCCTCTCCCCATTGATGGGGTGTGAGCCAGCACCTCTGCCATGAGGGTGGGACATGGGGACTGGGCAGGTTCCTGTAGTGAAGGGAGCTGAGGGCTCACCTCTTGCTTTTTCCACAGCTCTGTGTCCTGAATGAAGGTGAAAGTAATTGGTAGTCTGCCCCTCACATCTCTTTAATACTGCAGTAATTCCATTTTAGCCAAGCTGTGTACTTTTATCTTCCTAAGGGATCTCAAACAAGCTTTTAATTTTCAGCAAAACCTTTGGAGATCACCTCTAAGATCAGGGTCGGAGCTAATTTTTTTTTGGTGTTGTGCCTGAGGGAGATGAATTGGGAGGTGTTCCATTCTTGGAGGTTTCAGGAGGGCTCCTCATGTCTTGGGTGCTTGAAGATGGTGCCCAGCACAGAACGTGGTGCAAAGTGCAGCTCTGTTCATGCAGTGGCTTCAGAAACCACTGGAACACTGTTGTAGCAAAACAATATTGCAAGAAAAATAAGGAACCATGGGCCATGCCATGGACCTGGTTTTCCTCTCAAGCTAGGAAAATTGAGTGGACTTGTCTAGTTTCATGACAGCAGTGATGAGATTTTGTTTCTTCCCTTCCTTCCATCTCCTGGTGCTGCACTTTTATCTCACGGGTTGGCGTGTTGTGCAAACCTAGGAGCTTGCCTTGGCTCTGGGCTTGGTGTTTGGTGTCCTTTAGTGGAAGCCATAATCCATCCTGCAGTGGGGTTAGGGCTCCTGCAGGGAGCCCCAGCATCCCTCCTGAGTCACTCTGTCCTGTGATCTGGTGGAGTCTGGGAAGATGAGAAATGTAAATAGGAAATGAGTCACAGACCTCTCAGAGAGATGTGAGGTTAGGATAAAACAACAAAACAACCCTCTTCCCCCTAAACCCCCACCCTCCTAAAAAGAAATCCTAAACAAACAAAAAAACCTGGAAGAAAACTCCAAAAACATTTTGGTTGGTGATATACAGGGGGAGAATATAGTGTTATAAATGTAACTACTATGACTCAGGCAACAGAAGCAGCAAGAATTATGTAGAGCAGAAGAGATTTTAAGTTGGAAAAATGTGATTGAGTTAAGAGGAAGAAAAATTTAGGCTGCATCTCATGAGAAAATAGACTAATTGTGAAGTTCTCTTCTACACTTAGATCTGGGCCCCTTGGGAAATAATGGAAAGGAGTGTTTCTTGGCAGCACAAGCCCCTAGACAAAACACCAGTGCTTCAGGAATGTGTTATGCATAGCTGCAATATAGTTCATCAGCAGCAACCCCATTCCTGCACTAACAGGAAAGAAGCAGCTAATTTATCAATAATAACTTTTGTGTTTCACTGCTTCCATATGCCAAAGACACTGCGGTTGCTGATGGATGTGTTTGGGTGCAGAGGTGATTTTACAAAGTGAGAATTTATCTAATAGGAACAGGTCTAAAACTAATGGTTCGTTTTGCACAGGCTGCCCAGCAGCCACCACTTAGTAACAGCTGTTTGCTTCTGCTCTTGTCTTAAGCTAGATTTGAATGATTAAATTAAAGGCAAAATAAAATTTGAGATTTTTTTAAATCATTCAGTTCTCCAGGGAAGGATTTGCAAATGCACATGTATTTATCATATTGAAGCTTTCTTGTTGCTTGAAAATATCTATTTTCTTGAGACACCTTATTGAAAAAGTGCCTTAGCGCTTTTTATCATCCTCTGTAACTTGTTTTCAAAGCAAAAGACAGTATGTGCCTTGAAAATAGTTGTTCACAATACTGTTTGGCAAGCTTCAAAATGCACCTAAAGTTTAAAATTAAAAATACTAATCAAGAGCATGAAATGCAATTTCACAATTCGAAATGGCTTTTCAAACTCCCCTGCCCATCCTAAATTTTTCACGTATCTAAAGCTGCTTCCATTTCTATGGCCATGGAGCAGCAGCTCAGGGGCTGCCTGTACCTTCACTGTGGGTGCAGGGGGTCTCTAAAAATCCAGGGCAGCACGGTCTCCCCAAGCTCCCTGTGCTTGACTTTGGTTTTTAGTCTGGTTTGAGCTGGAATTCTTCTTAATGCTTTTTATCTTGATTTTTCTATCAGTGACATTTTGATGTTTTTGCATGAGCACGAGCCAAGGGAAGATTGCATTTTCTCTGCTCTCCTCATTCTTCCACCCTTGCTCTCTGGGTTTATCAGCACAGCTGGTGTCAGCTGTAGCTTTTATCTCTACCTATCCTTGAGCCAGCTCAACTTACCAGGCCAGGAAAAAAAAAAAAGAAACCCTTACAAGAATATGGATAATTTTATGCTGGATTTGTGACTGGAATTGAGAAAACCAAACGTTGCCAGTGCTGGGCAAAGTGTGGGCTCAGAATGATGAGCCTGGAAGAAATGTGGGGAACAAGACCTGCTCCTTTCAGCAGCAGAGATGCTGAATTCCACTGTTGAAGTTGGAGAGACAGACCTTAAGGAATAGCTAAATGACAGAACCAAAATTCTCATATTTTAGGTTTTTTTAATCAAGAAATAATTTAGATAGGAATAAAGAAATGTTACAATAAGTACATGGAAACCTGCTCATAGATCCTATTCTGTTCAGAGATGAAAATTTGTCACTGAATTAACACGCAAATATACACGTTATATTCACATCAAATAAGTGAAGTTGTAATATTTAGTTTTGTTAAGGAGCTTTTGATGTAAAACTTTTGCCCAGAGTTCAGACAGGACAGGATATCTGTTGTTTTAGCAGCCAAAGAGAAGACAGGTACTGACTAATTGTAATTAAATGTATTTTAGTGTGTTGCCTAGTGTATATTACCTAATTTATGCTTGTTTCACGCCATCACAGTTATGCCTGCAAGAGAATAAAAATGAAATGTAAATTTCCTAGTACTTTGTATCAAATATATTTCCATTTATAAAAAAAATCACCAACACATAGCAAGGTTGTAACTATGTGTGAGGTATGAAAGGAAATGTCAAAAATTTGTTCTTTCTGGCTATGATTTATTGTGTTTGTTTCCCATAGTGAAATAGCAGGAAAAATATGAGAGAGAGACTGAGAAATGGCATGTTACCCATTCTTTTTTCTTTACAGCTATTAAGAAGAATTTGGACTGTCATAGTTGACTGAAATATTTCTGTGCATATTCAGTTTGAATGAAATGCAACACAAAAGTACTTTTTCAATGTTCACTCAGGTAGATAGTCCACCTTTGTTGCCAAACTGTGTAATTTTAGATCATGAAATAACACCATCCCAGCAGGTTAAATAATGCTGCAGGTCATACCTACATTCCAACAGTTTGCTCAGTGTAGGAGGGTTGGTATAATCAAGTTTAATTAGAAAAAAACAAAGCAAAATTGCCATGAGCTTGATCCAAAGCCTACTGAAGCCTACAGGAATCTCTCAGCTGGTTTCTTTACTTCTGCAAGTTATTTGTTATTAGGACTGAATCAAACTTGGTTTCTTCATGCTTAGCAAAATTGAGTTTTCAGTGTCATTAACAAGGTGGGAAACAAGCTGGTGAGACAGTATCATTTTTCCTCTTAAACACCTGAGTACTTGCTTTAGACTTCTCATTAACTTCTCATGCAATTAGTTGTTTACATGCAAAGATAAGCCATGTCTAGCTTTTATGGCATTTTTCAATCATAATGCTGAAATTAGGGAAGACAGTTCTCATAAGCTGGTGGTTCTCTGTGGTGGAGACGATCCTGTGTAAAACAGCTGGCTAAAGGGCACAATTAATTTAATTCACAACAATTGTTGTTCACTGTCTAATTATTTCAGGTTCATCTTGATCTGTTTTTTCAAATGTTATGCATTTTAACATGCAAGAATTCAAAATTTTTTGAGCAGTGGCAAAAAGTACTTATAGCTTGCTTTCATTACTTTTAAAAATGAATATGTGGCCACAGGACAGCTGCAAATATAAAAAATTACTTCATGGATAATCTTTCACAAAGTAATTCTTGGAAGTGAACTGTAATAATGTGAAGAATTTAAAAACAGCTTTCATGCAAGTGATTTCTTCCATCATGGTTTGTTCTCATAATCTTCTTCAAGTATTTAGAGAGTCAATTGCTCTTAATTTTAGATTGTTATTAAATTAAGTGGTGATGATGACTGTGGGTAGGATGTCTTTTACTGTCTAGAGTGTCACAGTAGAGTGTAATAGTCCTAGATTTGAAATGTTTTCATCCTATTAAATGACTGTGTTAAGATATCATGGAAAATGAGCACCTAATTTATTTTAATCTTATTCTTTGAGCTGTTTTTCTTCCTAAGTGTTTTTGAGTGACAAACAAGAATCAAAATCTGCTGTTGATGCTTACTTTGCAGTTATATCAAGAAGACCCTTATCTAGAGCTGACAAAACCCAGCTTTCCTTAAAGTAGTTGCATTTCTTTATCTCAGAAAGACAACATAATCTATACACTGTAGTTCTGTGCGTGTTCTTGTAAATCTCTGAATATAAACCTTTCTGTAGGCAGTGCTTTACATATGTCTGTCAAATAGAATTCATGTTCTGTTCACACAGTGATCTTGATTTTTGTGCCATTTACTCATCATGTGCCTCCTGGCCATGCAACCTGTGTATAAATTACTAACAATTATTGACTATTTGGTCATATCAGTGCTGTTTGTAGGCTAGACAACCTCTGTCTGAAATTAGAGCCTCTAAATGTTACAATTAGCTTACAGGAGCAGAAACAATTGTGTATTTTTTCTTTGCAGCTTATGTTCCTTCTTAGATCATGTTTAGCTGATTTTGTTATATATAACATAAGTGTAGAACCCTGCAATTGAGAAAATTCACCTCCCCACCCTCCAGTGTGGTATGAAGCAAAACAGGTCCATTACCTGTGCCATCCTCTGATCAAAAAACCAGCTTGTGCTGTATCCTCATGTTAGGAGCACTGCAACCTGAGCCTCCTTTCATTATGAAAGAAAATCAATCCTTCATACATGAAAACAGTTAGTAATGGTCTTACTTGAGCTTCACTTAGACTGAATTATTCATGGTTGAGTTATCCAGGGCAAACATTACCTGTGCAGCACACTGCCTGAATCGTCTCTCTTGATTGTTTTCATTGGGGTGATTTACTTCAACAAGGACTGCAGGACCAGGTTGTGCATTTGCTGGACATGAGAACATTTCATACTTAAATTTTTCTTTCAGTTTGATTTTTTTTTTTTTTTCCCTCCTCCCTCCTGGTGTTGTGTTTGTTGTGATGGTGGTTTTTTTTTATTTTATTTTTTTGTTTAGGGCCCCAGCGAGGGGTCCCAAAGAGAATGTTAGTGCTTTTGAATCTCGATGGCTCCCCGTTGGCATGCCATCTGCAGATGCTCATGTAGAGTATGTTTTAAGCAGCAAACACCTGGGGTGCTGTATTAAAAAATGCTCAGCATTTCAAAATCCTGGTGATGGAGAGTGATATGCTCTTGATATGCCTCTTGCTGTTAGAACTATAAGCTGGATCCTGCTAAGTCCTAATGCCTCCTGTTGGAGTGAATGATAGAAGAAGAGAATACTTAGGACTTGAGAGATGCATGACTTTTCAGGTGTATTAAAAGGAGTTTAACTCTGTCAAAACTCCTCTTTTATTTAGACACAGTCATTTTAGACTCATCTCCTCTGCTGTCTTTTTGAAGGACTGCAGTGTAATAGCCCTTGAGCAAGGGGATGAGCAGGAGTTGCTACCAGGCCTTTAGACTGACATGGCACTCCTTATTTTAGTGATTCGGGTTTGAAAACATTCAAATCGTGTCATTTTATGGTGACAAAAACATTTCAGCAAAACTGAGTGATTTTTGATGGATGTTTTCCTGGGAGCTATGCTGAAGCACATGGAGGACAGGGAGCATGATTAGACACAGCCAGCATGGCTCCACCAAGGGCAAGCCTTCCCTGCCTGATCTCCTGGATTTGTGACAGAGTAACTACACCAAAGGGCAAGGGAATAGCTACAGGTGCCATCTGTCTGGGCTTTGGTAAGGCCTTTGTCATGGTACCCACAACGACCTAAATTAGAGAGGAATTTGATGGGAGGGCTGTTGGGTTGGATGGTTGAATCCAGAGGGTTCAGTCTCGGTGTCTGGATGGGGATCAGTGATGTGTGGTGTGCCTCAGATCTGTACTGGGACCAGCACTGTTTGATGCCCTCCCCAGTGACACTGACATGGGGACTGCACCCTCAGCAAGGTGCACATGGCACCAAACTGAGTGGTGTGGCTGGCACACCTGAGGGACAGGGTGCCATCCAGAGGGACCTGGGCCAGCTCCAGGAGTGGGTCTGTGAGAAACTCATGCAGTTTAACAAGGTCAAAGGTAAGGTGCTACATCTGACTTAGGGCAATCTCTGGTATAAATACAAAAACTGGGATGAAGAATGGAGAGAAGCCTCACCTGTGGATGCTGTAGGATGAAGAGCTGCATGTGGGCAGTGTACACTTCCAGCCCAGACATAAGGAAATTCTTTAGAATGAGGGTGGTGAGGCACTGACACAGGTTGCCCAGGGAAGCTGTGGCTGCCCCATCCCTGAAAACGTTCAAGACCAGGTTGGGTGGGTCTCTGAGCAGTCTGCTCTAGTGGAAGATCTCCCTGCTCATGGCACACATGGCCTCTAAAGGTCCCTTCCAACACAAACCATTCTATGATGCTCCAGTTGTATAAAATGAAAAACATCTGCAAAGAGCCCTAAAAACAGGGTATGTAAAATAACAGCAATGGATACAATTATCTAATGTGATTTTTATACAATCCCACTTAATGGCCCAAAACGGTTAAAATGAAGTCAGTATGTATTGAAGTAATTTTCAGATTAATTCAGAGAGAAGTAAATACAATTTGGGTCATGTTGCTTTTCATGACCTTAAAACCCCATTCAAATAAGCACTATGGATTTTAAAGATCTTCCATGTCGTTTTTGATGTATTATTGATTGTGGTTAGTCAGCAGTTCAGCTCTTGTTGTTCAAGACTGCCCAAGGCACTAAAATCACTTGTTAGCAGATTATAATGCTCAGGTACTTTCTCTGCTAGGTTTATTTTCTTTTTTAAGGTATTTTTGCTCCTAAAAGTTATGAACTGCCTTCTTGTTTAATTTTAACCACTGGTTATGTGCAAATGTGTTACTGACACTTATGAGGAAATGCCTTTGTCCCTTTTTTTTTTAGACATATCTAATGTTCATTACCTCTGTAGGTTAAATTTCACACACTTTGACTCAATTGACAGGAAACATAGTGGACAGAGGTCTGTGTGACAAATATGGAAAATTTCACCTCTAGAATAAGTGTTGTGACTGCAGCTCCTGAGACTGATGCAAAATGGATTGTATATTTGGTTGGCTTTAGGGGTATTTTTCCATCTAGAATGCTTGTGTGAATTTAAAAAGAAGAACAAACTAAGGTCTTGGAAAGCTTTGGTGATGGTTTTCTGCTTTGTTTTGGCTTTCTTTTAGGTTTTTGATTCATTGGTTTTCTTTAAGTTTCTGATTTTGGTATCTTGGCTGATAGTTTGCTGCTTATAACTTCACGTCTGTTGGCTTGTGGAAGTTGTTTTCCTGATCAAAATATTCCCTTTTAATGAGGCTGTGTGATCCTTATTCTATTGTTGTACTAATTAACTTTGAGTGTTTTGAGCATTTTGCGGGGATGTCATTCAGGTTTTTCTTCTAAAAAATCCCCCATTATTTAAAAAAATGAAACTGGATCTACTAAAGTTACTCAACTCTTATGCAGAATTAAACTACGCTTTTAATTAATTTAATTAAACCATTGTTTTTATGACAGTTACTAACTCTAGGGGCAAATATAGCCCCTGACATGTTGGCAGTCCCAGTACCTGCCTGTGCTAGTAAACAATAGGTGCAAGTGGCAAAGCAGTGGGTAGACAATCCCTGATAATATATGCAGTAGTCTTTTTCTTTTATAAATCACAATATAAGTGCTTGGATAACGTGGTATCTCAGCAACAACTTGACAAGAGACATATAATACGCTCAGAGAATAGAAAAAACATCATTTGTCACCAATAAAGGTGTTTAGCATTCTGATCCTCCCAACATAAATTAATTTGAAGTTATTCTAGCAGTGTTTTTACATATGTATTTTGCATTTGCATCAAGCTACTTCCAGTCCTTAGGAGCACTCACTGCTTTTCTGAGTATTAACTGTTCAGAATGTGGGTACAGGTTAATGGGCTGCATGCCTTAGGATCAACTCTGGTTTCTCTGTTATACAGTACATTTAGTCTTCAGGGGATTAAACATGTTCTTCATGAATGAAAATGAATATTTATTAAGTGTTGTATCAGGATATACTTATTCATACAGAAAATTCAATATATTACTTGAATGGTGTACAGGAATCTGAAGAAAATTTGGGGAAGTTTTTTATTCCAGCAGAAAGTTTGTGTATTTATGTATTTTTTAAATTGTTTTAAGACTTGGGTGTGCACTTTAAAAATGGGTGCAACAGAGCAAACCACATTTAAGAAAAACAGATTTCTAAGTAGTCATAATTTTCAACTGGTGACAGATGTAGAAGATAAAGAGTTGCAGACTTGGTTCCCAAACGTACCTTGGAGCATGTGACAGATAAAGTTACAGAACCAGGCAATTTTTACAGCCTGGCAAATGATTGCAACCCTGCAAAGAACAACTTTTTAGGAAAAAATCCTAAAACATGAAGCTGAGTAAATGTTATTTGCTGTCTTTAGTATTCATGGGCTGTACAATAAGAATTGATTGTTAATGAGTATTGTTTCCAAAGCTTTGTGAAGATGAAATATGCTCAGGCTGGTAGTTTGATATAAAAAAAAATTATACATTTATAGCCAAAAAATGCTATTGTCTTCTCACATCTGTAGCAGTATTTACATCTGTGTTGTGTTTTAAGAGAGAGAGGGGGGAAAGAGAATTAAAAATAAACAACAAAAACTTAATTCAAGGCCTAGACCCTTCTTTGCTGAGTTCCTAGGTATGTTTTTGACACTTACAACAAAGGATGGCAAAAGGAGATGTATTTCAAGACAAGCACAGAGACTGACTCTATTAAACCCATACCTGCTGTCAGCCTCAATGGTGCTTTGGGTGGAATATTTTTAGTTTGATTCTGTGCCAATTTACTTGTATTATTTTCAAGCTGTGTAACCAATGTTTCAGCAGACCATCATGAATTGACGTATTGCTTTTTAATTACAGCCTCTCTTAAGTTTCGAGGTGTTTCCATTGATTGTGTAGCCTTGTGAAATCGGCAGCAGCACCAGAGCTCGTCTCTGAGGGTACCAAGCAGCAGCTGCAATAAACACACTGCAGACAGAAATGGGAACGTGCTGCTGGGGGGGATACATGACCTGCTATAGCTCCTTGTTTGACTGGGACGTGTGCTTATCAAGATGCAGGATGAAATAATTTTGCACGTAGAATCCAGCAAGTAAAGGTGGAGGGGAAAAATGTTCAGTTTTTGTGGCAGCTGCTCCCTTACTTTCCCGTGTGCCCCTTTTCCCCAGATGCTGAGGTCCAGCAGAGGAGGACAGTCAAGTTTAATCACCGTGGTTTGTTCACCTGACACCTCTGCAATTCTAAAATATAATCCTGGCTGAGGGACATTTGCCTCTTTCTGCATGGCTTGTGCTAACAGATGTAAAGTTACTGCAGACTAGGCCAGAGAGGCCTTTCATGGCTGAGGGCAGGAGGCGTTGCTGTCACAGGCCTGTAGCAGCTTTAAATCTAGAACTGGCAAGGGAAACAGAAAAACCACTGTAAAATCACCCCAGCCCAGGTACAACACACATTTCCCTTCTTTGTCCCATGTCTTGCTTAACTGTGGAGGAAAAAGGGTTGCTGAAAGACTTTTAGTGTACTGCCTTTGCTGTTTCTATAGAGGCAAGCCAGAAAGGAAACAAAACCATTGAATGAGGTTAATGGCACTTTATTAAAAGCATTGTTAGGGAATGGATGTGACTGTGGGGTCTATGGTACCCCTATCTGTCCCATGGGTTACAGTAGGGATTGTGTGGAACACTGAGCCACAGAGCTCTCATCTTCCCATGGCAGAGACACGACTGGAATGCCAAAAGTAATAAAAGTATTAAGTAAATTAATTATTATAAATGAGAATTATTATAAGAATTGTTTCTCCATTTGGATTATGTGATTCAATAGGAACAAGACAATCCTGTGTGGAGCTCAGTACATCCCTGCTCCTTTGGATACCTCACTAGTTCCACTTATTTGAGATTTGAGTTAACCTTTAGAGCTGGCCATTCCTTCCTGCTTGAACAGAGAGGGGGGTGAGGTGAGTAGGCTCAGGATTTTAGGGTTCTTGTTAGGTTAACCTAAAGCTAACCAGGATCAGAGCTGAGCAAGCTAAGAATAAACAGCAAAAGACCACTCCAGAGCTTGGCTTGGGCAACTGCTGGAGCATCAGCCACACTTGGAAACAGCATCAACAGATTGAAGGGGTTTGGCCTTCAAAACTGCAACAGATTGAAGGAGTTTGGCTTGGGAAAACTGTGGGAACAAGAGCAGCAGTTTGTGAGACAGCCTGGCTTATGCAAATGTAGAAATGGCAGCAGCAGGCTCTGATGGGATGTGTTGCTGGGGTATCTCCAAAAAATTTTAAACTGGCTGCTCATGTAATACCAAGGCCCTATCACCTATATGCTCAATTTATCACTGCATCTTGGAACTTCTCCATCAGAGTAGTGGAAAGCAAATGTTATCCTGCCATATAAGAGAGAGAGAAAGCAAACCCACTCAGCTTATTATTTACAGACCTATCTCACTGCTTCCAACTCTATCCATAATAGATAATGAATAAATTGGTTCACAAGCAACTGTTTAAGTACTTGGAGTAAAACAACATACTGAATGATGCTCAGTCTGGATTTCATTCTCATTATTTCACTGTCATTGCACTAAGAAATTGTTGGAGAGGTTTTCTCTGCCATGGATCAAAGTCTATTTATAGGTGCAGCATTTATTCCTCTGTCAAAGTCTCCTTTGACGTGACCTGCCATTTTCACATGCACACATTCATTTGAAATCAGTTCAAATAAAAGTAGTAGACAATTGTTTTCAGTCCCATTTGCCTTACAGATCCCAGATGGATTGCATTAACAAAGAACAGTCACGTACACAATACAATACTGAGAAGTCTTGTGGCTGGGCACCATATTGGCCATTGCATGTTCATTAAAAGCTGTTGTGCATGTTAATGGGAAGATACAGTTCTTCGTGGTTAAAACATGTGGAGTGGAGCCAAATCTCTATTAAAATTGAAAGCAAGTCTGAAATCAGAGCCTTATCTCTTACAAACAGCATCTCGTGTTATTTTTTTCCTAATATGTTTCTGGAGATACATACACACAGATATCCAGGAACAGGATCAGTGGAGTGATGCTGTAGAAAGTAAAAATTCTTTACTTTCTACAGTAAGGAAGGAGAGAGCCCTCTATTAATGAGGTGCTCTAGTATACCCAGAAAATTTCTTGTTTTCACCAGGATGTTAAAACAATATTAAAACACCAAATATGCCAAACAGTGTTACCACAAGAAAAATGTGTAGAATGGTCTTTGTATAATCAGGAGTATATAACTCATAGCATAAAACAGATACTTGACTTGTGCTTATAATTATTGAGCTGTTAACCTGGAGCTTATTGATGTTGAACCATATTCAATAAGACTTCATCACAGGTGTAGTCTTAGTTTGAAGAAATTCTGGGTTTAGTGTGCCTGAGGCAGGCTGTGTGGCAAAACTGAATTACAATTCAGAAGTACAGACAGGAGGGCTGGAGATTCAGGTAGGATTCCTGATTGCACCAAAACTTTGACTAGCTGTTTTCCTCTCTTTTTTTTCCCTCTATTTTTAATTTTTTTTTAATGAGAATTACAGGTTTATGAAACTTTATTTAAATAATGTTAGGCATTTGGACTACTATTTCCTACTGTGTGGCTGGATGCTGTTGTGGGAAGACAGTGGATGGGTGGCAGTAAGGGTGGAAATAGCTGGAACTTAGGCTATGTGCATTTATCCATGATTTCTGAGATGGAGAATGGACACTGCTAAGTCACAACTCTCACTTGGTATTTAAATATATATACATAGAGGATTCATTCTAAGGATTCGGAATTCTGATTAAAAAATATTGACTTTTAAAGTACACATGTCGCATTTCTTTCTTCTCCCTTTCCTTCACTCACCAGTCAAATGAGATGGTGAGAACAGTGCAGATGAACTGGTATTAGATTTAATTTTTAACTCTTAAAAAAAAAAATTAAGGCTGTGATTGCAGTGCAGAAAACTTGGGAGAGGAAAAAAAAAGGAATGCCCTTGCAGGTTCCTTTTAACTTGTGTTTGTACATCCTCTGACTTCCTTAGGTCCAGACTCAGGGTAAGTTGGTGCTGTACTCAGTAAAGGGCATAGGAGGAATCTATCACCCCTCCTTCTGGACAGAACAACTGACTCTGTGCCAAAAAAGGAAATTAATTCTTCTAATACAAGGCAGCAACAAATTATGGTTTCCAGCCACAGAAAGCAGAAGTGAAGGGAAAAGTGTGTCTCTGAAGAACAATGTTTCTTGGGATTGTGATTGTATCGTGTTTCTGGGGACTGCTCCTGGCAGTGAAACAGAGTCCCCCTTCTCCAGGGCTGGTGTGTGGGGTTGCAACTGAGCCATAAAGAGATCAGGCTGCTGCACAAGAGCCACATGTCACAGCAGAAAAAAACATCCAGAAACAGATCTCTGCTTATTAAATAATTTGAACTCTTTTTGTTTAGTTTTGTTCTGTTTTTGTTTTTAGGGAAGAGTGTGGTGTTTTTGTTGTTGATTTTATTTTTCTCCCCCAAAGAACAGACATATAATTGCTTTTAATTTATCTGTGACTTGAGTTTGGAAAGGAGTCCATGTGTGTACATACCTGAACAAGGAAAAGGGTCAGTATTTTGTACAGTAAGGACAGGAGGCTTGTAAATTCATATCTTAATTTTGCTGATAGGAAGCACAAGTACTTGTTGTGTTAGTGTTTAAAATAAAAATAGAGATGTCTGCTCATCTGTTTGTTGTCACTTATGGACTGTGGTGATACTGAAAGGACAAAACAGGAGGATTTTGGGAGTGTTTTAATTCATTTTCCCCCTTTTCTCAGACTAATTCAATAATACCCACATGATTTGTAGGTTTGTGCTTTTCTCCATTCTGTCTTTTTTTGTCAGTTGCTGCAATATATAACTATAATGGATTTCAGTACAGAATGTGTATCACACCTCTTGCTTTATATTTTTATTCAGTGACCTGTCTGTTTAGGTATCCTGGGAAAGATTCCTTCTTACAGACATCTATATCTGTTTGTTCTCTGAGCCTCCATAATGAATCTGGTTTTGTACTATCTAGAATTAATATGAATTGTAAAAAAGCTTTGTCAGTTCCTCTTATTTACTTTCCTTGGAGTTGTTATATTTTGCCTTTGATGTCATAAATTTCATAAGCCTAAACACCTTTAAAGTTCATTTCAGGGAGTTTATCCTTAGAACATGAATATCCTCTATTTTTACCTAAGTTACCGAGTCAGCTGTGTGATTTATCTTTATGCTTCTGCACTTGTATTCTCTCTCCAGTGCTGAAAGGACTGTATTTATAAATCAGTAATTAATTAGTGCTTAAGTGTTCTTATTGAAGTATTGGGTTTGTAATTGATGAGGGAGTGTTTCAGTCATGGATGCAGATGAGATCAAGCACCAAAAAGGGTCTAGATTCTTGTTCAAAATCTATTCTGAAAATGGATTCTGTTTTTCTGAAGAATCCTCATGAAAAGGCTCTCTGGAATGTGAAAAATCTTGAGGGGACATTCCTTCTCAATCTGGGTGGGCCAGTAGAAAAGGCAGAATGGAATAACTGGCCAGAAGTCGTGCAGAAAAGAATTAAGTGGGCATATTGTCATTCAAAAATGTTCATTGAGCTTTATCTTTCAGATAAAGAGAAGTTATTTAATTTTTTTAGATTGAAGCCCCACGCAACAGTGATCATGGATTCCATGCAGGAGTATTTTAGTAATAAAAGGCAAATTTCTTCTCCATTGGCTGAATACATATTCTTATGCATTTCTTTCTGTAGCATCCCATGCTTTAAGCAGTGCTGCTTTTCTCTGCCATTTTCCTTCTTGTTTAAAAAAAAAATCTCATCAATAAGGAACACATTTCTCAAAGCAGATTCTGAAAATATGATAGCAGGCCTTTGCTGGCAACAAAAAGGAGGAAAATATGGAGAAATGGGAATTGATTGTGAAACAATCCTTTGATCTTGGGGAAGTGAAATGCCTCTTCCAGCAGCAGCAAAAGATGGACATCTTATGATATGCTTTTGTGTCTTAGAACATTTTACAGTTCCTCATGGAATGGCTCTCTCAAGGACAGCACAGTCCCACTGAACATTGCAGTGGCTGTAGAGACTGGATTTCTGCTTCAGTACTAGATTTTTTTCCTTATTGTCAATGCCTTTGTGAGAAGCTCATAGTTCTTGTACTTTGTACTTTTTGCATACAGAAGTTTAAAACCGAGAACATGACGTCAAGAAATTGTTTTTCAGTAGGACTTCCTAGTCTGGATTCCCTCAAGAAAACTAATGCTTGGAGACATATCTGGAATTTTTATATCAAGCTGATGAAATATAATTCATGACTTCAGGAAATCCATCCAGACCATATCTTCCTTCTTTGAGGATTAGCCACTCATCAGTATAAAAATAAACTTCATCTTTCTCGATTTGAGAAGGATCCTGGGTCTAAGGGGTTTGTGGAATGGAATGATTTCTTCACAGACAATCCAATGCAAGGAGATTTCAAGTTTCTGTGCAAACTCCTGTCTCCTGAAAACTAGACAGAATATACAAGGGAAAAAACTTGGGAGAAAGGAAAAATCCTATTCTGCTTTCAGACTAACATTTGAACTATATTATTAAAAATGTATGAACCCCCTGAATATAAATCATCTGCTGAAGAAAAGATGGCAAGTCAAAGTTCTGACTCTCATCTTCCAATATTTCTTGACAGACAAGGTTTATAGGAAGAAGTAAAAACTTTTATTATCCTGAATGAAAAGGCTGAAAACACCAGGCAAGGGTTTTGGGCAAATGAAACCCCTTGCACAGTGATGAAGTGAACATGCTGGAGAGAAATGGGCATAGGACTTGGGAATTTGTTGACCTTTATCACCAACTGAATATTATTTAAAAGGCAGGAAAACTGGGCAGACACATAAAAGGAGAAGGCTTCACCAATGAAGAGGTAATTCCACATGCTTCTCTGGTATCCCTGAAAAGAAGTTATCTCCCTTGGCTTCTGCTGGCTGGAAAAACCCATTATTGCAGGAGCTGACATAGTGAAAACATCTTCCTGACGTGGTTTCAACTTTGTCTTTTGCTGTGAAACATGGAGCAGTAGTTGCATGCTCAGATCAGGGGAGATGATGTATTAATCACTTTGGGTTCATGGTTAGCAGCATTTGCTTTCCCTTTGGAGCAGAAACCCTTGGGAACAGTGTGGCAGTGGAGGCTGTTTCTGATGCAGGTTAAGGGGAGATTATTTCACGTACAGAATAAAGATTGAGCCTTAGAAATGCAGCAGCTGAAAATGGCTGGATAATGTTTAATGTTTGAAAATCCGTCATAGCACCAAATATTGAAAAGGTGGGGTGTTTTTCTTGTTTCTTTCATTTCTGGTGCCATGGATAAAGAGACTATATAGAAACAATGGCAGTTTTTTCAGTTTTGAATTAGAATTCAGTGGAAAGAACTTTGGGTCTTTTGGCAGAGAACAGACTTTAAATCTTGCAAGTGACCAGATCACAATTACCTTTCCAAATGGAAAAGTATGGCTTTGCTACTGTAACAGAAACAGCCATGAATTGTAGGCTATGCTTTATTTCTTTGATTCCAGATACCAAACAATTAAATCTGGCATTAATGACTCCATCTCCTTTGCTTGTACTTCTATGATAAAGGAGACACTTTCCTCTGGTAAGCTCCTGTCAATTACCATTTATTTTGAAAGATAAAAAATTCAGAGAAAACAGTTGATATCCTACAAATACATGGCCATTAAATTGCTGAGGTAACTAATGTAAAAGACATCTAAAGCTAAGAATCTATGTTAATCTACTTTTTGATGTGGTTATAGATTGAATAATAATTCATGCTGACCTGCTTACCCAAATGCCTCATATTTATAAAGATTATAAATAAATTGTGGCTGAGCAGAGAAGTAAATTAAGTGTTCAGATGCAGTGACTTTAGAATGTATTTATGGAATTAACTTCCTCTTTGATATACGTGTGCCAATGTTTCATGAACTGTAGGCACTTCCCCTCCCTACACATTTGTCAGGACATGACCTCCAATCATGCAAGTTTATTTTCTTTGCAAAATCTTCCTTCCTTATAGCTGCTATGACACTCCATATAAAGTCTGAAAAAAGTTTTCCTCTAGGTTTCCCTCTCTTTAAGGGCAGAGAAAAAAAACCAAAGGTTTTTGGATCTCCTTGTAATGTGTGGAGTCATTTTCTGGTGAAGCTTATGCTGGTTCCTGTTCTGCTGCTGAGTTTTGTGAAGAGGAGTGTTTTCCATTATACACCACCTTAATGGCAGTAATATATTTAGCATAAAATCCCTTAATTTTTTTTTCCCCAGAAACCCAATTGCAGCAAAACCAGAACATGTAGATGGTAGTAGATTTTTATGAGAATTTACGTGCCACAATATTTTGGAATATTGGTTATGAAAGGGACAAAGGACACATCCCTGCATAGGCCCATGAGCAGGGGGGCTGCCACCTGCTGCTCTCTCCCTTTAAAGAAAGAGGAGGGAAAAAGAGAGGATCTTGTTATAGGACAACAGTAATGGCTTTAAACTGAAGGCGACTCATTTCAGATTAGAAAAAGAAATTTCTTACAATGATGAAACACCAAAACAGTTTTCCAAGAGAGGCTGGGGCTGTTGCATCCCTGGAAATGTCCAAGGCCAGGTTGGATAGGGCTTGGAGCAACTTGGGTGTCCCTGCCCATGGCAGGGGGTGGCACTGGATGACTTTGAAATGTCCCTTCCAAATCACCCTGTTCTGTTTTGTTTATTCCTCAGTCGTGGCTGCCAGAGCTTTCTGCTTGACCTATCACAGCTTTCTAGATCTGATGCCCCACTCACTCTGAACCTGGAAATGTGATTCATTGAAACTTTTAAAGAGAGTTAATAGCAATGTAAATAAATTTTACAGTAACTCATAGTGCTTTTAACAGCACAAATGTTGATGGAGTTGTTTTACAAATTCCCGAGGCACTTTATACAGCTACACTATTAAAATAGGAAAAGTAATAAAATATAGAAGGCGTATGTGGCAACAAAAGAACCTTAATCCTATGTGAATCTGTGAAGTGTAGGTCACAGTCTTAAGCATTATTATCTTCAGGCTAAACTTAAAAACATGGGTGTATGAATAAATATTTATTGTTGCTTTTGTGAATGAAGGCTAGAACTTAAAAGCAAATTTATTTTCACTAAAAATCTCTGTACTAAGACTATTAAATAAGTAGTTATTAATCATAAATTATTTAAAAAATCTCCAGTGCAGAGTTTGAAAGAGGGCTTATCCAGGAAATTGAAGCAAGAGCAGAAGTCTGAACAACTGTGTGGCCTTAACTGGATGTTGCAGTGTGTCTGTGAAGGCTCCATTCTGTGGTACCCAGTTGTGTCTGAAACTTCTTGCAGGTTTTCTTCTTGGCTGTAGTTAAAGATGTTTTTTTTTTTTCTTTAATTTCCAAACCTTTTAAGCTTCTCACTTTCCATTCCACATCTGTTTGAGCACACCCTGTGTTAGTGCCTGAATATCTGATTTAGCAGCCTGCACAAGATCTATTCCCAGAATTTTTAATACTTTCCAAGTATTTGACTTACTGTACTAGATCCTTGATGAAATATGCTGGAATATTGATAGAAAACAGATAAATCTTATTTGGAAAGGTCAGGCAAAAAAAGAGAGTGTTACTTTGAACTCCATCATTTGGCAGATGCAATCTTGGGAAAAAGAGGGAGGGGGGACAGGCAAAAGGAATTTAATATATTAAAGATATTAGAACTTCTTGGATCAGATGGGGCTGTTTAGCCTCTATCAAGGACAGCAGACAAATGGTCTGTGGAGATGTGGAGCCATTAGTCATCAGGTCTAACAAGTTAGCAGAAGGTGGATGAAAACAGACTGGAAAACAGACAAAAAAACCAAATGTATTTCTTCAGAAATTATGCAGCTCAGCCTTAACTGTCAAAAAAAAAAAAAGAAATAATTAAAGTACTCTGAAGTAACTCTAACATTGCAGAGAAACACAACTGCTGGTGTGGGTTTACTGAGAGAGCGTCACATTGAATGAGTCTGATTTTTTTTTTTTTTNGTTTTTTTTTTTTTTTTTTTTTTTTTTTTTTTTACAACTGAGCAGCTTCTTTAGTGGTAGGTAAGAAGCTGTGGGTGTCAGAGATTGACAGGGCTTTGCTGAGGCCAGCCCGTGCTCATGGCAGGAAGGGAAATGCTGGAGCTGTGCTTAATGGAGTGCAAGACTGGCTGTGGTAATGCACTCAGAGACCTCGGCAAAAGTTCACTTCAAAACGGGACAACTTGTCTCCAAAGACAGAGGCAGGAGTTATGCTGGGTCATGAACTGAGCAAGCCAAAGCCTTGATGTGCAAGATTTACAGTTGACTCTTACAAGTAATTGCCCTGGGAAAAGCTTGGCTTGATATCTACTGTTTAATTTTGGGTACTGCACTTGGAGCAGGATACAGACCAGCAGCAGGGGTGATCAGAGCCTCAAGAACAAGATGTTTAATGATTGACTGATTACCACAAACCAGAGCTTGGAAGATGAAGGGAAGGTTGATGGAGGAATACACAGTTTCTGAAAACTTTAAGGATCTTGTAGGAAAGAAGGGTATAAGCTGTTTTCTGTGTTGCAGGTGATAGGAAAGATTGCAAGGAGAATCAACTGCAGCAAAAAAGATTCAGACTAGATAATAAAAAAATTATCTGCAAACTGTCTAATGATGCAGGTGGTCTGTAAATAGTCATTAGAGATCTTTAATTAGACAAATATTTATCTGATGCAATGTAAGTATATTTGAGCCTTCCTTAAGGCAAGGAGATACACATGATGGACTTTCTTGATCCATTTTTTCCCCATTTATCCGTGGTTCTATTAATTACTTTAGGAGATCATAGTGTACTAACATAATTTTCCTCACATTTTGTTGCAGACTGGCAACAAATTTTCCAATTCATCATACTATCCTGTGAGCTGGCAGTGATATCTCTCTGCTAAAGCATTTACAAAATGCAAAATGAGTAAATAGTCTTTTAATGAAATGTATCCATGAAATGTAGGCCATTTCCTCTCAGAATTGAATTAAGCATTACAAGTGATCAATAACTAGACTTCTGCATCTACTGAAAAGCTCTGCTATAGAGTTATATAAATAGTTCAGAGTGAGAGAATATGGCTGCTACTTTATCACTGTGGCTCTGGAAATATCCAAAACCTGCTGGCTGTCCTAAAAGATGTGTGACTGGATAGACTGATCCCCTTTCATCTGTAGGCTACTGGGTCAACTTTAACTTAACCCCAGAATTATGGGTCATGCCTTCTATCACAGGCTACCAGAGACCTCTGCAAAAACCTGAAGAATCCTGGGCAGATTTCTGAGGCTCTGGCAAGTATTCATCATCCCTTTTGGAGAGTAACAAAAGCACTGAGTCAAAATCTGCAAGAATTAAGGCATGTAATTGGATATATCAGAACAAAAGCAGCTTGACTTTAGATACTGTGAGCCTGCTTTGCTTTGACTTCAGTGGTCTTCCCCCAAGCTGGGTTAGAACACTTAGCTGTGAGCATGTGTCAAGTGACTGTGCTGTTCCTGGTGCTGTGTGTCCTTTACATACAAGAAAATCCCTTCAGTCCGTAGCTGTGTGCCACTGGTCCCACGTGTCAACTCCATATCCAAACACAAACTTCCCTGAACAGGGAGGTGCATCATTTTCTGTAATGCAAAGCTTCTTAAAAAGATTAATCCACCTCATCTGGTTTGGGGTAAACATTGTCTATCATCAATGGAAATATTTTCTATTTCAAAGCTTCTTCTTCAATCAGAGGAAGCTTTAAGAAGTTACTTGCTAAATAATTGAGAGTCAGAAATTTGTCTGCTATGAATATAATGGGAACCAAATATGAGTAGTAGACAGATATTCCTTTTTTCTTTAGGTTATACATGCTTTTAGATTTTCAAATGCTTTTATTGCAGCATTATTCAGATTTTAACACTTATGTATTACTCACTGGCCTCTTCTTCAACCTTTAGTTTTAGTGAGCTGCGTGTTCCACTGTGTAAATTGAGTCTGTTTCATCTACTGCTATTTATGTGATTATTTTCATATTCCATTTCTTGCTGTCAAAGTGGTTGCTTATTGTGCTAAAAGGACTCTGTTTCAGTTCTCCCAGCTCCATAATGTGCTCACATCTTGTGCTTTTTCTGAAAGGGGCAGGCGAGGTCAGAGTCACTTGGTGGGGAAGGAAGGACGGAAGGTGTTTGGTGACAGGCTGTGTCTCCATTTCAGCTGTGTGTAAGCTTTGTGCACAATGGCAGTGGAGGATTTCAAAACTCTGGATGCAGCTGCAGTCTTCCCTTAAAACAGCTTCAGATAACTTCATCTTCTCATCTCCTTACTCCTCACTCACCAGTGAGCAGGGCATGAGCTCTCTGAGTCCTTGTTCTATTGAGAATTAACCATGTTTTCCAGCCTTGTGTTGGTTGTTTCCATCTGACCTGCACAGTTGTCTCTTCAATTGCTTCATGGTGTATAGGGAGAGTGTTTAAAGCTACCTGACTATTAAAAGGGCTGTCTATATTTTGCTACAGTGCTTCTCATTTTCATTTCTGTTTTGTCGCTGTTATAACTGGAAGCCGTAATTAACCACGTACTTCACATGTGTTACCTGTTACCAAGGCAATATTGTCTTTAAATCTGAGGAGGTGGATTTGCTTTCTTATATCCCAAGTGCTCTATTCTGATTTCAGATCTGCACCTGCTTAGCAACAAGACATGTTTGAGGGGCCAGCTGTAACTTTGGCTTAAAGGTGCAGCTGGGTCAGGATGTGATTGTCCTTAAAAACACCAAAGCTCAGACTAAATATTTAGCAGTACATCCATATATTAGAATAATATTAGACTCTTGGACCCCAGTGGGGTCTATTTATTTCTTAAAAACCTTCTTTGTTTTGCATACAAAAGTAAGTGTTGACCTTTGCATGGAGTAACCAAGTTGTTATGATTTTTGGTTAATGGAATGATCTATATCTATATTTTTTATATATATAACAGTATGTACTGTGTCAGAAAACCCCATTCCTGCTATAATCTAAGTGGCTGAAACATGTAACATGTTTTGCCTGGTGGAGTGTAAAGGAGAGGTAAACATGCCTTTCCCATCACCCCAATATATTTTATTTTTTTAGTGTAGAAATATTCTTTCTTCTCAGTTGCATTGTGTCCATCTGCTATTTGCTGTCAGGCATCCCAGCACATGCACAGTTATACCAAAGAAGTTGCCCTTCACCTTACCTTATGCTGAAGAGCTATTCTGGCTTCTCTAGTTTCTACTTTGAGGTCTTTAACTAAATTCTTCTGTGCCAGGGAGAAATTCTGCACAGATGAAAAGCAGACTGTAGAAGGACATAATAATTATACCAGCAGAAAAATGTCAGCAGACTAATGTAGGTCCCCTATAGGGGTTTGAATCATCTTATGAAAAGTGAAGCCATTAAATAAAACAAAATGTTAGAGTTTTTGTTGGGAGTGACAGAAGCAGCAAAATGTTCTTCCTGCTGTATCTCTGACGTTCAGCAATTTTTGGCTGAGTGAAAACAGCAGGCTATCTTTCTGAGTTAGCAGAGCTCAGATGTATACAAAGGTTTCTTAAGGAGAAATATGTGAACCATGCCCTGGAAGAAGTGCTTGTTGGATATTTTATGATAAATTTAAAAAAAATAAAATAATCTGCAGCACAATCCTGGGAAGAAACAAGCTCAGAGGAGCTGCAGAAGCTTGCCAGGATCATCTCCTCTTCTGCCTTTGAATGCAGGCTCAATTAAAACCCAGAATTACATGACCAATCTATATAGTTTTGTTAATGGAGGAGAAAACAAAATAATCAAGTGCTGGGAAAATACCTAGTGGTATGTGACCCTCCACAATTCTTACAGAATTAATTTTCCTGATTTTACTGTGTTTATCAAAATTTACTGTTTATAGCTACTTATTAATAAGTATTTTGAAACACTCCTGACATTGCCCATGTTCTACTGGAGGAGAAATGGAGGCTCTGTTCACAGAATTTCTGTGAATAGGCTCCTGCTATTTGAAGAGGAAAAGACATATTCTTTGACAAGTGTGCAAAGAGGGAAAAAAAAAAAATCTGTCTGTGAGTGGGAGTCCAGTTTTTTCCCCTGCATCTCACTGAAAGACTGTAAGAAAGGATTCTTACATTACATCAACCACAAATGACATGAGAATTTTCTTTAAGTTACTTCTGAGCTGATACCCAGGAGAATTGTTCATGCAGAAGATATTTTTAAATTTTCAAAGAAAAGTCAGAGTGTAACTTTTGTTTGATTCTCAGAGTTCCTTTTAATCTGTCCTGTCTCTGCTGGGTCCAATGTTCTTATAGATGAGCCTTTTCTGTCTTTTTTGTCCCTCCTTCCTAATGTAGTGTTAATTCACTGACAATAAAGCCTTTGATGCTGAGGTCTGTATAAGGCAGGTGTTCCTTCACCCTATACCAGGTAGCACCAGCTCTCAAAAGGATTTTTCCAGAGAACAAAATAGCTCAAGGAGAAACTTCTGGTTGGCCCTTTAGAAGATGAGCTGTGTGAGCTCTTAAATCAAAGCTGTTAATGGTAGGATATAAAAACTCTTCAAGCACTAACAGTGCCAGGACATTTTACAAGACAGGAATAAGGGATTGTTAGTTAGGATGGTTGGGGTCATTATTTACTACAGCTGCAATCAAACTGTGCCTTCAAGGGTGGGTCAGAGGGCTGGTGATGCGAGGAGGATATGAAGGACTGATAGAAGGTGGGCCAGTGCTTAGTCAGTAAGACTGTGCAGGAGAAACTAGTGGCCAAGTTTATGGAAAACAACCTTGTTTCTACCTTGAGATTTTTCCTGGACATCTGGTTGTCTTTGGGAATTAATTTGTGTGTGTTGTATCCTGGTAGAACCCATAAGGCTTGGGCAGAGGAAACCCAAGCTCTGTTCTGGTTTGGTTATCAGTACTTAGCTCTTTACAAGCCTCGTGCTTTCCATCTCTTATTTGCAGCATGAGGTGGTTTCTGCATCCTGAACTTGGTTTTGGAGCTGTAACATTTCTATGGCAGTGTCTAATGTAGGAGCCAGAAAGCACCATTTGGTTTGAAGGTCCCACAATCAGCCCCAGCCTCATCTCAGCCATATGTCTGTCATGTAGAATTCCACCAAAGCAAATGGATTTATTCTGGGTCTTACACAATTGAAATCAGTTCTGTCTCAAAGCATACATATTTGACATGAAGAAAAACAAAGGACCAAAACCAGACATTTTTAAATGATGCAAAAGATGTAATGTGGGTAACAAGTACAATCACCGGCTCCTTGATGACAAAATATGACATTTTAAAGAAGAACCTTACAGCATCATAAAGACCTTAAACCACACCCTTGCAATGAGACAAAACCTGAAAATCAACAGCTCAGAGTGGCCCTATCAATCCTTTCTTTTTGGAAGAAGGCTCAAGTGACATCAAGACCTTATGGTTTTGGTTGTCTGCTCAGGGGTGTGACAGCTTCAAGTATCCTCCAGTTCCCATAAAAATAAATGAGAATAATGTGTGTGGTATTTGAATGCATGGCTGAGGTAGGACCCTGCTGCAAGAGCAGCTCAGCAACGCAGGAGAATGAAACAGATTTTCCTATGCCTGGGCCGAAAGGTGTTCCACTTACAAACTACATTTAGCAGAATACAGCTAAATAAAAATTGCCTACGTCACATACTGCAGCTAGATATATTCCTGAAGCACTTTAAATTAAAAAGCCTTTATGATTCTAAACAACCCATATGTCTGTCAAAGCTGTCATTGTGCTGCAGCAAGTAAAGAAAACAAAACTTAATTTGTGATGAAGCTTCCCCTGGCTGAAAGCACAAGTCTTCCCCATCCTCTGCTCACAATTGCAGCTTGCTCTCTCTGACTCCTTATAAAATGCTTTGCATTTCCTTTTGAATCACGTCAAGTTAATTTAATGGCAAACCATCTCTGTTTTCTGAAACCCAGAGAAGAAACACAATCATTGCTGGGTGGAGGGTGAAGGAGAGTTGGAATCAAACTGAACAGGATGCTGGTAATTGTTTTTTGGGCACTGGTGCTGGGAAGATTCCAGCCACCTAAGCAGAAAATATCTCAAAACTGTAGTTAATTATGAATGGGCAGCTTTGTATACATAATTCCAAGATCAGAAGGAGAAAGCAACATCCTGCTATCAAAACTAATAATAATAAAATCCCAACAAACATTACTCAGCAGATGGTAAATAATCTACTGTTATGGTATGTAACTATAGAGATGTTCCCTTGCTTTAGTTTTCAAATTTTTCGAAGGGACAAGGTGAGATTTGAGGATGTCTAACTTTGGCCTCATTCTGTTGCTACTGTGATCAGTGGGGGGGTTGTCACAGGGACAATCTGTTGAGGCCAAATCCACGCGTTGGCAGCTCTTACCCAAAGGTGTGATCCTCACATCAACGTGCCATTCTTCTCCTGTAAATCCATCTATCCAGCCAGTTCAGCTCTACTTGCCTGTATGGAGGCAACACATGGCTCAGGATTGCCTGAAATACCCATTCTGCTTCCTTTGCTCATGGAGACTGTTTTTAACTTGTTTGTTTTGGTGTTTCTCATGTACAATTGTTTTCAATTACTTTGGATGTAAGTGGCACTACAGGCGAGCGAGGCTGGCAAGATCTGGTCCTCATTGCAAACATTTCACACTTGTAATCATCTAAATTGCCTTGTGAAATTGTTCATTAGATAAAAATTAATAAATCCTATAAACGAAATCCAACGCACCGTTAGACTGTTGACATTAAATCTGGCATAAAAGCGCAGTTGTAAATGAAGTCATCTGTGTATACATTGATTTGGGGCCAAACCTTGAGGTCTTTGAACAAATATTAAACCACTCCTACTCTGGAAAGTCTGTAGAATGGGAGTGAAAACAGTGTCCTGAGCTGTTTGTGAAGATTTAATTTTTAAATGAAAACATCCCCCTGCTGCATTCAGGGTTCAGGGTCTTGAGGAGAATGGACTTCTTCACTTCCCTCATTCTGACTATCCAAAAAAAAAATCAATGTGTAAAATAGCAACATTAGAGTGATTTCAGTGCAAAGCTTCCTGTCTGGGACCTTGGAGACTCAGTGTTTGGGAGGGTGATTTGGCACTGGAATTGGCTGATTGTGCAAAATTAGTGGGCAGCACCCAGCCCTGTAATTAATTCTTGTTTGAGAAACCCAGAGGATTCAGGTTGGCAATGCAGATCACCACTGGCTGTGTTTTCCTCCATCAAATAGTGCAAATTTTTCTGCACCTATACCTACTAATGTTCTAAGAGACTCTAGGGTTGCCTCAAGCTCTAGTTTGATGAGAAAGACTAAGCTGAAGCTATATATTTAATTGGAATAGTAATGAGAGGGAAAAAAACTTTTCTCATTCATTACAGGATGAAACCCAAATAACACTTTTCAAATTGATGGAGCTACTTCACAATCATATCAACATCTCTGGAAAAAACGGAGCTCGGCCTCAAGCTTTGGGGTTTTGTAGTCACTGTAGGGAAAAAAATGGCTGCGAGTTGTCTTGGATGAATTAAAAAAAGGTTAGAAAGTGAGTGATTCTGTAAACATAATTTTAGTCTATCGACAGATGGGAGAAATGGAGAACAGGTTGTAAAAGTATAAGCTCGAGCATTATTAATATTGTACTGTTGCTGAGCCAACTTGTAGAGGAACTGAAAAAAACAACCCATTGGTTAAGTAATCACTACACATATGCTTTTGGAGATTAATACTTGGGAGTTTTCAAAGCTTTTATATGTGTCAGTTCTGCTAAAAGGATGAAACTGCAAAAATGCACTGGTAGCAAGTTTAAAGCATTAATAGTGATGTCAGATGCACTTTAAGGATAATCACGACTCCTTTACATCCAGTAGACCTCGCAGTCTCAGATATGGAAATCAGACTTTTGACAACCAAAAATGTTGGAGAAAGTGGGAAAAGACCAAAGAATGTTGTGTAATATTTTCAACTCTGATAGTTATTTCATGCTTTGGTTTTGAGTGTTCTGTTCTGTGCTACACACAAGCCCTACTGGTGATCTTCAAAACTGGTTACATAATTACTGTGGCTTCATCCCTTTTCTATCATAGTGACTGAATATTTAGGGTCACCTTTATTTTTTTTTTAAGTAATAACATTGCTTTATTACAGGAGAGTATTAAGATATTTCAATAACCACAATTAGATGTAACTTAGAGTCCTCAAAAACTACCTCCCTAGAAGGTACATCAAATTTGTGTCTGGGATGATAACATTGGTTGAGATGTACTTACATCTCCATGATTTACCCATGTGCTTAATTCTAGATTGAGTTTGAGAGTGTGACAAGACATGCAGATGTAGAAAACCAAAGTTTTCTATCCACGAGTTCTTGTATGGTTCTGGAATACCTTTATTCCATGTTATAGTCACTGATGGGCAGCTGAACTCTTTCATCATTAATGAAGAAGGGGACAGAGCTTAGCTACTGCCCAGTTTGAATTTTAAGATATGTGATTTAAAAATCACCATGCAAAGGAAGATTTATTTTGAGTGAGATCAAATTTGGCCTTGATTTAAGTTTGTTTATTAGCAAACTTGAGTCCTTTGTGAGAACCAGATGGGGAAACCACCAACACCTCACAGGCTCATGCCCCCTGCTTGAAAACTCATGGTGTCAAGCTGTGCTTGTAGAGATTTGTCAGATGAGAACATATTTAACTGTTTCAACAAGTCTAAATGTATAAAAATATAACAGTAAAAGCCTAGGGTCTTATTTTGATGTTTTGATTGTTTAGTGCTGAATGGGACAACTCAGGAAGCTGTGTCTGGGTCTGCAATAGTGATGGAAACTGAGTGAAAATTATCAGCTTTAAAAATCCCCTGAAGTGTGTTTGCCTTGCTGGCAAAATATTAATCTGTGAGGTTTGTTTCTGGTTATCTGGATTCAATTCCTGAAACCTGTAGTGGGAGACTGCAGGTCCTGATTACATAGGAGGCAAATCAGGCCCACAAGAAGCTTTTTCCTTTTCTTTCCCTTACTGTACCTAAAATTTCAGATGGAAATTTAACTTTGTGACACGTTTGACCTAAAGACAATATTATTGTTTAATATAATTACAGGTTGTATGAGTCTAAGGAGTTATATCTCTATGTGAATGTGTCCACTTTGAACCCTAATACTTATATGGGAAATAAGGCCAATTACTAGATCAGTGAATTAAGGTAAAAAGACAAATCAGGTCAGGAAGCCCCAGGATCTCAGAACTAGAATACTTGCAATTTCTTTATTTTAATGCTACAATTTTTTATTTTCTTAGTATTCAGTAAAGGCTCCTTCACTCCTTCAGAAGGAAGAAAATGTTCTACCACTGTTAAAAGAGTGGCCACTAAATACAGAAATACCTTTTTTATAGTATTCCAATGTATTCCATTATATTGGTAGAATAATATTTCAGTGGTTATTTGAAGTTTTCTGTAAGGCTGCTCAAGAGGTTAATTTAATTCCTGACAATATCTGCTTTGACAATTAAAATAAGCACCGAATGGATTAAAATTCAAATAAGATTTATTTTCTGCTCTAGTAATATATAAATTTCTTGAAAATTTAACACCTCAGTATTTCATCCATTCTATTTCTCTTGATGGATCTTTGATTCCATTCAAGGAAAAAAAAAACCATGGTGTATTTTCAGAATCGCACCTGCTTCTACCAGAATCATTATAAGATTTGTTTTAGAGATTGGTATGGATTATTCAAAGAAGGTGAAATAAATATTTATAATCAAAAGAAAAAAGGGAAAATGAAAACTGAAGTTTAAGCACTTCAAGAAACTGTTGGGCATTGTTTCTGAGCTAAGCTGTCCCTCACTTTTCCACAATTTACTGTCAGGAATCCTTCAGCTGACCAGAACCCTTGAAAATCAAACCATTTTGAAGCCAAGAGTTCAAAGTATGAAGTTGCACTCCTTTCAATATATTTGCCAATATTTTATTGATATTTAATATGCATGCTTATAGATTTCTTATTGCTGTAACTCCCACTGTTATGAAACTTGAAGTTACAATGACATAGTGAATAAGTAATTAATCCAAAAAGCAAACATAAAGGTTTTATCCTCTACTTCAAAACTCCTGGGCATCTGCACTTTGCTTTCTGTCTAAAGGTTGTGGATGAGGATGTGAATTTTGAAGCTAAGCGAGCTGACAATTTCTTTTCAAAGTCATCCTTTCTGCAATTCATTTTCAGCCTTTTCAGTCTCCCTTGGACAGTCACAAAAGACAGCTTTATTATGCAGTTCTCTTCCCCTATTTTTGTACATATCATTTTCTGTTTGTCATGTTTAGGGCACCTTCATTTCCTCTGTCTCACAGAAGCAGAGATGATTACATTAAGTGTGGAAGTCCTCTCTTTTTACTTTTGGTCAGTAAACCATAGAATTATTTTCCATTATTCTTCATAAATTTTGGTGGGGTGGTTCTGGTTGAGTGTTAATGTGGCAAGACCCACGTGGTAACAAACTACTATTACAAGCTGGAGAAGGGTAAACTTGTATTAATAAAGTGACTTTATGTTGTCCTTGGGAGATGTATTAGGTGCTTGCTGCCTTACAGCATCTTCCCTTCTGTATAAATCCCCAGCAAAAGATGTAGGAGTTAGAAGAGACCGGAATATGTTTTCAATCCTGTTTAATCACTGCAAGTAAAGGGAAGGTGTTAGAAATACCCCTGAGGCTAATCCTGACAAATCACCCTCGTTCTGAAAGGTAGAGCCGATATGTGAGGCCGTGTTACATTCGAGTTTCCACGCCTTGCAGAACCTGAGCAAGCCTGAAGCTGCCAGCCTCACACGGAGACTTTGTGAACTTGATCACCTGGATGCCCAGTTTAAAGCTCTTAAGGAATTCTGGAGTTGCAGTGGTGGAGATTAAGTGGATAATTTGTTGGCCAGAAGGTTAAATCTGCTTCTCAAGATGGGAATGCCAAATTAATGATCACTTCAGAAATGTCTGACTTACCTTCCCAGCACACAGAGCTCTCGCTGCTCCTGCCTTCCTGTCCCCTGTGCCTGCCCCAGTGCTGGGCCTCTCCTGCTGCCAGTGCTGGGACTGAAGGGCTGATGGCTGATTTTTCCCAAGCTAAAACAACTGCACAGATTCCCAGCTGAAAATCCCATGCTGCAGAAGGTACTGTGCTCTATGGAACAGCTGTTCCCAGCTCTGTCCTTTCCCTCTGGAGGTCCTCTCTCCCCACAACATCCATGGCTCCACCTGAGCATGTGCAAAAATGTGCCCACCTATGTTTGTGGGTAGGGGGCTGCCTTTTGCAGAGACTCCCACAGGTGTAGTAGAGGTGTTGCATCTGCCAACCCATTTTTGGGGCTTGTTTTGCTCCAGCCAGTGCCACACGGCAGATGGGAGCATCTGCCCTTGCTGTCATAGCCATTCAGCAGCAGCTAAAGATGAGATTGCATATTCCAAAGTCACCAACATTGCTCCAGAGGATAAATCAAGGTCTTGTTTAATTTGAAAACGGAAACAAACCAAATATTTTCATGCACTGGACTTTGGGAAAAGCATTCTGGGTTGGAACCCTGTTAGTCACATTACCTGAGGACTTCAAAACTGCCTCATATTTGACAAACAGGTGCTGTCTTTGGAATCTCTACAGGATTTCCAGATGGCTCTGCATCCAACATGGCCATTAAGGAATAAAACTGCTCTTCCACTTGCACCAATTTCTCAGGTGTGGCACTTAGCTTTTACTGTAAACATGTGTGTCTCACACAAGAATTGTGAAGAATCTTTCCTGGACTCAGCCTTAGATTAATCCTTGATTTGTAGAGGGTTTTTTTCTGTCTTTTGTTGGAGAAAATGGGTTTAAGAGAGTTTAATGCCCTTCACCTTCACACCTCAAAATTCAGCCATACACAATTGCTGGGAAGCGATTTTGATTTCCTCGCTGGAAAATAGTGTGTGAAATAGTCCTTCACAAGGACATATTTCCCAGTTGAGGAAGCCCTAAAGAGTTTACCCTTTGCTTCTGTTTCCTCCCACCCTTCCACTTTGCCTAGAAAGACCTCACTGCATCTCTTGCCTATCCCCCTTGTCTCTGCCTCCTCTGCACCCACACTTAAGACCTTTTTTGAATCTCATACTTCCCCTTGAAGTTTTTCCACACCCATCTGCTTGCACATCCCTGATAACCTCTTCCATTCACCTTGTGAGGGATAAAACAAATTATAAATCCCACTGCCTGTACAACACATGTGTGATCACCCACATGGTGTGGACCCATATTTTGTCTCCCATGGCTCAGGGTGCCACTTTGTGATTCAAAATTTGCCAAGGAGAAAAAACCAAACATCTGCTTTTCATTTGCTGAAATATGCAAATGATATGGCTATAAACCACCAGTAGTTAAGATGCTTGTGAACTTTTTATTTTGTTTTCCCTGTCTATTCTGAGCACAAGCTTGTAAAGGGCTCACAGGAGAGACTTGTTATGGTGCTGTAAACTGGGGCTTGCTCTGGCAACCGGGTGATCTACTGACACAAGTTCCCAGGGAACTTGTTTTACAATTAAAACAAAAATTAAAAAGAAAAAAATCATAGAATAACTTCTCTAAAAAAGCCCTGGAAAACAAGACTGACCAATTCTGATTTAGCTTTTTCTATGCCTTCAGTGTGTAATTTGCTCCCTCTGTAGCCTGTGCTGCCTGTGTTTACATCCCTGGACCGTATATTGCTGTTTGCCTAATGAAATGCTGCTCTGGAAGATTTATGGGTGCACATTAATAGAATAATTAAAGGTCTTGGAAAATCTCAGATGAAATCTGTACCAGGTCAGGAGGGGAGAAAAGGAGAAGAGGGGGAAAGTGAGAGAGGGGAGGCGATGCTCCTGCCCCTCTGGCCTGTTGCGTGCCCTGCCAGCTTGGGCTGAGAGCTGCGGGCACGGGGAGCGCTCCTGAGAGCCAGGGCGGGCAGCCCTGCTGGGATCGGGGTCCTGGGGCGCGCTCGCCCTCGGGGCTGCAAGCCCAGCGCCAGCAGCGCCCGCCCGACCTTCGCGAGGGCGGCCGGGGGAGCGGGACGGGAACGGGAGGGGAGGAGC
>VZTB01012677.1:1076417-1148329 GCA_013397245.1 Thryothorus ludovicianus
CCTCTTCTCTCTCTCTCCTTCCTGCTGAGGATACGTTTTGCTTGCCAAGTTTGTAGTGACACCTCTCAGATTCCCCCGCTCCCGGCTTTTTGGATCTGTTACAGTGCCCGGTTGTATATAGACGTACTGTAATTTTTTCGCGTTTTTAATTTTTTTTTAAAAATTTTTACGAGAAAAATGGGAATTCTTTGGGAAGCTAATGGATGCTGAGGAGGACGAGCCTAAAAAATCTCCATTAAATCTGTAAATGAAGTGTGCGAAGAAATTCTTAAATTCAGCCATCAATTTAGCTCCATGTTAAGCACCTCGAAGTATTTATGATTGCAGAGCAGGTGCAAACAAGGATTAGGAATAAGGTAAGGGAGCTATTTCTGTCTTTGAGGCAGCAGCATTTGCTCAGGGTTATCAGCAGCTTTTCTTTTTTTTGCTCTCTCTATAGAATGTGAGCTGATTTATTTGCATTTTCGGTGCTGTTCTCCCGTCCTTCCGAGTCATTTCTAACACGTCTGCGTGATTTCCATCACTAAAACATACATTCCTTCTCCCCGGCTGCTCAGGATTTGGGAGTTTCTTGACTGTGCACATGTTTTGCCTATTATTCGGTAACTGCTTAAAACCAACAAGCCTCAGTGTAAAATAATTTCTTTCCTTGCACTTCCTCTGCCCAGCAGGATTCCTGAAAAAAGCCCCACCAAAGCCATGGAAAATTGCAACACAAAAGCTGTTTTTTAAGATTTGCCTTTAAAAAGGAGGGAGAAGTAGTTAAAATTCCCTGAGGGAAAACCGAGGCGGGCAGGGGGGGGTGGTATATAATAATCAGGTTCTCCCTCTAAAAGCAAATGAACTCCCCTCACTGCTCCCTCCCCCTCTCCAGCAGCTCCCCGGGGCTGAGCCTGATTTTTGGTCATATCGGAGCTCCCTGGTGTTGTGGGATGCAAGGGGGAGAAATTCCTGCCGGGAAGGAGGGACGGATCCCCTGCTTCCCTCCGGGATGCTGCAGGCTTTCCCTCCGTCAGCACGCTTTACTAATTTTTGTTTTATCAGCTCCATTTAGGGATATAAATGGCACGAGCAAGGATATCAATTACCAGCTAACGGCGGCGATAGCCCGTGTTTTATGGGATTTAATGATTTCTCTTGTTTTGAAAAAGCTCTCGTGACGCTAACAATAAAGAACCCCATAAATCATCTCAATGAATTGTGTTCCAGCAAAGGCAATTTTTAGTATTTTGCTGGGTCTCTCCCAGTCCCGATAATTAATATTGCATTAACAGTTGTGAGCGTGGTTGCGCTAATAAAGGTGCCATTACTAAAAAGCGCCTCTCTTGCTACGGGTCCCACATTTCCTGAATTCCTCCGGAGTGCCTGAGCTGTGGCTGGCTGCTGTCCTCTCCTCTGGAACCAGATCAGGTGACAGGGAAAGGAGCGTGATGTGCAGGTGTACCTGTGTGGGGAAGGGACACCTTCCCTGGCTCTGCAAGGAGTGAAACCCATGAACAGGCTGCTCCAGTCAGGCTGAAAGCAGGAGGTAATCATTGCTTAGGCCTTCTGATTACATGTTTTGATTAAAAGACAAGCAAATGAAGTTTGGTTTGGTTTTTTTTTTGGTAACTCTGATGATTCCATCATCAGCCTTTCAAACCCTCTTAAAAACAAGCAGGAGCTGTGGAGTTCGATCCAACAGCAGAGTAGAGCAGTGCTCCTGCAGTGCTGTGAGGAAAGCTCCTCTTTCATGTTATCCTTTTCTGTTGCTTTATTTCCACCTTCTGCTTTCATGAACACATCTTTTTTCAGCTGTTATTTACAGCCAAGCTGTACTGAAAGGGCTGGAATAAAATAAGGGTGATCTCTTTATGAAGGGAAATGTGCTATGAGGAAAGGACTCAAGTTTGGCTGTTTTAACAGAATTTTTAACCCAAAGGGTTTGTATTTACTTGAGTTTTCTTTCCACTGTCCTTAGCACAGTCTGCAACTGGTGATGCAAAACCATCTGTAATTATGAATATCACCTATGTAGCTCACTGTGTGTTCAGATAGACGCCCACTTAAAGCTGCCCATAAATCCTTCACTGTGCAGAAACCTCAATCAGAGGTTGGACAGGTGCTGCTTCAGTTCACCACACGTTTTTAGGTCAATAGCTGCTGGGCATAATACCATTATATAGATATGCTGAGTCCACCGAAAATCGTTGCCATGGTTTTATTTTGTTCAGTCTGGTAAGATTGAACTTCTTGTGGCTGCTGATTAGGCATTTGAGTGAAGTTAATGGAACCAAATCTGAGAAGTTATTTCATGAAATGTATGTAGATTTTAGTGCTTTCCCTGAGCTCTTCTGAATGGAGTGCTTTATTTCCATGAAATAGTTCAGAGATGCTGAGTTCAATCCTGCTCTCCTTATTCAAGCAAAAATTTTCATAGCCTTCATGAATCTATACATAAAGATGCTTTCAATAAGAATTTCTGACTGTGCAATAGGGCAATTTAGATGGTAACTTTGATGCCAGTGTTTCTTATTTAAAGTTAATTTGCCAGGGTTAGAAAGTTTGCTGTTTATCTCCCTGTAAGCTGGAAAGGGTCAAGGAGTGTTTCCTGTGGTGTCATTGGTACAGCTCCTGTCACTCCCTCTTTGCCAAGGAACAGCCACTCAATGAGGACAGACTTGCATTTGAGCTTTTAAAATGTCTTTCCTCTGAGCATCAGGAACATTTAGAGAACTGAACTGGTGACTCACTAGACGGGTTGTCTGCATCCCCTGTTACTGTTCATTATCGTTTGTATCGTGTGTGCTTTTGAGCATAATCTAGTTCTTGAACTGACAGGTCATTGCTTGAATAAGTTCTTTGTTTATTTTTCTGTTTGTTTTTCTATTTGAACGTGCCTATACACTGTAATAATGATAATTCCTTAAGCAACAGTGGGTTGCAAGCAAATGCTTGTGCTCATGGGTCAACAGTGATTCGTGACTGTTGGATCCTTGCACTGATCAGGGTATTTGACAAATTAAATCTACAACCATAATTTCTGGTAGAGGTGCTACACTCTTCCTATTTAGTTCTTACTGTTAAATTAGCCTTGAGATTTTTTTTTTCAGATGATAAACAGTGTTTACAGAACTCTAGTACTTTAATCCATAGGATGAGAGTCGGTAATCTTGTAATGGAAAATCAGAGATGGAGTCTTTCAAAGAAATTTATTTATTGTACCCAAGTCCATGTGGGTACTGATGGCACTGTTTGATTCCACTTCAGTTTTTACTTGAAATCTCCTACTGCTTTTCAGCAGTGAGGAGCTACCAATATCCTAATTATTTCTGATGGAAAGCACCTGAAATGGGAATAATCTGAGATTGTGCAGTGCTTCAGTTGTCAGTGTAAGTAATGGACCTCTGGCCTTTGTTGGTCTCTTCCAGCCTGTAGCCACCAGATGGGTATGAAACTTCTACAAAAGTTGCAAATGTTTTTGAGGAAAAAAAAAAGAATGGCTAAAGAAATAAAATGTTTGATACCTGGCAGAAATAAACTTCACTGAAAGAAACAGTGAATAACAACATTTACCTACTTTTGGTAGTGATTTTATGAGTTCCATGAGTGGCATGGGATGTCAAATGCTTGTTCAGTGGTTGTGGAGATGCTGGGCCATGAGCCTGGCCTCAGCCAAGGACCTCCAGGTGATGACCCCTCCACTCTGTGGAGCAGTGGGATGCTCTGGGGTGCCTTCACAGTCAGACCCCTTCAGTCCAGCTGTCCTGCTGCTGTGTGATCCACGCTGTGAGGAGCATTCCCCCTGCAAGGGCAGGAGGTGCAGAGCACCCAGCTGGGATCTGGGGTTGGATTCTGTTCCTTCTACACTCCTGCAATCCCATCAGAGTCAGCAGGATGAGCTCAGTAAAGTACAGTGAAACTGTGACCATTCCATGTGGTGTTTGTCTTGTTTAGAAATGCCAGAAGTGATGAAAGCTGCTTTCCCAGAGATTTGTGTCTCCTAGAGTCAAACCCTTCCCCAGATAAAACACTGATGAGTGCTTTCTGTCTTTCTTGTGCCCAGTAATGTGCTGCAGACACTCTTTTATTTTTTTTCTTTTAAGAGAAGTTGACTGAAGCATTCAGAGCCTTGCAGAGTTCCTTGTACCTGTTCTGTCACTTACCTGTCAGCAAATTTGCATGCATCTCATTTTAGAGTGAATCAACAACTGATTAAGAAATGTGTAGAAGTGCACACAAAGCCTGGCTGGGTACATCTTGCTGAGTTAGAAAAGCAGAGTAGAATTCAGGCTTGCATAGGACTTACATTTTCTCAAGTAAAAGTTGAAAACTCTGCCTCACTCAAATCAAAACTTCGCAGTGTGCAGGATAAGAGTTTGCTACTGCTGACAGCTGGAGAGTTTTCTCCTGGGCTCCATGTATTGGTGGTCCAAACTTTAAGTTCAACATCTGTCTGGGGAGGTCCATGTGGTAAAGAGGAGTAATTGCCAGAAATCTGCTGTATATCCAGTTAAGGGTATAGCTTTGCATAAATAGGATTAAAACTTCACAAGAGACCAATTTTAGTTGTGGAAAAGACCGGATTGTTTTGATACCAGATGTGAGGTTGATTTCTGCAACTTTCTAGGAAACAACAGTACCTGTGCATGAGTCTTGTGGGCTGCAGAACTTTTTGCAAAGTCAGGAACAAGAATAAAATTATTTGAAGCCTTTCTAGATTTTTAAGTATGTGTCTACCTCAAGGTGTATTTCCAAAATGAAATTTTGTAGTTTTATCAACATGAACAGTTCCTGGACTGTGGTTTGGGGGAATTTTCAGATCTATTTTCTCTGTGGAGGAGGAGGCTGGTCAAGTCACCTGCACAGTAGGAAGAGGAAGATGGGAAAGATAAGGGGATTGAAAATAGTGAGAGTGAAGCTAGAAAGAAAAGGTGCCAGAAAAGATGATAAATTGAATTTTTGTAATGATAAATTGCTACTAATTGAGCATAATAGTAGGAACTGGTCAGCTACATTGTTAATCAACTTACTAACTTCATATATTATACAGAGAGGAGAAACACCAAGAAAGAAATAATTTCTGTGGATTCTAGTAAAATTATATAAACCAAACTATGTTTTCCAGAGCCTTAGTACCAGAACTGCAATTAGCATAACATTTCCAAGGACTGGGATAAATAAATAGCAGATGTGCTTATTTATTTATTTAGGATTTGATCCATTTCCTATCGAGAGGAACTTTATTATTCACAGGAAGGAAAAGAGGGAGAGTGAATTGTTGAATTGTTCCTTTGAAGTGGATGGGAGACTTTCCATCCCAGTTGCCATAAAACAGCACAGGAAGTTTCTGAGTTTTGAAAAAGAAATTTGATGTAGAAATTTTGTTAATGTTTTGTAGAGTTAAACTTCCACCACACTGAGTACTGGAAAGTATCTTCTGGAAATAGGGATATACTTACAGATATTTATTTTTGACGCCTTCCTTTTATTTTACTCAACAACTATTCAGAATTGGCTTGTCTGTTATTTTTGGTAAAATATCACCTCTGGCTGAGACATATTTGATTTTATTAAAAAAACCCAACCCAAACTCCTGAACTCAAAAATTTGGATTGATGCCAAGTGAACATATTTATTGGACAATTAAAATTAAAAGCAGATGAACTTTTACTGAAAGACATAGCCAGGTAGCAATTTATGTTGCAGTAAAATGAAAATTGGATGTTACTAACTTAGAGATGAGCTGAGTTCTGAGGTTTTATTAATAATTGTTTTCATTCCTTGCACCACCAGGAAATTCAACCCAAATCATCACCTCCTCGTGCAAGATGATGCACAAGAAGGTGATGAAAATATAAATACTCCGTGTGTTCCAAGGAATTCAGGCTTCACTCTGAGTTCTTCTCACATGATTTACCACAGTTTCACTGAGCCTGGGTGTTCACAGCATGGGAAAGCACCGTAAATTGTGGGAGAACTGGAACACTGCGTGGAAGTACAGTGGTCAGAAAGAGAAATACAACGTGCTCAGGGAAATAAACACCTGGAGACACTTCTGAAAAAGAAAAATCATCAAACATTTGAGAACTTTTCTCATCTTTGGTAGGCCCAGTTAAAGCAGAAGTTATGTATAGATATATACATGCACCATGCTTTATGGTAATGCAAAAGTGCAGCAGAAATGATGTGTGGTCTGATTCAAATTTCAGTGTGAATACAGAGAAATTGCAGCAGTGTTATTGGAGTTAATTGGGACAACAAATGATGCAGCAAGTGTGTGTGAAGAAATAGCATTGCATTTAATCACACAGTGGCTTTGTCAATTTTTGTGTTTTTAATGAATTAATGGGTAATGGATGGTTAACACTATTTTTCTCTGCTATTTAATTTGCTTGTTCTCAAAAAAATCCAAATATAAAAATGTAGATTGGTTTTTAGCCTATGTTTGGCACATTTCAGCCTATGCAGAGACAAATACCACTTGGCAAGTGAAAGCTTTAGCACAGATTGACCAATACTAAACTACAAACGTTCCTTTAAAGAGGCTATTAAAGAAAAAGAGATTTTCTATTGTTATGTAACATATGCTGCAACTAACATTTAAGAGCAGAGTAATTTTTAGAGTATGCAAACCCTACTGATTTCATTGCTCATTGTTCACATCCATCATCTTGATCTCATGCAACTCTTGATGTTTTTGAAGCTTGTTGCTGAGGCCAAACTTGACACTTTCCATATTTTAGTAAGTTTGCTAGAATGATGAGGAGCAAGATCACTACCTGAACATAACTTTTCTAGCATTTAGAACACTAATGAAGACCTTAAAGGGAGCCACAGGTTTCTTTTTGACTGTTTAGCAACATTTTACATTGCCAGCATTCTTGTCTTAATTATTTTGTCCTTTTTCCCTTTTTCCCTCCTTACCATACCCGTTTCACCAGAAGGATGCAGAGGCTTTGTTTTCCATTTTCCACCCAGTTGCTAGGGCTGAGATGCAGCAATGATGCTGTGCCAGATTTCTGCAGCAGCCCCATGTCCAAGGCTTCAGCTGCTGCATGTCCACATGGAAGAAACACTGGGAGCACTTTCACTCTCATTCCTTTGCTTGGCACTTACATTAAAACGAATTCCAGCACTCAATCTATTTTGTTTTCCCATCCATAAATTGAACAGCTACCCTGAGATGCTCTGTGAGGATTAATGAATGCTTGGAAAGCTCACTGCAGATGGAAAAAATACAGTGCTGCCTCCTCAAATCATTATGTATAACACTGCAAAGTTCAAAAGTTGGGAGAATTTGTAAAAAGGCTCTGGCAGATGAAGCAAGAAAATATTAAACCTCCTATTAATGGGGAAGTCACAGGTCTGTCTTCATTTGGCATCTCTTCACTGTTCAGGCACCAGCAGTGCAAAGAATGATCCCCCCTTGAGAGCCTGCCCTTTGTAATGATCTTTGAAAATGAGGAGAGTTTGACGTGGGGAAATCGTGTTGGACCCTGATGGATGCTGCTCAGCTCTTGTGAAGCAGCACTATTTAATTCTTTTCAAGCATTCTTCTTCCAAAATAACAAAGTAACCCTATATTTGTGGGTCTGGCCATTCATGAAATGGCTGTCCTTAAATAATTTTATTCTAAACCTAGACTATACTTGTGAAAACAATCAGCATTTGTGATGAGTTAGAATTCGGTTAGATTTTCTTAATACTTTGTTAAAAAGTATTTAAAATTTAATTTTCGCCTTGGATAGAAACGTATTTCCCCGAGAATTATAACTTCCTAGGCAGAAATTTGTATGTGTAATTTTTTCATGTTTTAAAAATAGGTCTGAATAATAAGGAAAATGTAATGAAAGTAATGACACAACTTTAACTACCATAGAATGATAATAACATCTGTGATGCCAACTGTTACACCTCTTCTCCATAATTTCTGTAGGGTCAGAAATTCAGAGAAATACTAACTGCAGTACTGCAGTGCCTTAGTTTCACAGAATGAAAAATGTAGTAGAACTAAAAAATACGTAAACACCAAGATGTGTGATTCTAAGCACAAAAAGTTGTGCTTGGTGTTAATGCAGCAAGCTACTTGACATTTGGCTGATAATGTACTTGAGCTGCTGTCTCACTTTGAATCAGAAAATATTTGATATTTCAAATATTCAAGCTGGTTCTTAAAGCCATGGGTTGTGTTGGGTTTAGATATGTCACAAGATGATACCACAGTGAGGGGTGTGGTGCTTTCAGAGCTGTCTCTCTGAAGACAATTTCACTGCTTACCTAAAGCTAGGTATGAAAAGAAATAATTTTACCGACTATCAAAGCCAGCCTTTCTTAATTCTGGGTTTGAACAATCAGATTCCAAACTGAAAGTCAGATAGGAAGAGCTGTAAAACCTGGAGAGCCTCGTTGGTTCAGCACCAGAGGGAGCCGCTTGCCCAGCTCTTGGCCATGTCAAGCTCAAAGAAAGAATCGATAAAATGGAAAAAAAAAGAAAAAAAAGGTGACTTGTTAAACACTGCCCGTGCATGAAAAAATAAGATTTGAAAGTTGAAGCTATGTTTGGTGTGCTAACCTTTCTCCCAGATCTGACCTTTTTTTTAAAGTTATTTTTTTTTTAATTGAATACTTCTAATTTATTACATTCGAATTCTAATCTGGCCATCTTTTTTTCCTAGACTGTTGTCTGAAAAATATTTTGTGACTCAGGGACAGGATATTATAAAAGTAAATTATGATTGTTGATGACAATTGTAACTTTGGATCTCTCTTTGCTATAATAATGTAAATACACTGTTTGCATATGTGACCCTTCCATTTGTATTCTTAGCTGGTGTAGTGGAATACATGGTAGGAATACAGATCCTGCTGTCATCCTTTGCTCAACTACCATCCCTCATTTTTTTTCCTCTTAGTAATCCCCTATTTTATATGGCATCAATGTGCATTCTCTTAGAATACTGAGAGCTGAAATCTGATATTGTGACTCTGGTCCTCATTTGTAGAGTATAATTATTTTAGTCTTTGTATGCCATTGAAATTCATAGGAGCAGGGCTGAGCAGTGAAGGATGTTGTATTTACCCAAAGTAAAAAAAACCTCAGAGCATATCCTTCCCTCCAAACCACTCCCAGGAGCTGGTGCAAAGTGTGTGCAATCCGTGTGCAAGTAGAAAGGAGGAGGGAAAGGCAATGCTGCCCTTCACACAAAAGATGACTTGAACATTTGCTTAACTCTGGGTTGTCCAGGGTCATGGAAGGCAGAGTGAGAAATTGAACCTCTGAAGTCCTAGTCCAGCACCTTGTCCATAAGATGCTCCTCTCATCTTCACCACCATAAAACATGAACTCTGTGCACCAAAGATGATACCCTTAAAGCTACATTTGTAGGTTCTACTGCCCCAGTAGTAAAATTCTCTTATTTACAGGCGTGCACACACAGGCAGGCACACACACACACACACGCAAATCCTTTCCTTTGACAGAGGATTTGCTGATAAGGCAGTATAATAGCACTAAAATCAATTCATGTAAAGCTTCAAAGTTATTAAGCTGTAGCAATTTAAGTGTATTCAATCTGTCTGCTTAAGAGATTGCCAAGGCAGGTGCCTACTCAGAGTATGTATGTAGGGAGTAAGTGTATGTATACACATACATACATGAATTTTTAGGATGTATATATAAACATATATATATATACAAATAGCTATTTCAAATTCCAAATTGAGAGTTGAGTTTAGCAGAGATGTTGTTGGGAGTGCAGCAGCTGAGAAATTTCAGTACTCACAGAGTGGTTTGGCTTTCTTTTCCTTGGTAAGAGAAATAAGAAAAGGCCAATTTATGAGCTGGTAGGGCCTGAGTGAGTGGACATGCTTCCCAATTTCACATTTGAATTAAATTAATAAAATTCTTTCACAATTCAATATTTAAGAAGTTACGCTGCCAGATACAAATAGCAAATTAAATTAATTGTTGGCTTTCTTCTTTGAGAAGATACAGAACAAAAGTTTGCTTCAACAATGCATTTCCCCTTTTTTGCATCCTGAGATTTCCCCCTTATTACACCATTGGAAAATAAGTGTAACTGATAATTCAATTAGTTTAACTTGCAAATCAAGAAAGGGCAGCATTATGGTCCTATAATAACGCTCAGTGTGAGATCCTTTCCTGGCTCAAACAGGGTCAGGAAATGCAGGTGACAAGAGGTATTTGGGTCTCGGTGACATCGACATCTTGAACTCAGGGAATGAAGTCCTTAAATGAACTCACTTAGAAAAACTTGGCCAGAGCTACAAACTGACCTAAGGCAGCAGTTAATTCACCCAACTGGTTCCTTTTCTTTCCAAGCTCTCCTGGAAAGTTGTTTGTGTGTCAATATAACTTGAGCCATGCTCCAGGATAGCGTAGCAGCCTTAGGGTCAGTAATGGAGGAACTGCAGGTTTCATTACCTTTTCAGTCTTAATAAATTTCAAATGCTAAGGTTTTCCCACCTTGAAACAAAAGAAAGATGTACTCTTTGACAGTCTTTAAAAAAGCAAAAAAAAGTCATAACCTTAAAGTTGCAAATTTTGCTGTTGAGTCTTTCAAATGTACTCTTTCACTCTGTTTGCAAGTTCAGATCCTAAAAGCTTGTTGGAATTGGATTAAGTAACCCGAAACAGTTGAGAGACACTCCTTTGTGTATTCTTAATGTGATTGATTTCATGTTTTTGGTTATTGATCCAGTCTTTGCTTTCTTTTTGTTTCCAAGACCAAACACAAATAAACAATTCATTATGATTTAGCTGGTTGCCTAAAGGACATTTGGATTGGAAGTTCTAATAAAAAGTCTTCAGTTTTGTGTCAGGTCGAGTACAGTGTTCTTAAAGCACCATTTGAAACTGTCATACACGTGGCACTTTCTCAAAGGCTTTTGCAAATATGTTTTCTGAGTGAGGCTATTTATCCAAGAACCTTCTCCCAGCCAAGCTTTCAAAAATCAGGAGCTGTTGTTTGTGTCTCAGAGGAAATTATTTATTACTAGGACAAAATGACTCTGCACTAATGTGCTTCCCAGTGCAGGGTGATGTATTAAAATCTGGAGGATTTTGAAAAACTCATGGTGGAATAACAGGGCAGCAGAATGGTGCTTGAAATGCAGTCAGTGTAATTGGAAATTTACAGGCCTTGGTGGAAGTGCTCGTTACTGAGCCAGAGCCCTGTTTGTGGGGTGTCTGGGGAAAGATCTTTAGGGATGTTTTGACTCATTCCTTGGTGGTTCACCCTAATTTAAGCAGGATTGGGAATCATCTCTTTCAGCTACAGCCCAAACTAAGCAGTGTGATTTATCTCATCTAAGGCTTGGCCCAAAATCCATTGAAATCCATGGAAAATTTCCCTTTGGTGTCAGTGGTTTTTGGATCACTTTTCAGTAGTTCTGGCAGTGTAGCATTCCCATTAAATAATGACCTGATAATGAAAAACCCTGCATCCCCATCCGTAGTGTTTCCATGAAGGAACTTTTTCATTGCTTCCCTTTAGAAAGATCTCAAGGACAATTACATGCTCTGTTATTCATCTGGATCTGTACGGAATTCTCTTACCCAGAGCACAGCTGTGGAGCTCACACCTCCTTGCTCTCCAAGGGCAAAGTGCACACAAAGTGGTCAGGTTTTGTTATATCCTGTGATATCAATGAATACAGGTGACCACGTGGCAGCCAAGGCATTCAGCTTAAACAAAGGGAACCTTTGGAATTTGCCACACGCAGGGGTCATCAAATACAAATTTCAGACTAGATTTTTTAAAAAAATTTTTTTAAGGCTGGGTGATTTTATGACCGTTAATAATATTTGTAGCTCCAGTATGCAAACCAAGATAAGAATAATCAAATCTCATGCTTCAGGGCATAAGCTAATCACCTGCTGGGTTTGCCATAATTGGTTTAGTGCATTATATTTGGAAGGGAGGTTCACTTTCTCTGAAACTTAGCCATCATCAGTGAAAGCATTTAAAAGGCCAGAGTTTCCTGATCCCCTCTGACAGCTCCTTTGTCTGTACAGTGATGTGTAACCAGCGCCAGTGAACGTTAATTTTACAACCTTATTTTTAACTTCATGATTTAAAAGCTGTTAGTAAGAGTTACTGCAGTTTATGTGACAATCTACATATGTATTTAAGGGTTCTTTGACATTTTTTGCTGGTGGAAAAGATGCCAAATGCTGTAAGAAACAGACTTGCTGATAAATTTCTGAACAGTGTGTGCAGACACAGACACACATGCATTAATTCATGTGTTAAATTGCAAAATAATCGATTTATCTATCTGCTCTGGTATCTGGACATAGATAATTGGTGTGCTACTTACATTGTAAACAGAAATGTTTACAATGCTTTGCAGGCCTCAAATTAAACAAGTAATAAGTTATAATAACTATTTGATTAACTCCTTGGCAGTAGAAGTTGGATTTACCTGACATGGAGCCTGTTTCTGGCACTGGATTCACCAGAAACCACCTGCTTGAAAGGATTAATTCTGTAATTGAATCTCTGCTGATGTTAGTGAATGTGTTTTGTTTTCTGGCATGTGGGTGTGGAGTAGGGAAGCGTAAACATTTTCCCCTTCCAATCCCCTCAATGGGAGCAGACCATGCCTGCAGCCTCTGCACTCTGTGAACAAAGACCAAGACTGGTGTCTCGTTAAAGAATAAAATAGAGTCTCATGCCCTTTAGCAAAATCAAATATAAACACCAGGCAACGAGATACCCTAACCAGAGTTCTCTAATATGCTCAAAACCCTCTAACTGATAAGATTCAATTCCATTGATTTTTGAGTAACTTCCGTTGAACTCTATTTGTTTTTTATTGTTAAATTAGATTTGGGGTTTCCCAGGCAGTGCAATGTGTTCTTTGCAGGCTGTTTGCCCTGCAGCTCCACCAGTACATTGGATGACAAAGTTTTACTGGGTTGCTTTATGCTCTAACACTTTGACAGGCAGCAGCCTTGGCTGCTGTTAACACTTCACTTCAGCTGGACTTTCTTTTCCAGGAATTTATGAGCACCACCCAAGTTTTTACCACTACAAATGAGTTTCAACTAAAAATAGGGCACTGTTTTTCTCCCGGGTTCCAGGATTAAGTGTGGGTGACTAAAATTTAATGTAGCTCTATAGTTTATCCTAGAGATCAGGAGAGAGGCAGCAAAGGATACAGGAGTTCTGAGCCTTCTGAAAGCCTGATGCAAGGCATCTTCCTTGGGAGCTTTAGGCAGCCCTGTGTATATCTATGTGCATTTACAGAGGAGGATTTTTTTAGGCTAGGAAACAGAAAGACACAATATTGTGTTGGGATTTTCCACTGCCCTTGGAGGGCAGAAGGGTCAGAGGTTAATGGTAGATCTGGAATTCCTTTAGTATCTCAGCTGGACCTGCAGTAAATCCATACCTGTCACTGGAGGGAGGTTTGAGCTCAAAAAAGCACAGGAGTAAAGTTAAAACTTGTATTGTAATTTTTATTCCTTTTGCATATAAGTCAAGATGTTGGCTGATAGAGGAATAGGAAAGGAAATATTGTTTTCTTAAGAAAGCAACAACAAAAGCACAAGCAAGTTCACGATCTGTGTGAAGTCCTCATATGCAGGCCTGCAGGAAAACCTGTAACATTGCAGAAATGTATGCAGCAGGGTTTTTTTTCCAGATGAGCACTTTTAATATAACATTTTCATAATTTCCACACAGTGGTAATCATTTTATTGCTTTTCTTTATCTGTACCTATTACTGTTCATAGAGTAGCTGCTCAGTTCTGATAACCCAGTGGAAATACATTCCAAGTGTAACTCAAGATTTGCAGAATTTCATAAAATTCTCTGAATTTCCACTTCAAAGTACACTGGAACAGTTTACTATGGCTCCTAATAAGCATTTTTAGGTTTAGAATTTTGATCTGAAAGCAGCTATTTAATTTCCTGGTCATTTATGTTTCTTTTCTGAAAGAAATTTGGGTTTTCAAAGTTATCAGTCCATAATTAAGATTTTACAATCAGCTAGCCCATCACTGTAGTAGCAAAACATTGGCCTATGGGATTACAGAGAGCAGCACTGGATGAAATAACCAGCCTTGCAGAGCCAGACCCAACTGCACAGGCAAGATTTTGCTCAGAATTTCAATAGTTCTTGCCAGATCACACATAAATAACTCTTGAAAAGGAAACTTACCCAGCCAGAAATGAGTTTATCTGTAGGTGTGCACTGGTTCTTATCCAAATTTTGTCTTTATAAAAAGTCAGTCAATCCTTTAAACAGGACCTTTAGCTTCAAGACTGAGGCTTGGTTTTTGCCCTCTCGAGGTGCAGCAGTCACAAGAAAAGGTATCTGAAATGTGTGGAAGTGATAAACACAATTCCCGCTGGTCACCAGTGATATATCCAGGCCCTGCCTTGTGTTGAAAAGAATTAATTGTGTACATTTTCAGAAGTCAAACCCTTTAAAAGTAAAGCCTAAATTATAAAAAGAGCCTCTACTCGAGTCTACAGCAGGCTGTTAATGATTGTAATAGTAGTTTCCTTCCAATAAACCTCAGAATAAAGATTTTCTTGAGCTGGCTGTTCTCAGAATGTCTTTTTATAAAGCCTTTTGGTCTCTGCTGAGGAGCTCTCTGTTGCCTTAGAGATACTCTTGTATATTGTGTGCATGAAATAAACCCAACAGAACTGCCCAGGGATTCTGCCACAGTCAGTAAAATGACACCCAGGTCCCACCACAAATGGCTTCAGCTCCTGATGGTTTGCCAGGCTGGCTTTGGCAGGCTGCATTGTAGAGAAATGGAGGCATTTACTGGATATTTTGAGGAAATTAAGGAATTAAGTATTTGTTGGGATCCAAAGGTGAAATGATGGAGATTTCTGGTGTACAGGTTTTTCATGCTTTTTCCTCCCAGGTTACATTTGCTTTGATTGGGTGGTAGAAGTTATTTCATGTTTTTCTGTGTTTTGTTACCTTGGATGTGGTTTTCATAGTTTCATGCAGCCACAGAACTCCCTAAAGAATAATGACATAAATCTCTATTTGATACTGCCATGATGGGGGAAATAATTTGTCTTTTTCCTCAATTTTGTTTGTTTCCATTGGAACTGCTTTTAAGGGCAAAAACCCAGCCCTGCAATTTGTGAATAAAACCCTTCCACATTCTCTGTGCAGCTTCACTGACTGGAATGGCACTGCACGAGTACAAGTAAAAGCCAAAAGCTGTCGTGATTATTTTAGCAGTACTTTAATACTTTTTCAGACTCTCAGACTTGATTGTGTATTTTTATTGTCATGATTTGAGGTCTGAAGCTCACATTAATTTCCACCTTTCACCCTTAAAATCTGAAAGCGCTCTGCAGCAGAGCACAGATATTCTCACATTCACATTTTTTAGGTGTAAAAACTAAAATAGAGGAGACAGAGAAGAGGCTGAGAGTCCCAGAGAGGATATTACCTTGTGTCCCAAAGAACATATCAACCTACAGGGGTGCATTAAATATGGCATTAACTCCTCAACCCACACTGACTTCACTGCAAGTCAGCTTCCGTCCAAACTTTGCCTTTTCAATAAAATAAAAGTGAAGCTAGGAAAAATACATGGGGAAGGTTTTGACTTTGGCAGGAAAGCCTTGCATTTACACAGAGATCTTCCATAAAGTATGAGCAGCTGAATTCACTAGAAAGAGAAATATAAATATTCTTTACTCCTTGAAGATTTTTCTTTAGGGGTCTCCCAAGAGATAATGATTTGTGTATGATTTCTATGACCATATCACTAATAATTTAAATATTTCAAACATTCATAAAAAAACTCCCATTGATCAAATATGAAAGAATTTTTTTTTTTTTTACCAGCTGTGGAAAAGGTTTCAAGCCTTCCAATAAAATTGCAATAGGGCATGATTCTGCAAGATGTCAAGTATCTCAGTCCTTGTATTTTCAAGAAACAAAGATTTTTGCTACTTTATGGAAGGCTCTGCTTTTTTTTACTGGTGTCTATGAGATTCTTTACTTATAAATGTTTAAGGACTGTTTCAACGTAGGCATGTGATTCAATGGAATTCTTTCATATATAATTAGTCAAGTTGTAGTCCAGGTTGGATTAGTGCTACAGAAGAGTCTAAATATTGAACAGCCAAAGCCAATCTGATTCTAATGTAGGCAGCTACTGTAGCTCTTCCAGGAGAAATCTGCTCCTTGTTTCTCTCTGGTCTAGCATGTTTTTCTGGCTCTTTTATCCTTTTGAGTAAACAGAGTATATGAAAATTTGAGTCCCCAAGTGCACATGTATAATTTAATTTTTACAAGAAATTTCACTCCTCCTAGCTCAAAGCTGAACGTATGCATGTATGCAGAATCAAAGCTTTGGATTACACTCAGAAAGTGTAAGTAGGAGTTTGGCTCTGGAATGAGCTTTAATCTACCCCTTTTATTTGACCTCACATGTATTTTGATGCACAGAGATATTTTCCACTTAAAAACAGGTTTGTACCACAAGTATCCAGCTCCTCCATTATTTCTGACTGGCTTTTTTAGAGGAACTGCAGAGAATCTCTCGTTGTGTGTGCACCAATGTACCATGGTTTAAATAAATAATTAGAAATCGGAATAAAAATGAAGACATATAAATATACAAACTTCTATCCCCCATACACACACTACATTCATTCTTTGTTGATTTCTGAGGAGAATTAGGCCTCCAACTCTCTCCACACTCCAGTATGGAACTAGCACGTCTGAGTTTTATTCAGTGTACTGTGCTTCCCAAAGCAGCCCATTAACTTGAATGCAGGTTGCATTGGGGTTTCTTATCCTGGATAAATGGTAATAGTTATTAAAATGTGGTTGGGCCTAGGAAACACTCTTCCAAAGATAAACTCACAAAAATCTGTCTCTATATTCATGTGGAGCTCACTCTCGGTGTGATCCCACAGGCCAGCTAAGTTGACCCAACTATTCCTCTGCTTCAAAGTGAATTTTTAGGCTGATAAGTCTGTGCTAGTAACCTGTACAGATATGAACTTTGTCCCTACAGAGTTGTGATTTTAATCTATCATTGAGAAGGTATTTGTAGCCAGCTTTTTGTGCAGTGGATTATTGATGGTGCCTCTTCCTTTATGCTTGGGATGTCAAGTAAGTGAGGCAAACTCTACAGAATTTCAATTGACTGTCTCAGACCTCTCTGAGGCAGCAAATAAACTGCACAGTGGGTTGTGTTTTCATATATTTTGCAAATGCTTCAGAGAAAAGTAGATCACCACAGATACTGAGACATGTATATGATTCAGTCTGAAACATGGACCCACTTCCAAAAAATGCAATAAAGAGCTGTCCTTTTTATTTGGAGATGTCAGGCTCCTGGAAACATGTGAGCTGTGGTGATCTGACACCAGTCACATTATGGCTGCTTTCAGACTTCTCATATTTGGGTAGCATGATTGAAGCTTTAACACAGCATGCTCTGTACAAATGACAGTACTTTGAGCAGGATATGACAGATTTTAGCAAACAGATTAAAGGAAAGTTGAAGTGACTTTCTGCTCTTCTTGATTATCTTTGTGCTTGTGGTCTCATCCTGTCGCAACACGTATGGAAATGTGTTGCATATCATAATCTCTGGTTCAAAAATGAAAAGCATGAAAATGAGTGGAGACGGTTCTTTTCATCACATGGAAATTGCTGAAAGATACTCTGTTGGTGATGGTCTAATCACTTTGTACTCCCTTATCAGTAGTGTTGAGCAGGGATGGAAATTGTGGTTCGGTTTAAACAGCATTAGTTTTGCTAGCTGACTGAGAAAAGCCATCCTGTGTGCTTGGTTTGGAAAACTAAACTTCCCAAAGAATGTCTTAGTTTGGTTGTGGGATCAGAAATCCATTTAAACATAAGAATTTATTCCTCTGAGTCCAGGTGGTAGAAGTGCTTAGCATTTCAGGTGGGATTGGTGGCAAACCTGCACTCAGGGCTGGCTGTAGAGGCACCATGTGTATCTTCTGGCACTGCAGTTTTCATTTTTCTTACCTATGCAATAAAAAGAGCTTTTTTTGATGCAGTGTTTATTGGAGACCTACTGCAGGGGTCCACCAGAGGAAGATAAATCAAGGTTGATGTATCTGCTGTATTCTTCACTGGAAGGTTTTGTTCAGTAGGAGCAATCCTGAATATCATATTTTTGTCACCCAGGAACTGAAAACCCCAAGAAACCTGGTGCTCTTAGCCACTGAGTCACCAGGGGGTTGCAGGTGATCCCTTTGCCCTCACAGAGATGTCCAAGATGTGCTCACCACGCTGGTTGGTGAGATAGAGAGCCCACGAGGCACTGTGAGGATTATATCTCACGTGCAGGTGCAAAAACGTCATCCCATTGCTGTGCAGGATCAAGAGTGGGACAGTGGAATTTAACATCAGTTCAGAACCCCATAACCTCCCTACAGAGTCAGGGCTGCAAACAGGGAAGCCATCCACTCACCAGTGTGGCTGAACATGGATATCACTGTAGTGGAAAATAGCCAGGCACAAACCAGATCATTTCCTCATAACCCCAGGTGCTTATTAATGTTAACGCTGTCATTCATTATTTACCTTTTCTGTATTTAATCTCTGACCTGAAGTGCTTTATAATCAGGAAGCAGTTTTTACCCATCTAATACCAGCTGGTGTTTCAGAATCCACTTATACTCAATTTATAATATTTAGGTAATTTTTTTTAACTTGTTACCAGCGTAATTCTACAAGGGTATTATAACTGATAATGGCCAATTAAAGCAGATTAGGATTTTTCAACCTGAAAGATATTAAAATAATTCCTTAGTATGGAGATTAGAAACATTTTATCATTTCAGCCAACACTTAATTCGCCTCGCTACCTGATCATATTCATTTTGAGAAACTTCATTGCTCAAAAAAACCCTAAAAAAAGTGAACTTCAGCAGGTTTGATGCTCCAAAATTTAATAAAGGATTGCAAATTGCACATACTTTTGATGGCTCTGTTTTAGGTTTTATTTCTTAACAGGAACAAATGTTTTTTCAAGTCCTGTGAGGAGGTTTGTGGTATGATGGATAATGCATTGTGAATAATTAGACAATGTGAGGTTGTAAATCCCAACCAGAACAATGCATCTCTCCCATTAGCTGTTCCTCCTGTAAAGGGCAGTGCACAATGATGGAGCAGAGCCATTCATTTTAGATACATTCCACTTGCAAGTAATCTTTCATGTGAAAGGAAAACAAGATGTATGATAGTTTACATGTCAATTAAACCATGCTAGGAATGAAAGAGCAGTTTCAGAAGCTGGGAAACAAAGTTTTTCAGATGGAGAATTAGCTCTTGGCTAGAGACTAATACCTGTGCAAAAAATCAGCAGTGGGCTCATTATGGGCCTACCTTCCTTGGCTTCTGGCATTTAACAATGAAAATGAACGAGAAGGACTTGTCTGGTAATTAGTGTGGGCTGGGACATCTGAACTGTCCCAGCAAGAGCATCTGAACTTTCCCAGTGCAGTGAAAGAAAACTTCAAAGAAGTCATTATTCTTTGAGTTCAGTTGGTGGATTGGCTGATTGGGTTGGGGCTTTTTAAAGGATTAGCTCCCTGCTGTGGCAAATAAGTATTGAAATGCTGGAGATGCTGATTTTCAGAAAGACTGTTCAGAATGAAAGCTCCTTTTCCTTTCTAATAATCTTATTCCCATGTGTCACTAGAATGTAGAAGGTGGGGAAAACGGGTAGGAATCTGCATTATGATAGGAGTGCACTTTGACCTGCTTGTGATATCATCTCCATTGTTGGATTGTGGAGTTTTTCATGCTGGAATGTCAATCAGCTGTCTCAGATTCACAGGTCTTTAAAATAATTGAAGTGGATGAAAATGCACTGATTAGGACGATATTTTGGAATGGAAGGATATATTCACAAGTAGAAAGTTCTTTACTTTTAGCTGCTGTGTTAAGTCTCTCTAAAGCCACTATTTCTCTGCTTCTTGTCCAAAGAAATAATTTTCTATAAGCTTTTCCAGGTTTTTGCCTTTAGCCACAAGGACAGGCATGCTGCATTTTCCAGGGCTGGTAGCGTGCCAATAAACTAATAACACAGTGTTCTTCTTAATGAGGTGGCAGTTTTCCTACCTCTGAAAATTAAGAATGTCAGTTTGCAGCAATTTGGCATGAGGTAGCTCTGCTCATATCACTCTCTTCCAGTAGCAGCAAGAACAAAGTGTGGTTATTATCCATAAGCCCAGATCGAACTCGAAGTTCTATATGTAATATATCTCTAGCTCATCCTCTAATCAGCAGTTAACCTATAGAGGTGAGGGAGGCCTTCCCATAAGTATTTCTGCCCAATATTATACAACTCGCAGACAGGAATGTTAAGAGCTAGATGAGAAATAAAACATTAATCACCTCCCCACCACAGCCGGTAGATATTTGAATATGCATATTATTGTGTAAGCAAAACAAAAGAGATCAGCTTATGAAAGTTGAAAAATTAAATCAACCTTTACTTAGAGGGATTACTTGCACTTTTAAACTAAAAGGACTCAGAAAAAGCAGGATGCTGCAAGATGCAGTGTAAAAGTGCCAATATCTGGCGTGTTCTTTCTGACAAAACACCCCTTGAGAAAGGACAGCAAATGCTTTGACAAGTGAAAAGAAAATACTTGTTATTTTAAAAAATGCATGAGGTCAGAGAAGTGACTGCAAGAAATGGCAGTAGATCTATGTGCTGTGTATTTTCAGTCTTTCTGCTGACTCTTGTGGAAAAATAAGTATGTGCTATTCTTTACACCAGTTAGCATTGCAGAGCCATCACATCCCTGGGAAGGGATGAGCTGATTTCTGACCTGGCTGTATTAATTAAGTCCCAAATGTAGACTCTTTATTGTAGATGATGCCTCATGGACCATAAACATCTCAACTTGATGTTCAGCTCTCAGACAGAATTTTAGTGGCAAAAACAAGAAAACTTTGTAAGTCAACTAAATCTCATCAGGAGTCACAGCAATGAACATTGAACTCACTGACACCACTTACAGACTCATTTTTTCATCATATAATTACATTTTAACAGAAATTTCTTTTGGTCCTTGTCCTTGAAGTCCTCTTTGCTCATCCACAAAACAGATGCTTTTCAGTCCATGGGTAGAACAGCTCAGCACAATGAAGACATGAAGTCTTCTATAACTGCTGTAAAAGAGATGGAACTTTTCAGCTCCTTCCTAATCTACCAACATACAAATGCTACTTCAGCATTAAAAGAAAGGCAGAGAAATTTCCCATTCAATAACTATTATGTTTTTTCCTTCTGCATTTTTTTCCCTTTCCATGCTTACACCTCTTTTTTTCTTTTCCTTGCTGTTTAAGGAACTCCAAGTGGAGAAAGTTTTAAGGATGTGGGACTATTTCTGAGGACACTGGGAAATTACTCTTTGATTAAAAGTGTGAATTTACAGTTTTGTCCACTGATAATGTTTAACTGTCCTGTCTAGCTAAGGGCTTCTTTAATTTTAACAGATGGCACCCTTTTTCATCATTGAAATCATAAACCTTTATGTAATTTACTTACATATAATTTGTATTTATTTCCTTGCATGTTTTTAATTTTTGGAGTGTGTTAGTTCTCGGTGGATTCTGCCATGCAGCTCTGTATTGTGCCAAGCATTCAGCTGATTTTCATATTGACTTATATCAATTGTGCCGTTAGTGTAAAATGGATGGGAAAACACATTGAATATATCATTCTGAATGTTTTCATTCTTCAATCTGATATTAATAATTCAGAATGTATTTAAGAGACAATATGCATTTAAATCTATGCCAGGAATTGAAAATATATTTACCACAGGCCCTTTTGACTATGTTAGTTATGTGTTGGCTTATTCACTCTAATTTTTCCTTTCTCTCTCTGCCATGTGTATTCCCTCCTTCTGTCCCATCCAAAGCACTGCTACAAAAGTCTGTCCTACTCAACCCCATGATGCATCAAACAAAATCACTCCAGGTCCCAGCTGATGTGCTTGTATAATCTCAAATGAATCCCTCTCTCTCTTTTCTACCAAATACTTTCTGCTCTAGAAAAAAAATAGCCACGTTCTTTGCAGCAAAATTTTTCTACATTGATGCTGCAAGTCTCTAAGAGTGTTCAGCCTTCCTGTGAGGCAGATGGGAAATTTTGTGACAATTTCAGTTACATTTAAAATGGCAGTTTTGGACGAATTCAATATGAAAATGAAATTCTGGCTGAAATAGAAATTCTCTGTTTTTATTTTCAGCTTATCTTGGATTGTGTTTTCACTAGCTTTGTGTTTACAGTTCAGCTGTGTCAACTGTACTCTGTGTTTTCCTGCTTGCCTAACCTACTCCTTGCTGATAAGAAACACTTTTCAAATGTATATTTTATTGCTTAAATGCAAGATGAACCTTACCCTAAACTCCAGCCCTACCAAGCAAACCTTTCAAAATGATCTCCCCTTACTGTTATTTTTCTGTGGTTCAAATGTGTGTGGCTTTTGTCATTCCTGTGCTCTGTTTGTTGTACATAGTTCTGTGCTCATCCCTCTCCTGCCATTTCCATGTTTTTTCTCAAAATGTGGTCATGCCAGAAATCTTTCCTTCTCAGTTGAGTGTGCCAGTAATCATTCCTCATTCAACATGTTCTGACTGTCATTCTGTGTTTTCTCTCATGTTGGTTCTTCTCGTCTCCTTCTGCATTCAGGCATTTTGTGACAGCAGGTTATATTATTCCATATTGGTAAAACACCATGTGAATATGTAAACTTATATACAAGATTTTCAGGAATCGTGCAGAGATGAAGAAATGATATTTGAAATTCTTTGGGATTGATTTCAGTTTGGCATGTGTTGACTTGTGCTGAAATTGCAAATGTCTTTTTTTTTAAGTTGGTTGATACTTGAGTTGTTCGGATGGTGAATATCCGAGAAGAACCAGCACAAGGCAAAGTTGGGCTGAGGAGTATTTGGGACAGAGAGGTGTGAAAATAATCAGTTGTGTAGATGACACAAGCAAATGATATTATGCCAGTTGATTTTCATTCCTTTGTGAGGTTACAGCTCTACATGAACAGGCTACTTTGTCTGCTTTTGCTGTAAAGCTTATCTTTGATATTGATTTCAGAGGTGCTTTGTCTGCATCTTTTTTACCTTACTGCTATTACAATATTTTCATTTTCATGGTGGATAACTTTTAAGCTAGCAATTCTGTTATTGAAGTTATGTGAAGTTAGGTGGACATTGTCATATTTCTGTACAATTTCTTTGTACTTTTCTCCTCAGAGAAGATGTCAAGGAAAGCTTTCAAGTCTTTTTTATGACTAATCCTTTGTCTATTTATTGTTCATTTTCCCACCTGCTTTTCTGATGGGTCTTTGTGTTAATGGCTTTTTGTTACCTTCCATAAATTGTGCCCCAATATCAGAGATAATAATAGTTCTGTCTTGGGAGCTGGGCAAGACACTTTGGTGTAAATACTATTGCTACACGAAAAAAAGCCTTGGCAGATTTCTGCTCTGGAGGACATCCATGACCACTGCCAGCACAGGATGGGAGTTTTTACCCCAGAAAAGTCTTTTAAGATCAGCATGCCTGTGCATGGTTAAATCCATGGATTATCCAGTCTGACAAGCACTCAGTAGAACCATTTCCTTCTTTTTGGATTTAGCTATGAGAACCAGGCAAACTCTGCCAGGCTGAACCTTCACAAAAGTTAATGCATCGTGTTAAGGTCTGAGAGGTGCAGGCCTATAAAAAGCTGGATCTACAAAATTCATAGATATAGTCTTGAATTCTACACAAGTGGGGACATCAGTTGTTTCTGAGGTGCTTATCCTTTCTCAAGATCATACCTTTGAAACTGCTTTGACAAGAAAAATTCAGCCAATTGTTCTTTTTAGCCTCAAATTTTCATCATTTTACCTTGAATTAGTTGAAACACAGATCTGGGTTTTTTCTGAATGTAGTCTTCTGAGAACAAAAATCGAGTAGAAATCTGCTTATTAGTCACATTAAAATACCTTAAGTCTGAATTGAGTGTCTCCAATTCTGCTCCAAATTAGTAGATTATTGAAGTGTTAATTTGAAGTTAACTTTCATAAATAAGGGGGTTGATAATCAAGTTATATTTTCTGTGTGTAAATTACAGTGTTATATTCATGTGTTGTGTCAATGTTTGATTGGTGATTAAAGCAACTTTCCATTGTGCATGCATTTACTGACTGGTTTTGTTTCCTGATGTGCAGAGTCACATAGCACAGTGTACAGCCAGAGTATTTACTTTTTTTTTGACAGGGTAATACAGAACATTTTCTAACTTATCTCCAGAAAATCTCAGAGATCTGACAAGATAATAGCTTTTGCCTGTTTCCTGTGCCTTTTCCTCTTTAGTTATTCAGTCTCTTATCTGGTGCTGTGAGCTCCTTAGCTAAGTGCTACTTGATTGTTTAATAACTAAGGTGCTTTTCATAATGCCTATCATGCTGCCAGCAACCATGCTGTTTATTTCATTCTTGTTCTGATCAATTGAGTATTAACTAATTACTATTTTGGGTTATCTCCAAAGGCTCTTTGCCTCTGCAGTACCCTCCATTAGAAAGATGCTGTATACTGGCACTCAGTCGTGTTGAGGTGTGCTGTAACTAATTAATGGAGAGCAGTAACAAACAAATTCCTTAGTCCACAGGACCTAAGTTGTGCAGATTGTCAGCAATGTTGAACTGTGCACATGAAAGTGCTCTGTAGATCTTTAAAATTATTTTGCTTTTTCTTGTGCTGAACATGGCATAATCCTGTTTAAAATATTTAGTTTGGTGCCCTAGGCCAAACATCTCCACCAGGCCTGTGGTTAGAGGCTGTTGAAATGGCCAAGCACCCATCAGGGGTGGAGAGCACTTACTCTGCACCTGCACGAGAGCAACTGGTTGCCTTTCCTCTGCATGGAGCCCAATTCACTCTCCCCAAATCAAGCTCTCACACCAGCCTGCACTAAGTGGGGAAGATCAGGGGATTTGCTTCAAAATTGCTCTGCTGCTCTGGGCCCAAATGTGAATATAAAAGCAGCCTCTGTATTGATATCTCTGCTGTTTTCCTTTTCTCTTTGTGTTGCTTTCAGGAAAGGCAGATCTGACAGAGAGGTGGCTTTGTGATCACAAGCTTGTTAACTGTGCCTTGCTTGTTGGTCGCTTACGAGGAATTCCCACGAGAGAAGTGACTCTGAGGGAGTTTTAGATCTTGTCCTCCAAAGTGTTTACTGGTTTTCTGCTTGCTGTTAAAAAGCTGGAAGAAAAAGCCCATCCAATTGCGCCCGACCCTCAGTCACTGCAGGAGGCACCTGTAACCACTAACTTTTGTGGGAATATTTCTCCTGCAAAGATGAAGCAGTAATAAAAGCAAGTTACTGGTGGAGACAACCTGAAAGGTGTCCAGGGCATGCTTTTAGTGACAGCAAATGTGCCTGCAGCTTCCATGGAGACAGATTGAGCATCCAGAGAAGAGCAACAGAGTCCAGAGCACATGACTGATGAGAAGCAGCTGAGGGAACTGAGGGTGTTTAATCTGAAGAAGAAGAGGCTCAGGAGAGAACTTACCTCTCTACAGCTCCCTGAAATGAGGTTGTGGTGTGGTGGGGGTTGGTCTTTCCTCGCAGAAAACAAGATCCAGGATAAGAGGAAATGGCCTCTAGCTGTGCTAGGGGAGGTTTAGAGTGGATATTAGGAAAAACATCTTCACTGAGAGGGGTGTGGAGGACTGGAACAGGTTGCCCTGGGAAGTGGTGGAGTCACCATCCCTAGGGGGGTTTAAATACTGTGTGAATGTGGCACCTGAGGTCATGGCTTACTGCTGAGTTTGGCAGCACAGTGTTAGCAGGTGGACTTGATGATTTTAAAAGTCTTTTCCAATCCAAATGATTCTATAATTTATATTAGCAACTGAGATTGTGAAAGGGTTGTCAAAAACCAAGCTCCGAACTCTACATCTCCTCAAATGAGTAACATCAGAAATTGCAATGGAATTGGGAAATGCTTTGAATTTAGTTCTTTAGAGAGGAATCTAGTGATATTCCTTCAGGCAGTTCGTAAGAGAGGCTGCTAAGAAAAGAATAACAGGGAGTGATTTACATTATCACCAAATTCAATCTTGAAGCCAGTAATTTTGGTGTCAACCTACAATTACAGGCAATCACTTCCACTTGACTGGTTGTTCCAGTCTGTTACTGTTTACAGTGTGTACTTACCTAATGCTCAGCATTGTACTGAGCTGGTGCTGCTTTTGTTGCAATTAATCAGCTATGTTATATTTTGTTCATGAGGTAAAGTTATTTCTGTGAAAAGTTATAGGCAGATGAAAGTGTTTCTGGATAAAAGAAGAAAGTGGCTTTTTCAGTTCTTCCCCTGCTCTCCACTGCTCAGTAGCCTGACAGAGATTGTGTGTATCAGCTTGTGATCTGGGAAGATTAAAAGAGTTTCTTAACATAGGTGTGATAGCCACAGAAAATCCTGTCAGCACGTTTGACCTGGCTTGGAAGTTTCTGAAAGAATTTCTGAGAAATGCTGCCACGGGACTGGAATCCCCAAGCCACCTTTCACTGGGATTGCCAGGCAGTGCAGGTGCTGGAACCTGCAGGAGAGGCTCCTGCACCCACTGTGGCTGGGGGAAACCACAGCCCTCCTGACAGGACAGATCCTTGGAGGAGAGGCCAAGGACATGGCATGTGCCAGATTTCAGACTGCAGAGAACATGCTCTGGGATCAGTCTGTTTCTGTCTGTAAGCATCAGGTTTGTCAGCAGATCTTTTAAAATGCTCTTTTACCAAAGTAATTAATTGAGCTTGAATATTACCAAGCTGTAGAATTGAGTTTCTTTCATTCTTGGCAAAAGGCTGGATCATTTTAAACTGGTTTTCAGGCAGCCTTAGAGTGTGGAGATGTGACTGAATTCCCCTGGCCTTAAGAAAGCTGTCTCACATCCTTTTTGGTGCTCAGGNTTGGGATCAGTCTGTCTGCTTCTGTCTGTAAGAATCAGGTTTGTCAGCAGACCTTTTAAAACACTCTTTTACCAAAGCAATTAATTGAGCTTGAGTATTACCAAGCTGTAGAATTGAGTTTCTTTCATTCTTGGCAAAAGGCTGGATCATTTTAAACTGGTTTTCAGGCAGCCTTAGAGTGTGGAGATGTGACTGAATTCCCCTGGCCTTAAGAAAGCTGTCTCACATCCTTTTTGGTGCTCAGGAAAACCAACAGCACAACTTACTGGACTGTTGATGGTCCCAATTGCTCATGGATTTGTTTGTTTCCTTTGTTAGGAAAAAAACCAGATTTTAATGCAGCAGCAACAGTTTTCTCTTGCATCCTGCAAAGGTCCCAAGTAGACACATGAGCCTGAGGCTCCCTGTGACCAGAGCCCCTGGAAAAGCAGCCAAGGTCCCCCTGCTCTCCTCAGCCACAGAGTGATAACAGTGACATTAATGTAATGCCAGCAGTGTCATTGATGGTCATGCTGAGACTGAAACGAGACCGAGAAAATCTTAAGCGTCCTGTACTGGTGAATTGAAAAAAATCTCAGCTGCTTTCATGTGAATAATTTCATTGCATCACTTTAAAAAGTCCTGGAGCAGTTTCAGTCTTGCTTTTGTTGTGCATGTTTGGAGAAGTGAGAAAATGAAGAAGTGCAGGTTTCAGGTTTTCAGTGAGAGAGCTTACAAACAATATTGAAGATTTTGGTAATTACTAAGAGTTCTGTGTGGCACTTGATCCTCTTGTTTTCATAGGGATTTTTAGCTTTCTCAGTAACAGAGGCCTTTGTGAATTCTTGCTGTTACAGCTTTGTGTTTAAAAAAATATAATCTAACCTTTTGCATAAGTTTCCTGTAAATTCTTCTCATTAGGCAAAACATTGTGTTTGATTCATTTAACCCATCTACTTTTGTGATATGGCAGCCACTTCATTAAACATCTNACAGATTGAGCATCCAGAGAAGAGCAACAGAGTCCAGAGCACATGACTGATGAGAAGCAGCTGAGGGAACTGGGGGTGTTTAATCTGAAGAAGAAGAGGCTCAGGAGAGAACTTACCTCTCTACAGCTCCCTGAAATGAGGTTGTGGTGTGGTGGGGGTTGGTCTTTCCTCGCAGAAAACAAGATCCAGGATAAGAGGAAATGGCCTCTAGCTGTGCTAGGGGAGGTTTAGAGTGGATATTAGGAAAAACATCTTCACTGAGAGGGGTGTGGAGGACTGGAACAGGTTGCCCTGGGAAGTGGTGGAGTCACCATCCCCAGGGGGGTTTGGATACTGTGTGAATGTGGCACCTGAGGTCATGGCTTACTGCTGAGTTTGGCAGCACAGTGTTAGCAGGTGGACTTGATGATTTTAAAAGTCTTTTCCAATCCAAATGATTCTATAATTTATATTAGCAACTGAGATTGTGAAAGGGTTGTCAAAAACCAAGCTCCGAACTCTACATCTCCTCAAATGAGTAACATCAGAAATTGCAATGGAATTGGGAAATGCTTTGAATTTAGTTCTTTAGAGAGGAATCTAGTGATATTCCTTCAGGCAGTTCGTAAGAGAGGCTGCTAAGAAAAGAATAACAGGGAGTGATTTACATTATCACCAAATTCAATCTTGAAGCCAGTAATTTTGGTGTCAACCTACAATTACAGGCAATCACTTCCACTTGACTGGTTGTTCCAGTCTGTTACTGTTTACAGTGTGTACTTACCTAATGCTCAGCATTGTACTGAGCTGGTGCTGCTTTTGTTGCAATTAATCAGCTATGTTATATTTTGTTCATGAGGTAAAGTTATTTCTGTGAAAAGTTATAGGCAGATGAAAATGTTTCTGGATAAAAGAAGAAAGTGGTTTTTTCAGTTCTTCCCCTGCTCACCACTGCTCAGTAGCCTGACAGAGATTGTGTGTATCAGCTTGTGATCTGGGAAGATTAAAAGGGTTTCTTAACATAGGTGTGATAGCCACAGAAAATCCTGTCAGCACGTTTGACCTGGCTTGGAAGTTTCTGAAAGAATTTCTGAGAAATGCTACCACGGGACTGGAATCCCCAAGCCACCTTTCACTGGGATTGCCAGGCAGTGCAGGTGCTGGAACATGCAGGAGAGGCTCCTGCACCCACTGTGGCTGGGGGAAACCATAGCCCTCCTGACAGGACAGATCCTTGCAGGAGAGGCCAAGGACATGGCATGTGCCAGATTTCAGACTGCAGAGAACATGCTTTGGGATCAGTCTGTCTGCTTCTGTCTGTAAGAATCAGGTTTGTCAGCAGACCTTTTAAAACACTCTTTTACCAAAGCAATTAATTGAGCTTGAGTATTACCAAGCTGTAGAATTGAGTTTCTTTCATTCTTGGCAAAAGGCTGGATCATTTTAAACTGGTTTTCAGGCAGCCTTAGAGTGTGGAGATGTGACTGAATTCCCCTGGCCTTAAGAAAGCTGTCTCACATCCTTTTTGGTGCTCAGGAAAACCAACAGCACAACTTACTGGACTGTTGATGGTCCCAATTGCTCATGGATTTGTTTGTTTCCTTTGTTAGGAAAAAAACCAGATTTTAATGCAGCAGCAACAGTTTTCTCTTGCATCCTGCAAAGGTCCCAAGTAGACACATGAGCCTGAGGCTCCCTGTGACCAGAGCCCCTGGAAAAGCAGCCAAGGTCCCCCTGCTCTCCTCAGCCACAGAGTGATAACAGTGACATTAATGTAATGCCAGCAGTGTCATTGATGGTCATGCTGAGACTGAAACGAGACCGAGAAAATCTTAAGCGTCCTGTACTGGTGAATTGAAAAAAATCTTAGCTGCTTTCATGTGAATAATTTCATTGCATCACTTTAAAAAGTCCTGGAGCAGTTTCAGTCTTGCTTTTGTTGTGCATGTTTGGAGAAGTGAGAAAATGAAGAAGTGCAGGTTTCAGGTTTTCAGTGAGAGAGCTTACAAACAATATTGAAGATTTTGGTAATTACTAAGAGTTCTGTGTGGCACTTGATCCTCTTGTTTTCATAAGGATTTTTAGCTTTCTCAGTAACAGAGGCCTTTGTGAATTCTTGCTGTTACAGCTTTGTGTTTAAAAAAATATAATCTAACCTTTTGCATAAGTTTCCTGTAAATTCTTCTCATTAGGCAAAACATTGTGTTTGATTCATTTAACCCATCTACTTTTGTGATATGGCAGCCACTTCATTAAACATCTAGATGAGGATAAACAGAAAGCAAGCTGTCTTGCAAAACCAAGCTTTTGTGTTATGTGTTAAACTTATTAGCTGTTCCAGTTTTCCATATTAAAAGAAGATTAGTGCTCATAGCATAAAAATTATAGCATATAAAAGACTGAAAATGATTTTATAGCAGGCACACACAGAGATACACGCTCTTAATTCTCACACAATGACTAAAACACCCGTTGTAGATCAACTGATATTTTCACATAATTTTATTTCTCTTCAATAAAATCTTGTCTTTCTTATCCTAATCTGCAACTAGTAAGTAATGCAGTGTAGCACTATGAAAATAAGACCGTAAATTTAGGCTGAAGAAATGAAATCTTGTAGTCAAAGAACAGCATTCCTTGGAAAGCTTTACCTACCTAGAAATCTGTGGGAGAGCATAGGGCCACTCTGTGGGGAGCTTTGCACCATGTCACTGTTGGGAATGATGAGTAGCAGCTCCTCAGAAGTGTAGGAGTTTTGTGTCTTTTACTGCCAGGTTTGGATGTCTGCAATGTTTTGGTTCCCACAATCACTGTGCCTGACTGGGCCACAATTCCTTGCAGAGAGATGTGCTGCTGTCTCTGGGAATATTTCAGCTCTCAGTCTTGGTGTTCCTTATTTTAGCCCACAAATCTTATGAGTCTTTGACTGTCTTGTGACAAAGGGGTGAGGACAATTTTAGGTCAGGGGAATTCAATCTTTGAGTTGATTACTTTGACAGAAAGTAATCGGGAAAGCAGGTGAAGTGAAAGTTTTGCAATGAGCCCACCCTGAAGCACCTAAGAGGGCACGATTTTGAAATTCATGTGTGTCACTCATACCTTGCAGGCACCTTTGAACTCCTTTGTGGTGTGATGCACACCATGTTGAAGGTCCTTCATACCTTGTGTACTGTTTCAAAGCTGAACAGGCATTCCAGCTCGTCCCTTGATAGCAACACAAGGCTCTTCCTTACTTTGCATTTAAGGTTGTTGTGTGAGTGTGTGTACATATATCTGCAAAAGAACCTCCAAGGGGGATCATGATGGCCTTGCTGCTGGCCAGGATGCATTTTTGCATAGCTGTTACTTAGCTTTGCAGTCTCAGGTGTTGATGAGTTATTTGCTAGAAGTGCTTGCTGGTTTAGTGAGCACTCTTACTTTGATCCTGCTCCTGTCTCCATTGAAAGGTTACTCCCATGTGGAATGATCTGTAAGTATCTGGGGTTTGAGGCACAGCAGCTGCTGTGTGGTGAAGGGTGAGAGAATCCAGGCCCCCAGCACTGGGGTGTTGCTGGGGAGATGTGAAGGACTGAAGATAAAAGAAGCTCACTGTATTATAACATTTTAAAAAAAGGTTATCTTTATTCTTCACCCACACAGACCCTGACCTGGCAGTAGCGTTACTGCTGCTTAATTCTAGGAAAAAAATCTTCACTCTTGTATTTCTCCTGCTTTGTTTTCTTGGGTTTTGGAGCCTGTTTTTGTTTGAGGGGTTTTTTTGGGTTTTTTTGAGTTGGAAGAAGGAAATAGAATAAGGGAGAGATAAAAAAAGCCTGTTAGGTATGTTATTGTATTATTAAAATAGAAACACCTACTGAGTGCCTTCCTTTCCTGGAAGGTGGTTTTTTTTTTCTATCATTACCACAGAAAAAGCAAACAGTTCACAACTCTTCCTAAACACAGGCCCAACTTGTACTGGATGCTCCATTTCAGGGCTTCATCTAATCAGGACATGGAATAACAGGAAGCCTGAAAAATCATCTCTCAGAACAGTATCAAATTATCCTTCTTTTTATCCCTGCAATGTCATTCAACTTTTCAGTGCAGTTCCACTGCATAGGCCTTTTTTGGCTGCAAATGTAGCCAGCTGTTGGCTTATGATACCAGAGTGTAGCCAAAATAATCAATTTGGTGGTTTGATGAGTGTTGGTATTCATCCTCAACTTTTTAAAAGACGTAAAGCTTTCTGCTCTAGTGCAAAAAGTAGAGGGATCTCCCCTAGTTAATAGGAATTGCAATAAAAATCAGAAACCTTAATGATTTTGGGTGGGTTTCTGTAGCAAGCCTTTTGAACATGTGCTTTTACAACAAAATCAGCATAAATGTCGTGGTTGAGCAGGTAGTGGGTCTTGTCACCCTCTGATTTAAAAGCAAAACTAGCAGATGTTGACACAATAACTATAGGAAATACAGTGTCACATAATGTATTATATATTCAATCTTGGGTTATGTGGTTGAGTCTTTACTTCTTTGGCAGGAAGGTGTGCCAGAGGCATGAGAGTATTCAGCTGAATAAAATTTGCTTTTAATAAGCTTTAAATTCTTTAGAGATTAGACATAGGCACACTTCAGGTGGAAGCTTCCCTTCTTATTTGGATTACCTGCCCTCCAGTTAAACAGTGAGGGTTTTTTTTATTTTTGCCAAGCAAAGCAAAAAGCCTTTTGGGCATAGTGAAGGCAGAGCACACAGATCCTTTGGGTGGGTTCTGAAATGTTTATGCATGCAGGGTTTGTAAATGATGCACTGTATCCTAATGAATGGCACCCAGGTAGCTTGAGTGGCACATCCCTGACAGATGGAGCTCTTCCCATTATTGGTCAATGGAGCAGGATTTCCATGAGATAAATGGGACCAATAAAGCACAAAGCACCCGTAGCTACGGTGACTTGTGTGTGCTTACAGTGTCAGCATGAATTTTGCAGTATTAAACATTACCTAAACATGATCAAATTCAAAAGTGTAGCTGGATGCAAGCATGAGAGTCGATGAACTGGTCAAAACAGCCCCTGAAAAAATGAGCATATGGCAGCTCTCAGTCATGGTAACTTGTGACCTTACGTGTTATAGAAGTTAAACATTTGTCCTTTTTTATGTGCAAGTTTAACAAGATTACTCAAGACAATTGTTCACTCCTATTTTCTCCATTCATATAAAAACTGTTAATAAATTAAAAAAAAGCTCACTCATTTTGTCAGCATAGAAAACCCTATAATTTGTCTTTAATGTCATGTAGCCATCATTATCATTTATTATTTATATGAGAGAGAAAATAGCTGAGCTTACATTAAGCTGGCTGGCAACAGAAGTTGCACTTCTAGAGACAACCAGAGAAGATTGTAACAGAAATTAGTAAATAATGAATTTCCTCTTCATTCCTCAGTTTATATTTTATTACAGAACCTATTTTTTCTTCATTTTATAACACAGCTGTGATAAATTACTATAAGAATATGCCTGTATTTTTATTTAATTTTGAAAAAGAAATAAGTTTTCTGTATTACCCTTGAATTATTACCTTTTAGAAACTTGACACCTTCTTGGTCTCCTACCGAGTTAAGCTCATTCATTCTCCTTTTGTTCTACCTTACAAACAGAACACACAAGCCAATCCTTATGTGAAATAGCCCAGAGAAATGCAAACTTAGTGTTGAATAGCATTGTTTGGCATTTTCTTATTTGGGGTGACTACCAAACACACAGCCACACTCTGGGAATTCTCTACCAACAATTTCAGTGTCCTTGTTCAAGTTTGTTGTGGTGCTTTTCCACTTGTGGTCATGTAGAACCCTCATTTGGTTCTGAGTCTGTTCCCATTGCTCCTGACTTCTCCATGTTCTTTCTGGTCCTTCAGCAGTAAAAGAAAGTAGATTTTTCCTTTTTTTTTTTTTTTAAAGTAATTCTCATCCATCTAATATTTGTTGGTGAGCCATAATTAAGGATTTTGAATTGCTGTGGAGATATAAAAGCTATTTTCTATACAGCAAAATATTGTATATATTATGACAGCAGGATTTTTGTAACTTCCTTGATATGGTTATAGTGAGGTCATGGGATCTTTATTTTAATTTTTATTCATGGGCAACACTAGCTAAAATCCAAGCTTTCCTGTCTTACTGCTCTGTTTTTCTAACTTGTCAGCATCATTTATACTAACCCTCTCTAAACTCCTCAGGGGCTGAAATTATCTTTTGTCAATCTCAAGGAATACTCTTCTTCTTGAGTTTGGAATTGTAGCATTCAGGATCACCAGATAAGCTGTTATTTTGATATTAACTTTACATAATTTTAATGATGAAATATTAATAGGTCACAGTTAATTCTTTCCATCATGACAAATGATTGCCTCCAGCAGAGCTGATCCTTGAGTGTAGAAAGCAGAGGATCTGTTCTGATGTTATTTGGACAAGTTAGTTGGCCTGTCAGTTTTGTTTGATTATCACAGCAGCCATTTAGAAGCAAATATTAAATGTCAGAAGATAACAGCCCCCTAAAATACCACGTGAAGCCAGTGCTTTTTCCATGCAGACCCCTTTGTCAGAAAGCAATTTTGGTATATACACAGTATCTGAATAGTCATCCTGCAGATTACATCAGAGTTTAAAGGATTTGAATCCTTTCCCTCCCTTGTAACTTTTCCCATATCAAACCCAGCCCAGTGTCCAGTCTGATGGGTTTCAAGGGCAATAGGATACCTGGTGTACAGAGCTGGTTACTTGTGAGAGTATGTGCTGAGGATAATGAGCATGTTTCATGGTTTAATTGCAGGGAGTGTGTAAGGGAGTGCAGCTTCCTTCCCTTTGCTGAGGTGGGGAGAAATCTTCCCTCGTTTGTTCTGATCCTGTGCAAGCCTTGTTTCTGCTCCTCTTTTCCTCCTTCTCCCCCCGTTTGTGCAGTTTAGCTCTTCTGAGGCAGCCTCTGCTCCTGGGAGGATTGGCTGTCCTGGCTCTGAACCATTTCTGCTGTGGTGCATCATTAACTAACAAGCACTGACACGGGGAAAAAGGGGAAGGAACTTTGAGTTCCCAGTTTTGAGGCACTGGGGAGCCCTCACAGTCCTTGGCTGAGCTGAAGCACAGGCAGGGCCCGCGGACAAACCTCAGGCAGCTCAGGGGCAGGTGGGAAAGATCAGGGGAATGGACTTTTAGGAGCTGTGGTGCTGTGTGCTGTTTCACCATGGAATGTGGAATAAAAATCTCAGGAAGGCTGACCTTGTGTCCATGTCTAGCAGCGTGGTACTGGTGTGCACTTTAGTTAATTGCTTTTAGGGCATTAATTAATGATGCTGCTTACCAACATAATGCCGTTACTGTGTCAGTGAAACCTCAGCACAGGCAGGACTTAAGGATACATATCTGCTCACAAAGCCCCACCAAATTAAAAAAATATTAGTAATAGGTTTATTGTCTGGGAGATTTCCCTAAGGAAAGGTGGGCTGCTGCTTCCACACTCTTTCTCTTCCCTGACACCATAAACAGATTGTGAATGAATGTACCTTATACCTATTAATAATAGATTTGTGTCACCACAGATAACACATGTATATATCTCCTTCATTTACAAGTGCTCAACAGAGCACGGATCTCATTTGGAAAGGGATAATGCCCTCAAGTTGGGGAGGAGGAGCAGTATGCACTGGGATGGCTGCCCTAATCATGGAGCACCCCCTTGCTCCTCCTTGTTAACCCTTAGCTCCTCTTTTTTTCACCTTACACTGAAGCTCTGACCCTCTGAGCCCCCAGCCAGGCCCTGTGAATGGATCTTTGCATCAGGCACCATTGCAGTATTGCTGGCCTTGAAGGCCACAGGCAGAATGGTTCCTGGCAGTGGGATGTCATTTCTCCACACCTGGCAGAACTTTGCAGGCAGCAGGGCAAAGGGAATGGCCCTGCTTCTGGTGCAGTGACATTTTCAGCAGGTTCTTTTGATGGTAGAGTAAACACATCAACTTGTAACCACTCATACTGCTTCATCAGCAGTACTTCACTGCACTCTCCATGCTCTGTATTTGAGGGTTCTATCTGCTAATTATTGTGCTCCAATATCTAATATACATGAACATTCTATAACGAATATTAAAACAGAATTAAAATTATAAACACCTGGGACCAACTCCCAAAACTTTGCCACATGTCTTTTTCATTTATTCAATTAAAACTATTAGTTCTCCTTTTTTTTTAATCTCAACACATATATAGGATTTAGACACATCCATGACATTACTTTGAGCTTTTTTTCTTCTGAGAGTCAAAGTAACTTTATAATTACAGCCAGATCACTTAGTATGAACTGTGATAATAGTTTTAATAGTGTTGCCTTTGATACCTTTGTGCAGTTCACTGTAGATGAGCACTTAATCCCTGGAATCTTCCACCAGTAAATTCAAGTGATTATTGTGTTTTTTTTTTAAGGAGAAGTCCTACATAGTTGCTTGCTGTACGATAAGCATTTTACTATCTCCAGGCAGTTTTATTACCCCACTGTGTTTTCTGTACGGAGCCATGACCCTGTACTGGGACAGAAGCCAAAGGATGAGCAGCATGAGATATTATAATTTGGTTTTATTTGAGACCCTTTTAACAATATAATAATTTATGATAGCTAAGCTTTCCTTTGGGAAAACATGTAGGAAACAATTTTATCTTTAACTCACTTTCAAAAACACTGGTTTGGACAAATAATTTTTTCTTAAGAGGTATGTTTGTAGGCAGCGTGGCTAATTAATCTAAATATCCTTGGGTTTGTGGCATTTAGGTATAAATGAAGTTATATATCTCCTAGCAGGGATGTTGAGTGCTTTGTTTAGAAAAATGTTGGAGTCAGCACTGTTCTCTGACACGGTGTCTCGGTGCATCCGCAATATTCACATACCCAGAACCTATTTTGCTGAATCTAATTGATTCACACATTCCTCTCTGAAATTATTTAATATCTCATGTTCACAAAGATAGCAACTTTTACAGATCATTTCATTTAAAATGTAGGATTCCAGTCTCTACTTGATAAGCCACAATGCTGGGAAGTGCAGCATTTTCGTGAATAATAGCTGGAGTACCTGAAACAGTTTTTTAAACAGCTTTTTTTTTTCTTTTTCACACATTTAATTGGAGTGATCTAACGCATGCACATACCATGAAAATGATATTTTGTGGCACTCAGCTTTCAAGAGGGAGCTCTTAATTTGTTTTAAACCAGGACTCTACCCTGCTGATGGGTTGCAAATTGTTGTCTGCTGTACCTACAGATCACTCCAGCTTTTCTACGCTCTAAATAGAAGACAAAGTGATGCTTGAAACCAATCAACCAACTTCAGCATGCACTGGATTCTCTGTGCCACAATACTTCTAAATAAAGATAGACATTCCAGGTCTGTTCACAATTGAGTTTCAAATTGGATTTCAAGTTGTTGCTCCCTTCCAAAAGGGAGCATCAACAAGTCTTGATTTCTCTCTTTAAAAAGTTTTAGGCAATTGTAATTGTTAAGAAATGGTCTTAGGCATACTTGTCTTATTTGAATAACCATCTCTACTAACTTGTGATTTCTGAATATATACATAGGGTGTTTTTTAGCTGTTTCAACATGATTTTCATAATCTTGTTGATCATTCAGAGGACTGTTTTTTTAATATTGGAGTTAAAGAGTCTTCAATAGTGCAATACATGATGTTTTTACCAGCTGCAATCTTCTTGGAAAGCAGTGCTGTCATATTTGAATGACTCTGCTCTGAGATTTAAGGCAAATGCTGTTTTCTGGCTGAAATAACCACTGAGGTGCAGGTTTTGGCCTCAAACGTTTTCAAGGAAGTGTTCAGGTCACCATTTAATTCATGTTTCACCATTATCTTCTGTTACCACCTGAAGTAAAGGAGATTGGCATTTACTTAAACAAAAAAGAAGTGTCCTATAGCAGTGCTTGTAGAGTGAACATTTATTAAGCTGTTCTTATACCAAATTACTCTTATTAAATATTAACCGAAGTTATTTTTAAACTTCTGAAATCTATGTCGTGTGTTCCATGGTATAAATCTATTATCTGTCTGTAGGGAGGTAATGGGAAAGACATGGTAAAAGTCAGATTTGCTATTCATATAATTCAATCATATTGTGAGCATTTATATCCCCGGAGTTGGATGTACCATGGGGAAAATTTCTTGTTTTCTGTAGACTGTGGGTCTGGAAGAGTAAAGAAAACCATTTAAAATTTGACACAGCTTGCCAAAAAGGGAGATGGATTAGTCTGAGAGGAGCACAAGAAAGAGGAAAACTGAAAGAGGTCACTGAACAGAAAGTTGATATGAGCCTGGCAGGTGTTTTTCCTTGCAAGGCCAGATATTCTCTATATGGTGCCTTGGCATTTGTTCTGTCGGTGAACCACACATGTCACAAAAATCTGAATGGAAAACTTGAGTTGCCTTACAGCATTTGAGAACTGGCTTCCCTGCATCCTCCTGTATATCTGGGGTGCCCAAATAGGCAAAGATTTCACATGGAAATATTTAAAATTCCTGAAGTGAGGGTGCCTAACACTGGCAAGGCCCTGAGATGCACGTAGGAATCTGTGTGGGTGCTCCAGCTTATGCTGCACCCTGCTGCCTTACCTACACAGCAAAAAAAAAAAAAATTAAAAATTACATTTATAGGCATGAAGAAGCAGAATTGGCCAGTTTTATTGTACAGCTTGCTTCTTTCAGTGGTGCTTAAAGATCAGCTGGGATCCTTCAGACTGGAAACATTGTGAAGTCAAAGCAGCAGACAGCTCCTGAGCTGAAGTTTCACATTAATGTAGAAAAAGCAGACAAATGTGGGAACTGCTCCTTTTCCTTCTGCTGAGTTTTGAAGGCAAGTTTATGGAGCTCATCCTCAGCTGCTCTGATTCTCTTATTACTGAGATGATGTGAACGAAATGATGGCAATTTTTATCAGTGCCAATGTGTCCCCATGTTTACTGGAATTTTCTCTAGTAAAAGTGCAGCTGAAAGAAAATTTCAGCTACAGAAGAACAACTTATCCACATATTGGAAATGGAGCATATTAATTGGATATGTATGAAATGAAAATTGCCTTGCGGAGAAACAGAAATCAAACCTACTATTTCCCAAGTATTAATTTCATCTGTTATTTTATTTCATCTGCAGTGATAGGGGTTGTCTTCTTTGCATTTAAAAAGCCAGAATCACTCTTTGGAGTTTCCAAATGAAAACATGCCTATCTTTTAATGTGGATTGTTAAACTGAGACCTGAATGGCCTATTTATTTGCTTTGTTTGAGTGGGAACTGGATCTAATCTGTATGTACACCAAGGGCTCTTCCTCCCTCAATTCCTCTGAAAAACTGCAATTAAATTTGAGACATAATAGGATTAAAGCATTATATTGCATATGACATGACATTTGTGTGCAGAATTATTGGATTTTATATTCTCACTGATATTTTACTTGAATATAGAGATAAAAAAGATGACCTAATTCATCTTGTATATCTCTTTCAGGACCATCCCTCTCTTTTATTCTACTTATGCTTTTCCTAGTTTCATTTTAAGTCTGCCATTTCCTTGGAAGATTATTTCACAGCATATTAGACCTCACTGTTAGGTGGATATTTTTTTCTGCTCTACAGTTTTCTTATATCTTTAAAATACAGAAGGCAACAACTTTTTAATCTATTTTGAGCCCATGTAGCACAGTAAAAGTTGTAGTGAGGCACAATTCCACCAAAAAAAACCCCAAATATAACTGAAAAATAAGTATATTTAAAGAGAATATATTCATTAGCTTTGATTTTAGGATAAATAATTGCTTAATACTTGGGAAAATAGTTGTGTTCTTCAACTTTTTTTCTTTATTTCTACCAATTTCTCTTGCCTCTTTGCCTCCTGTACCATGTTAGGGAAACTGAGGGCCACTTAGAAACCAAGGGCCACCTTCCTTCATTTGGAAAATTTGGTCATTTTTCAATTTTAAAATATTTTTAGCCCCACAGCTCTGTGTGCAGGGCATCCGTGGGGCTGTGAAACTGCAATAGATTTGGGGCTGACACGCTGGGACTGCCTCCCTTTAAGCAGCCAGGATGTGCAAGTGCTGAGCCAACATGCCAATACTCCTCTGATGAAGGGGGAGGACAGAACAAAAATCTGTTGATTAAACACTCTGGCTGTGAGACGAGGTTGCAGATGCACAGATAAAACGATTGCTTGGAGGATTTATGTGGCTTGGTGTTAGGGATGGAGGGTTTTTTTTCCCCCCCTGCTGCTTTTTTCTCCCAGACCTGCAGAGGTGAAAGGGAACAGATCTAGGGGGGCACAGGGAAGCTTCACTCTCAAACTCAGCCAGGGCTCCAAGCAATGCCTTGGCACCAAATTCCTGCCCATTTATGCTGCAATTTCCCATTTTGGAAGAGGCCAGTGTGGAAGGATTCCATTTGGCCAATTTGTCAGGAAGCAAGGGCCTCCAAGAGACATCCCAGGTCAGGAGCAGCAATCCTGTGGATCCCGTAAGGAGCTGGCAGAGCTGGAGGTCCCTGTGACTCTGGAAGGAGCCAGGAACACCCCTTTTGGGAACAAGAAGTACATCTCGTGAAAACGACAGGATTAGCCAGTATTTATGTACTTTAATCGTGTTCCAAATACCCATTTTCAAAGAGGCGCCTCCAGATTTACCTCACTGACAGAAAAATTATGGCCCGTGCCATGTCCCAGGGATGAAACTATAGGTAGATTTTCCACTGGTTGACAAATGAAAGTGATTTAGACCCGTGGGTTTAAGTTGAAAATATCAAGTTGAAAACAAGCAAAAAATATTCAGTTGAAGACTTGCTAATAATTAAAACAACAAAAAAGGTGATTTTTAAAACCCTTCTATTTTATTAAATATGGAGTTGGTTTTGCTTAGGCAGAAATACATACCACATGCTCCTACTCATCTATCCGTGTGTAACTTAACATGCAATTACTTAGAATATTACAATCTTAACACAATTTATATTATTTTAGTTTAAGGGTATTAGAAATTATTAATAACGTAACTTAAGTTAGTAGATTAACTTCCTGCTTCAGTTCTGTAATATCATATTTGAGTAGAAATTTAGTTTTGATGGTAACACGTAAAATATATTTTTTATTAGTTGCATAAAATTGCCCTGAGAATGCTGAGATGCCTTAAAAATCAACAAAAGTAAGATTATCCAAAAATTTATTTTGGGTTACATACGTATTATTCTCGTACATACTAAACGAGAAAATTTCCATCAACATTCAGGGTAATTAGGGCTGCTTTGGTCATCATTTGACAGAATTTCCATGATATTCTGATATCAGGAAATGGCCATGCATGCAGAGCACAGTTGTCAGAAGAAGCAAATTAGATTAAAGAGGTAGGAAATGAATTGTGCAAAGGCTGAGCACCTCACGAGTACGGAGGGAACTCTACCTAACTGCTTGATATTCTGGAACCACTTCTTCTGAATTCTTGAATTAATAGATGACATATTTTTCCTCCTAGTTTCTTGTCATAAACTGAAAGAGGAAGCCTGCTGGCTTTTCAGCTCATAGCCATTTCTCCAACATTCAAGGAATTAATCTGAATGAGAAGATATTCTTCAGCTCATTAAGATTTGTGAGGCACTACTGGTTCAGTATAGTTTTAAATGAACATTTAAAGGATTTTAATAGGTTATCGGACATTTATATTTTAACATTATGTTTTAACACTGCTAATCACAGTATCACGTAGAAATTTAGATATGATAATTTTTAAAACAGGACTGCTTGTAGCTTAAATTAAGTAACATTGATTCAAAATTGATTTTCACTTCTGCTTGAAGTACAAATACTGGTAAAAGCGAATTGGGAAAGGAAATGATACCTAAACTCTTCAGTGCAATGCTCCAACCCACATCTGCATGGTGCATGTATAATTCTGTGTAATGCAAGTAATTCAGAAATATCAGTACCTCCTCATTACAGTGATACACGTGGTAATGAAGCATTGCATGTTGTAATGCAAACTTCCCTCCAGGGACACGAGGCTCATTTTGAAGTCTCGTATCACACCACCTCTCCAGGCTGAAAGCTCTGCAGAGATGAGATGGTTTTGCTATTCCCTGGCCTCCTATAAACTATTCCAAGGGATCAGCTGGCTTTGATGTTGCAGAATTTAGTGGCGAGGCAAGGAGGTGATATTTATACCAGTATTAGACGTGGTGCCATGTCTGCATTTCACATTTGGGTCACTGATTAAGTGGATTTGTACCTTGGCTCACAAAGGTGTTTCGTGTTCCAGGTGGGTGGTGGTAGAACGTGTGAGTTAATCTCCTAGAAGTGCAGGTAAGCAATCCCATAATTTGTGTACTTTGCAATGATCCAGCTGAGAAACTCATCCAGGAGCATAAAAGAGCCCTGATGAGAAAAAGATAAGCAACATATGTAAGTACAATCTTAGAACAGAGCCTTTAGCATTAATAGAATATTTTGTAGGAATCTCATTAGGCTGTAACTAGAATTTACATACTGAACAATACTGTGCTAAATTTTCCCTTAAGGGGCAAAAATGAAATGTAAACCTGCCTTCTTCCAGCCTTAAGATATTAAATGAAAACAATCTTTTTCATCTTAGACAGCCTTACCTTTCCTTCCTTTGCTACCCTGGCTCTGTGTTCTGGTGCATTGAACCCAAAATCCTTGGCCATATTCAAACCAGTCCTCTATGGTGCAATGTATCCAAATCTGTCCAATCTTCATTTTCTGTCATCCAAAAAGTGCTAATCTCCCTTTCTGTGGGAAATTATTTTTGCCAGCCATTCAGTCCTCACTGATTTTCTGTCACTGGAAACCACTATATGCTATGAAGTTCTGGAAAATTAAGAGCACTGCAACAAGCAGGAAATAGAAAAGATATTAAATAATAATTATGAAAAGAAGCTATTTAAGGAGCATAACTGAAATTGTGAAACACACACATACTGCCTATGAGTTTCAGCAAACAGGAAATCAATTCCATAGTTAAATTTCCAGGGTTTGCATCAGTCCTTTGCACTACACCCATTGAATGCTCCATTTCTTTCAACTATCAAGGTTACTGAACTTCAGATACACTTCTCCTACTGCGTTTACAAATCAATTAACTCAAAAGAACAAAGCTTTTTTCCATGCTAGAGAAGTGTAATGCTCATTAAATTTTGGGTAAGGTGCAAAGACAATTACTTCTAAAAATGGATGAAATTAATTGCACTCTTGCTTGCTTTTGATCTTGTGCAGCTTACATTATGCTTGTTGGTTTTCTTCCCCCTCTCTTGAAAGTGTTGGTGTTCCAGAGACAGACATGGTTTAGTGATTAAAACAATATTTTTTTGAATAAATTTCAGTGCGCCCTGTCTGCTTTAAACATAATAAGGCTGCATAAAAGAGTTATCTGAGGTTTGATCAGTTCTTACTCATCACTGTGGTATTCAGCAGAGTATTATGCAGTGTGGTCACTCTGCATCCTAACATTGAATTTTCTGTGATACTTTTTGGGGTTTTTTGAACCTGTGATTTTTGGATACCTGGTTATTTATCCCTAACTGTGGCTGTACTCAACCCAAATTTACCTTCATTCAGCTAATTTGGATGTAAGCACACGCTGTGAGGGTTGGGCTCTGGTCAGCCTCATGTCTTGGCAGAGGGGAAGGATGGAGATTTTGATAAGATTCCTGCAAAATGGGATCTGGCAGCAAAACCCAGATGACCAATGTCGATCTCTTTAGTGCAGTGTGAGATCTGGAGGCAGCTGATCTGTGGTCATCCATCTGCCAGGGACTGGGAGTTAGAAGGGATGGTCTGAGAATTCAGCCTGCTTTGACCTCCTCAGACCCGTCTGTCATGAGTCAGGCTTAGCACAGCTTTTAAATCTTAGTTTCTCCCACTCTAAAGAAAATAATACCTCTTATTATTCAGGAAAAATAGTGAGGATTAGTTAATGCTTTTGAATTTATGGTATTCATGTTAGGTACTAATTAACGTTATAGATACAACACAGACTTTGGTATGAAGTTTTGCAGAAGTGACATCCACAAGTGCTGCTTGTTTAAGCTTTTTTAGCTCCCAGTTGATGGCATTTTCTTCAGAAATGCATAATGACCTAGCAAGTGCCTTTTTGAAAGGGCACCTTTTTATTGTTACATGCTGGTTTAGTATGAACATATTTTGAAAACAAAAACACTCTTCTCATTAATTTTTTCTCAGCGGTCAAAGTGTGGGGAAGTGGACACCTCTTGATTTAGCGTGTAATTATTAAAAATCAAGACAATGTCCTTTTAATTACACACGAGAAGAGCAATATCACAAAACCTGGTGCTTAGAAGATAAACATTTTTTTGAGAGTGGCTGCCTGTTTTCTGAGAGTGCTCCTGCAGTGAACCCCATGCTTGATGAGCAAGTACCTGTGGTCAGTAGAAATGTTGGCTGAGCAGAACAGGATTGTCCTTTTGCTTTGCCTGCATGTAGGCAAGATGATGATTTCTGAGGATACGTGTAATTCTTGAAAAAAGACTTGCAGATTGTTTCTTTTCTTTCTATGAAGTTGGGGATAGAAGCAGGAATAGGAACCTCAGTGGGTGTTGAGTGGGGAGGAGGGAGGTTTGGGGTTGCATGAAGAACATTTTCCATCTTAGGGTGCTCAGACACGTTTGAGGACCATGGTTGTCAAGACCACTTTTGAATCAGAGAAGAGTTTTCTAGGAAAAAAAAGTAGTGTTTAATTCCTCAGTGAAAGGACAACCTGTCCTCCCCATGATCTGATATTGGACTCCATAAATTGCTGGGAGATATTTTTTATGTTTATAACATTCAGCAGTTTTTAGACTTTACTTTTTAAAATTCTATTTCTTTTCCTCTCACACAATTACATAAAGGAAGGAGGAGGAAAAACCCCAATGTTTCTCCTAGTGAATTTTATATAGAAATAAGAATGTTTCACAATCAGGAGGTTTTCCTTATGAAGTGCTAAACTGGACTAATGATGGGAATGGAACTTTTTCCATTCATCTCAGGAGCCCTCAATCTACCCAAAATGTAAAGGTTAATCATTGCAATCCAGTGAAAGATCTTAAACCATACCAGTAACTTTTCCTGAGGATGGGGAAACCTAGACAAAAATGACTGTCCCACGGAGACAGGGTTTAGTAGCAGTAGAGTAAAGTGATTGTAAAATCAGAGAACTCTTGGGTTTGAGCCCAAACATTGTATTTTAATCTGTATTTGTGGTGAAGAACTGTAGATATAGGGCAGGGGTGAATTCTCCTAATGCAGCTATTAATCATAAAGCTTCACAGATCACAGCTCCCTTTTCTCTACCAAGTGGTTTCTGCAGGCAAGTGTATTAGATGAGGATGAGGCAAATGCCTGTTGATTAAGGGCTGATCTTGGAGTTCAAGTCTTCATCACCATGTTCTTTTGCTGTATGATTGATGAAGCTCAACTATAATTAAATTTAAAGCCATAGATTTGGCAAGGAGCAGTATCCATTAACTGGACTGATGTCATTTTATCTCCTCTGATTCATTAACAAGAGGCAGTGTGTGTTTCCTATAGTTTACCTGATGTCCTAGGACACTAAAGGTGATGGTAAAGGTCTTGGAACATTAGGTTTGTTTATTTTCTTAATATCAGAGAAGATGTCAGTTTAGGTTTGACTAATTTTTGGCTGTTCACAGAAGAGGCATAATGTTCTTAGAAGGTTTAGTATTCTGTTTATGATTGTTTAACATTCAGCATCAATGATTTTATTGCACAGACGTTGACATTTTACTCATTATCACTTTGGTGCTCATGCCAGGTTCTTGCAAGAAGTGTATTTTATGCCAGGTGCCAAATAACCTTTTGTCATCCTGCTGAATGAGGCACTGCTTTTGTCCTACAGTCAAAAATTACATCCAGATCTTATGAACATTAAAAAATATCCATCTTCTCTTCTGCCTTCCCCTCTGACACACACACAGTTTGGCAAGGACTAACAGTGCTTCAGAATCCATACGTTCTGCTCAAAGTGAGAAGAGACATGCCCCTCATTTCTTAAGATCATCTCAGGCCAATTAAAGACCTGTGTAAAGGAATAGATTTTTTTCTGATTTATCCAACACTTGGCTCTAAGGATGATCACCAGACTGTAGAGCCATGAGGGCTACTTAAGCAAAAAATGTGTTAGATTTTGGGATTCGAGGAGGTTCAAGACATACAAAATTTTGCCTATAAATAGCTGTGTGCACTAAGCCCACCCCTAGGGCTCCATGTGCCAGGATGTGTAGGCTGATTGTTCTGAGTCATGCTTTCAGAAAGAAAAGCCAGATAAAAGAACATAAGACAAACCTGTAAATCTTTTAATTAATTCAAGAATTATTTATGTTAAATTATCGTACATTTGCAGGATTACACATCTGCATTTTTCTTAACACACTCAACTATTTTAAACCTAGCAGCTAATTCCTAATTTGCTTTCATATATTCTTTGTAAAGGCAAAGAAAAGCTTAAGAATTCTTATGTAAACCAGATCATTCCAGTGCAATAATTTTATTACTGCAATCCATTACACAGCACTTTGGTGATAAAAGAGTATATCTTGGGAAAGCAAATCTTGGAGTTTGTGAAGTGTTGTGGGAGGGGGCTGTTTTGTTTTAAACCTTTTTTATTAGCTTCCCTTTCCACTTGGCTGTATTCTAAATAAAATGAAGTGGGAAAGAAACCTGCCCATGTATAAATCAGCATGCTCTTTTTCTCTATTTAATTCAGCCAAAGAAATGACTTAAATACTCTTCTACAGTACTTTGCTGCATTCCAAGAAAAAAAATTTTATGATGCAAACACTACCATTTCTTTCTGCAATAAACCTGTCATGGGATTTGAGTTATTTGCTTGCCCTTTCAGGAAAAATAAAATAATAATAAAAAAATTCAGAAGACCTTAATGCAGATCTGATTCATTACAAATCCCATGTCTCTGTTCCTGAGCAGTTGAGCCAAGTTTAGGAAAACCTCTCATCAAATCAGAGTATAACCTAAAGTTATGAAGCAAGAGGCTTGGTTTCTGTAAATGGCTTAGTGGAAATCAAAGGAATTAGATAAACTAAGCCCAGCTGAGGGTCTGGCCATCCTGGCTGCATTAAACACTTTTGTCTGACTTTCATCTCCCACCTTTGTACTTGAAATTTCCTTCAAAGTTAACTCCTTTTTCCTCTTCTTTTCCTGGTATATATTTTGCAATTCTTTCCATGAGGACAGTTGCTCAGCTTTTTGGGTGATACCTGTCTATTATCCCCAATTCTGTCCTTCCAAACAGAGGAATTTTCCTGATATTCCAGTGTGACTGTGGTCACATCTAGTAATTTTCTATACGTGTATGGATCATGTACACAGCACAGTTAATAGAAATATTAATTCCTAGACGGCAGCTGTAATCTACACATATGGAAGCCTGTTGTTTTACTCAGAGTAAAACAGCCCAAGAGTGTCAGAAATTGCTGTGTGGAGGTGATCACAGACCAAAGGGTTATCTGAAATAATCTCTCACCTTCCTGCATGATGGGAAAGGAACGTTGCAATTTCTCTGGCATGAATTGAGACACCAGCATCACAAGTTTAGGGCAAATATATAGTTATGCCCAGGCCAGGGATTTATTTATTTCCTTTCCCCCTCCCATTTTGTGTTAATATTTTCTGGAGGGAGTTCTCTTTGTCAGCTCCCTTGCCAAGTCCCCATACCCTTTGATCCCCATCCCCTGAAGGCACGGGCTTTCTCCAGCTCAGTCTGTTTCCCTCCTGGCCCTCCACAGGGGCTCTGGGCAGGGTTTGGGCAGGGAGGGCTGGCACACACAGCCAACTCTCACCGTGGGCAGGGCTCTGGGAGGGAGATGTGGTTTTGTTTCTCCCCGTTTTTGTGTTTGTTTGTTTTTCTGCTCTGCTGCCATCCCTTCTGCAGAGCACAGTGACTCGTGGTCCCTGTCCCCACAGTTCCCCAGTGGCAGCTACAGAGGCTCTGGTTGGGAATAAGGAATAAAACACACTTCCTTTTCAGCTGTCCCTGATGAGATGAGTGAGGGCACAGCTGAAATGCCACTGCATATTGATACCTGAAGTTTTTAGTTTTTGTCTTTTTCTGATCCTATACTGCATCAGAGTGTAACTCTAAACTCCACACAGAGTGTAAGCGCTCTTCATATTTTGGTCAGACAAAACAATCCTTTCAGGCCTGAGAACCAAGGTCACCCTCACAGCTTCAGGTCCCAAAAAGTATCAACAGAAGTGAATTAGAGAGAAGGAAACTGAGGGAATATGAATTGGACAGTTAACCCCTGATGTGCAAATAGGCCAAACTTTGTCTGGAAAACGCATGACCATTGTCCATCTTGGATGTAGCTTCTGTGAGGCTTCTGCACAGCCCAAGGTGTGTCCTTTAAAGGCCTTCTAATAAATACCTACTTTATTCTCTGTATAGCATCTGCTCTAGGTAACCAGTGGCCCAGGAGAGGCTTCCGAGCAAGGCAGGAGGCACCTCAATGGGCTCCTGCAAGATTTGCCTTTCCAGGGCTTTGATAAACTCAGGAAAGGGATATAAACATATTTAATCATTTTGATTGTGCAGTCAGTCATGTACAAAAGCTTTCTTGCTGAAATAAAAAAGTTTTTCCTAGGTAAGTGTTTGAAATCCATTTCTGGATGCCTGCATCAATAAATGACAAAGGAGTAGGGAGGCAACAGGTGTCAGTATCACTCAAAGGTACAAACAGTCCTCATTTACTGCAACCTATAAAGGGGTTTGTCCTGCAGAATAGGCAAAATCCATTACCCCATCATCAAGAAGGGCGCCTGTCCACACCTTCTTGCAAGGCAGGAGCTTGTGTGCCCAAGGCTGGTGCTGGATGTCCAGATGTGTCTCTGTGTGAAAAGGGCAGGATTCTTGCAGGTACAGCAGGACCAGTGAGAAACAACCCAAATTGCTTCACTCCAGGACCACTGTGATCCCCAGTGTCCTCTTTTCACCTCTGAATCCTGGTTGTAACTAATTGGATCCACTTGTCAAGATGATGCAGCTCTAATTACCCTGGGTCTAAATTCCCCTGGAGGGTGACTTCAGAAGAGCTCTTCACTCCTGTGAAGCGTATCCGATCCGTAACCTTTCCTTTAGTCACACCTGGGCTACTGTTGGTTTTCTTTGCCTGCTTTTACATTGGTCTCTAACACCTTGAACTCTGCAGTGGCACTGCATGCTTAATAACAAAATTTTAGAACTTGCCGACGCATTAGAGCTTATTGTCTGTTGGTTTATAACAGTGCTAAGTTCCTCCTCCAGGTGGAGCTTTGTCAAATGTTTTCTGACCATCTAAATAGTGTTTGACATTTACTGCACCCCTTTGCCTGGCGAGGCAGTAGCAGGCTGAGTTACTGAGGCACGACCTGAAACAATATTAGCTGTCCTTGATTATGTTCTGAATTTTCATGTTCCCCTCCTCCCCAGCCCTGGTGTGATCCTTTTAATGGTTGTCTAAGACTTGCTCAACAACTAATGGGAAATGAACTGACTGGTAATTTCTTGCTGTGTGTCTGCTTGGCCCCATGCCAGTCTCCTGAAATGATGGTACTAAATATAAATTTTCATTACACCTTCTTCAATTTCTGTGCTTACTTCATGTAGTACTTTTAGATGAGCGTTGCTCGGCTCTGGTCTCTTACGGCTTTTAAGAACAACAATCCAGTTAATTGACAGTTTGGGTATCATCACCTTTTCTTTTAACTCCTCACCATCATTTCCACGTGTTGAGTCTTAGGTAACTGTCTGCCCTCTGCAGTTTTAGAGATAGGCACAGGAATAATTGTTGTATAGCAATCCTGCTCCTTTACACTCCATCACCTTTCTTGCCTGTTTGTTGCTGGGTGTATAATTATGCTTAAAATATCTTTTGGTATTAGTAGAGATGCTTTGCACTATTTGATGCTCATTTTTCAATTTGATTTTCTCAAGTACTTTTGATTGCCTCAGGCTCTTGTTATAATTTACATAATCCCCCTGTATTCTGGATGCCTTCTACCTTTTGATACCGTCATTTTATCCTTGATAATGTTTTCCTCATCCTTTGCTTCTGCACACCAGCTCCAGTTCCCATTTGTGACACATTCTGTAAATGTTTTTTTGGAACAGGAATAGCCAGTAATATCCTTCCTTTGCCACACTTGATTTTCTGGGCTCTATTTAATTCACATCAATTTTCTTATAGTCGCTTCTCCAAAATCTACCCTTTGTAAAGCCCATTATTTTTCCACTTTTTTTCTTAGCACGATCTAATGAATATTTTTGGGTGTGCAGATGTGGCTTGTTTACTAAATCCATAAGAATCCTTCTCAATAGTCTATTTTTATTCAAAAACCAAAGTAAGGTGTGTTGCACATTAGGCTCTTTCACTGTCTTAAATCAGGAAACAATATTTGTTGCATGTGAACTCCAGCTGAAAGTAGCAGAGCCACTTAAGGTGATTCCAGGTGATTTAAAATCCTGGTGGCTTTAAATAAAAGGCATGGTCTAACAGTAAGGAGATTTTTTTAAAAATTGGAAACAGTGTTCACTCATAGTAGGACAGTTTTCATATATCTGTTAGGATTAGATTAGCCACTAATATAGGAGTATTTTGTTAGTGCAGAGTGTGGATTATTCCCAACTTGATGTGCAAGCAGCCTACTCTCATCTAAGAATATTTTGCCACAGTTGCTGGCCATGAAAAATGCAGAACAGTGCTGAGTTTGCTTCTAGCTCTCAGAACCATATCAAGTTAAATTGTAAAGATAATTTAGTTGTAAATAATTAAAAGAAAAAAAGTTCTAACAAGGAAGAAGTACAACTCAAGTAATAACACTAACATTTCTTTCTCACAGCTCAAATCTCCTTCTTGATGTTGAGGTTCTGGGGGATCTTAATGGTTCATTTTTACAGTCAATGTTATGCCTTTCAGCAGAGAGAGGTAAAATTTATGCTGTTGTCACCAATGATCTGTGTTTTCCTATGGTCTGCTGCATATTCCTGACAGGCCACTGAGTGTGTTCAGAGATTTATATCTGAAATCTCATCAGAAATTACTTTAATTTTGCTGTTTACTCTTGCAAAGTATCATGTGCTGAGTAAAAGAAACAATAATTTTAACTTCCTCTGTGAAATTTAATGGAAGTTCGAGAACAAGACCCCTCAGAATTTGAAGTTTCCATTATTAAGAGCTTTGATGTCTTTGCAGAGCACTGTTAACAGCTCTAATTCCTGAGAGAGATCTACTGTTTTTCTCAGAGAATATTTGTGTTACTGCAGTTTGATGTTTGGAAGTGCCGTTATTCCTTCAGATATGCTATTTTGAGGGATCTTCCCCTCAAAAATGAATATTTTGGTATGACACAAGGCAAAAAAAGGCAACCTAACTCTAAAGAGAATGTACTAAACTCAATGCTTTTGCAGAGACAAAGGCAAAAGGGGAAGCAGGTGCTTTAGTCACTCAATGTTTGGTAGAGCTGTTTGTAGTAGCAACTCCCAAAATAATGAGGTGTCACTAAGCTCCTGCTGATATGAGAGAAGGGCAAGCTTTGCCTTCTTTCTGTAATGAGAAATCAACCTTTTCCTGCCTTCCTACACTTCGTATTTTTCTGCTCTCTTCAAAACATTCTGTGCTGCCAAATAATTGTTCTAAGTTATTGCCTGGGGATTTTTGTTATTTTTACTCCCCTCACCTATTCCTGTGGATAGAAAGAATATTCAGCACTCCTCACCTGTCCACCTGCTCCTTCCTGTAATGTCACCTCAGCTGTAAACCACCAGCAAGTGACATGGCTTTGCTCATTAATGGTTTAGGTGATCAATGATTTAATCACTTGACCCTCAGCAGATCAAGAATTCCATCAATGAGCTGTGAATTAACTCCTATGTGCTCTACTCAATTTCCCTCTCTGTCTGTGGAAAACACATCTTTTTAATGAGGACATAAGGCTCAGCTCTGCATATAAGGATAAGTGTTGCACCATTCCTTGAAGTGTGAAAAATGTTGTTTTGTTGTTTTTCTTCCCATAATTTCTTGATTACTTTGGCAGTTTTAGACATCCACTTCTAGGGAGCCATTTTAGTATTTACCCCAGTGGTTGAGAGCACTGTATCTTGAACAGGAAGAAGTATTTTTTCTGTGCTACAAATGGGGACTAATACACTATTTTAAAGTAATTGGATATGATATATTGCATGTGTCCTCATGTCTACAATATCTAAGTATTTTTTACATCCTCCTAAGCTGTTAGGCAAAGTATTTTACAATGAAAGAGTGTTCCACAATTTAATTACACGTTTTGTACAAAATATTTCCATTTAACCGTTCCAAACTGTCTCTTCCCTTTAAGTATAACCACTTTGGCTCAGCTCCCATCCCTAACAATGGGAGTGTCAGATGAAGTCCCCAAGTGTTTGAAATTTTTTTCTTAGCCTCCATTTATAAAATGTGTCTTCTACTCTTTATCCTGCACTCAGTGTTTAAATTTCTGGGATGAGCTCTAGCACTGTTTTCACAGTGAGGGCAATGTAGTCAGCAGTGGCTGTGTTTTTGCCACAGTGTCCTTTGCATTCCCAGCATGGTTTACAAATCCCACACCCTTGCTAGAAACTCAATTCTTTTTTGGTCTGTTCTAGGTTAGTTCATTAGGCCAGATTGGGAACACTTATTCCTAACAACCATTACAAGCAAATATTTTGCTACAGAAAACTGACTTGAAACTATTTATTCATACCAGGGAGGGGAAAATTGTGTGGCTAACAGTAAACATGTCCCTAAATATGAAGATGCAACCTCTTTCCATCTCACTAGTTTTGGCCATGGCAGAAGGATTTTTATCAGACCAATCCAATATCTCCATGAGGAGAGCTCTGGGTAAAAAAAGGAAAATATCATCTTGTGCAGACAGAAAAGACAAATATAGAGAGGTTTTTTTATTTATCCTCATGCATTCCTGAGCCTGGACAAAAGGAGGCTCGTGGGGGACTTTATTGCTCTCTATATCTACCTGAAAGAAGTTGTAGGCAGGTGGGGGCTGGTTTCTTCTCCTAGGTTAGAAGTTACAGTGTAAGAGGAGATGGCCTCAGCTTGCTCTGGTGGGTGGGTGTGTGTTTAGATGGGATGTGAGGACAAAGTTCTTCACTGAATGCTCTTGGAAGCATTGGAACAGGCTGATGGGATGATGGAGTCCATCCCTGGTGGTGTTTAAAAGTAGCTGTGGCACCTGGAGGCAGGGTTTTGTGGTGGATGTGGCAGTGCTGTGTTGGCAGGTGGGCTTGACAATCTTGGAGGTCTTTTCCAACCTAAAGGATTCTATCATTCTGCAGAAGAGAGCTGCCTTGGCAAATCAGGGTACTAAGGCATTACAATGCTGTTGCTAAGCAATAAGTAGACAGGTTTAGAACAAATTTCTACCTTTGGATGGGGGATGTAACTGGTCTGGGCTTGTTATCTCACAGAAGTCCTTATCTGGACAGTTAGTGGCAAGAAACAAGGGCAGTGAGATAACAGGAGTGCTGCAATTAGTATTAATTGACCTAACCCTTCAGGAACGCATGCCTTATGTTGTTTGTTTGACAAATCCTGGCTGCATGCTCCAGAATCAAAATGCAAACAATTTGAGGAATCACACTGCTTCCGAGATGGGGCAATCACTCAATTTCAGATGCTAAAAAGGTAATAAAATGGGAGGAAGGAAAATAATTAAGCAAGGAAAAGGAGATAAAGATATGAAAATGCTTTAATTATTTTCTTTTTTCAATGTAAGCACCTGTTTCCAAGTATTAAGAATATAAGATTCTCTATAATTTAGTAATGTCACAGGTAGGACTATGTCACTCTGACTTCATCCTTTGTATGTATTCAGACCAGAATATGCTATTTACCTTTTGCAAACCAGCATTACTCCTGCTATTACATCTGCTGGTGCAGTACTGCAAAGTCTAACGTACAACATGGCAAATCTTGAGTAAAATGGTTGTGATTGCAAAGATTATGGGCTCACTGCAGCCAGTGGCAGGTAAAATGCACATTCAGTTGGCTTAAATTGTTATTTGTTGTGGTTATTTGATCCAAAGGACTAATTTCAACTTCGACATCCGATAACCAGAGGGGTTTTCTTCCAGAACACGAACATCAGAAGGGCTTTATAAATCGAGCCTGGCGTGCAATTAAAGCTTTTGGAGATACTAAGTAAACTTTCCACTTGGATGCTGAGCCGACTCCTTCTGACATCTGAGTGTGCCTTTTGTGAGGCTCATTTTTTTTTAGTAGGTCAAGAGATCTAAGCCTTAAATGAAGCAGGCTCTACGAGACACAGCTTTTCATCACCGCCAGGATCACGACCTTGCAGTGTATATTGAATTTAAGTTTAATACTGTAATGGATGGGACTTGTAATAAAAATTGCTAGATGTTTTGTGGATGAGTAATAAAGAGTAGATTAGAGTACAGGACTTCAAGAGTCCATTCAAACAATACTGAATTTATACTATCTTTTGGCATTGCTTTTACGGTTTGGAAACCCTATAATAAAACTCAGGCCTTGTCCATTATTTAATTACTTTGCTGCATTTTTTGGCCCTTTCTTAGTAGCTTAATAGGTAGTTTGCATAAAATGCTAGCGCTGTTAAATGTCTGTTTGTGCAGCAAGGAACACAGTGGTGTTCCTTCTGTCCTAATGTATCACTTAAATGGAGATAAAATAGTGATTACGCTTACTCTTTAGGACCATAGACTTGGATTTACTTGCGGTTCCTGCTACATATGTAACCATTTTGGCAGACTCATTTAGGTTTTCAGAAGATCCTGGTACTTGCTGCTACGCTTACTCTGGCTTTAAGTGGAGTTTTATTTTATGGTCCTGTCGTTAACCTGCTCATCCCTCACCAGCTGTAAGTGTGAGCAATCCCTAGTGGGGGAAAAAAAAAGAAGAAACTGAAAGTAAGATGATTGAGGCCTTGAAAAGGGAATTAGGTGCTGTATGGCATTTTTCTGTTGTTGTGATGTCAGATGTGGAGGTTCCCTGTGGTTAAAGGTATGAATGTCAAGCAAGCAGACTGAAAATTAAGGATCTCAATTATTGAATTTATGCTGTAATACTAGTGACAGTGAAACCTTCAGAATTGCATGAACTAAAAAAGTTACGTGGCAATACAAATTCTTCATACATCAAAGCTCACATGCTCATAAGAAGTTTTCTTTCATGCTGGTTAAACACTGCTGAAAACCAGCAAGTTCTCCTTAAAATAGGTGCCACACCAACAGACAGTTGCATCTCTTGTTTTTATTTCTATTACTAATATTATCATTATTTTGGTGTGTTTTGCACTGCATTTCGTGTCAGGGATCACACTAATGAAAACTCTGAAGTAAATTGTTATTAATTATTACCGTAATAAAGTGCATCATAAATATAATATTTCCTGAACAGTAACAACAAGCCTAAGAAATTTACTAACTAGCTTTGGCATGGCATGAAATTGAAAAGGAGAATGGCACGTTAAGATCAGCAAGGTAAAAGGAAAAAACTTCAAGTTTTCAGTGTAAATTCTAGCAATGATGACCTTTAAAAAGTTTTCAGAAATTTGTCTGTGCTCAGAACAGACATCCCACAAGTATATCATAGTTCTTTATTTCCCTTCTCCTTTCTCACCCTCTATCCATATACCTTTTCAGCTCTTGAAAAATGCCAGTGTAAATGTGCTGTGAAATATGTCTGCCACATAAATGTTCCTTTTCTTTTTACCCTTCATTAGGACATTGTGATTTATAATGAGTGGCTGTTCCGGATTGTGTCAATTGCTCCGGAATGGTGGCATTACTCTTTGGATTGAAGCACAGGACAGGTACTGGCAATACAAGGCACATTTGGCTTGGCAAACATTGCTGAAGAATAGCTGTGTCCTCCTTTAGGATGGAGCAGCAAGACTGAAGGGAAAATTTAACCTGTCCTTTCAGTTTTGGACTATTCCAGTAGATTTCTTTTGTGATAAGACTGTAATCTGTACCAGGGAAAGGCTTGGGGGAGACAGAAGAGGGTTTGTTTTGGCAACATTGAGGTGGATATCCCCTGGAAAATTCAAAAGCACTCCTGGAAAGGCACACTGTGCTGAAAGGAGGGAATGGAGACCTCTCTAAACCCCTCTATTCCTCCCCTACACAGACCTGTGTTAGGAGCAGCACAAGACATTTAGACTCCTGCAGAGTAAAGCAATGACAGGCTTGCAGATGGAGAACACTAAAAAGAAGTTTTCTTGCATTTTGGATTGAAAGGGAAAGGTAGCTGCAAGCCAATTCCACTGGTGGAGCTTCAGAGCAGCTGCTCATAACCAGCAGCACAGCCTGAGAGGTGAGGACCTCTGCAATCTGGTAGAGGCACTGCTCAGCTCCCCGCTGAAAGGACCAGGATTCTGCTTCTGGGAATCTAATCTTCCTTTTCTGCAACTAATTCTGCAGCTGTCATGTTTTGATGGTAATGAATTGAGAAGGCAACCAGTACCTTGGTCAAAAAGGGACAGAAATGTTGAGAGGAGCCAGTTCTGATGAGTGCTGTGTGAAGGATGAGGAAGGCCTGGGTCGTTAGTGATGACTGATGCTCGAGCAGAAGCATATAAATGATATAATGAAGTAATACATTAGGGCACAATATGAAGCCCCTCTCGACCTGGGAAATGTATCACCACTCAAATTCCTTTTCTCTTGAAGGTCTTCTCTTAACCTTGCAAGGAGGGTTTGATGGGAATTTCTGTCAAGTCTCCACTTGCTTAAATGTCACTGGATGTTTTAATTTACAGGCATTATCTGCCTGGGAGTGGTAATGGTCTGGCTGTTAGTGGAAAATAAAGCTTGTTATCAATATTAGGCTCTTTTTATTTGGGAGCATAGGTTTCTTTGATTTGGTTTACTTTAGAAGAATAATTCCGAGATATTTAGAGAAGCGCAACACAAGGTCACAATGAATTTCAGCACAATTATTTCATGATTTAAGACAGCAGGAGAGCCTAATGTGCAGCCCATTTTACTTTGTTTTCTTGAATAAAAATGAACTGTTGAGAGGAGTAGGCTGAAGTTTCTGATGGCTCCTGTAAATCATCTCAGCTGTCAATGGCACACAGCAGCTTTCAAGGGAGAATATCAACTGGTGTTTGTACTTGTTTAACTATTAAATGAAAGTCCTGCAGGCTCTGAGTGGAAGCTGTCCTGAAGTATTTATATGCCCTTTCATGGCTCTATCACCATCCACACTGCCTCCCTAGGTGGATTAAAGCTAGAAGAAAGGGAGTGTTTTTCCAGTCTTGGTTTGGCTGTCTGGTTTGCCAGGGGCAGGGGGCTTGGCCCATCCACTCAGTGCAGTCAGTGGCCACCTTCACTTGCCAAATGCTTCTGACCTCGTCCTTGGGAAGTGTTACAGGAGGGTGGCTGTGCCTGAACTCTGAGCTCAGGCTGGGATTCAGATGCTGTGCAGTGTGTTTCAGATTTCTGCCATAATGTCTGACAGTGCTTTTGTCTCTGTCTTCCTGCTCACATGCAAAGTTCTCTGCTTCTTGATTCACTCAGTGTTTTTAGCAGTTAGTTTAGATCATTCCAAGCATCAAACTGCCAGGAGAAAGAATTTGTTGCCTCTTCTCCTGACTTGGGCTTTTTCTTGTGGGCTACTATGCTCCATTTGATATTTTGGATACACTGAATAATTACCTATTAAGATATAGCATCCTTACATTGTAAAAACTTTGCTTCTTTTGGTATAGTTCATCTTAATGTATTATTTAGCTGCTGTGTTTCACTTTATCTGACTGTTTTTATTGCATTAAGGCCATGACTTTCATGAAGCTGGTGTCTTATTTTTGGTATGTTGCATAATCTGTGGAATTTAGTCTATTTAAAAATTGATATAACATAAAAAACTATCTTGTGCACATAATAACTTACAGTAGAAAATGAGGTGCAAGTTTGGTACACAGGTTCTAAATTATTTATTTTTTCCATAAAAAGGAGTGCAGAAAAATTCCTGCTTGTAACTTTCCCCTCTGAGTTTACCATCCTTTTATCTTCATCCCATTTTCCTTGCCTTACACAATTATGTCATTGCAACAACCAAATATTAAATCTGGATGAGGGTAAGGATTTATATTTTACATTATAATTCATTTAATATTTTAATTTTCTGTCCTTTTGAACCAAGCATCATCTTTAAAGAGCTGTGTTGTGGATGGGTTAAGGAATCACTGGAGACGTTGGGGTTTATTCTAAGCAGGAGCCTTTTTTCTGTCTGGTTGTTTCATCACTACAGAGCTGAAGGGGAGAAGTTTGGGCTATGAATCATTGGAATCACAGTCTGTATTTTCAGCAGGAAAAACAAATATACAAAATCTGATCTTGTCTCAGTAGATGTGTTCCTTTCATTAGGACCCAGAGGCCTCCAGGGGTCCTCTGGCCTCAGTTTTATTTAAGTCAAAAACCAATTTGAGAACCATATGTTGATTGCAATAATGATTGCCTTCTACTTGGTTTTGTGGGGGGGGGCTTTTTGCACTCAAGAATTTTATTATGAATTTAGCAAGGTGTGTGTGCAGGAATGTGTTGCTGCCTTTTTTTCATCTGCAGCTGATAAATCCATGTACCTTAAAAAACTTGCAGCGTAGACTAAGATGTGTTTTAATTCTCCTTCAGTAACAAGTTCCTGAATATATGGAACCTACCCTTCACTGTTAATGATGCAAAAATTTCCTAAAGGACCAATAACGAGCTGATAGTTTCAGAGAAAAGATGTTTGATTTAGAGGGATTTGTTTAGAGAAATCTTTTTTCTGGCCAAATCAGATCAAACATACTGTGAATAGCATGAAGCTTGATCTAGGAACTGATTTGCTCTTTTATTTATAAAATGCTTGCTTTGGGGATGTTTCAGAAGGCAGGTGTGAGATGGAGAATAATGTATACATGTTCAACATTGGTTTAAGCTTTTTTCTTGATTGAATAAGTTACATGACTAGTTTTTTCTTTTTTATTAACTGTCTTTTTTCTTTCACATAAAGTGTAGGTAATGTCACATCTGTATAAATCAATATAACAATGACATTATGAATGTATATTATTATTTAACCATTGCTCTCTAGGGTATAATTTTGTCAGTCATTTTTTATACAGAGTTTCTGTAAATTGTTATAATCATTACAATTTGTGCAGTGGAAAAATCCTGCAAATCCCCATTTTTTGGGTGTTTTGAGTTGTAATGGTGTAGTACAGGTAAATAGTAACAGGGTCTCTGAATATCACAATCCTATAGGCATAACAGGAAATAAAGCATGAAGAACACACTGCTAAAAACACTGATTAAGTGAATACTCTGTAGAGAACATATTAGTGCACAGGATTTTTCAAGTAATTTCCTGTGAGAGCCCACCCATAAATTTATGCCTGGAAATGCAAAAATGTTAAAATGCATTGGTGTCATTTGGAAGCCTGTCAAATGCACATTTTGTGCTGTCTTGAATTATTACTTGTGTGTATATTAAGCAGACATCAAATTGTGCTTAAATCAAAGATGAATGACTGCTGGTTTGGATGGCTTTTTCTGAGAACTGCCCAGAAAAGAGGTCGAAATTGGAAGTTGTATGCAATCACATTTCACCAATACACAAAGACATAAACCTTATAATACATAAATCTTCTTCTGGGTGCTATCTAGTCAGAATCAACTCTCTAAATTTTCCTTCTAGCAAAATTCTTTTATAAGCCAGATACAATTTATTATAGCATTGATTTGATGAGCAACATTTTGTAGACCTCAAATAATTTTCACCCAAAATTTTATTCATGGGCCCCACACACAAAGAGGAAGTGAGACAAATAATTGTTTTCCCCACTTCACATCATTATTTTGTTCCATCAAGGCATTGTTAGGTGAACATTGTGCCCAGTATAGTTTAATTGCAGCAATATCTTGTGCTGACCTGCACCACATATTATCCTTTTTAGACCAGGGTATCACAGTAGCACCTAATACAACCTAGAATATGTGGACAAGATTTATTTTTCTTGGTGTCCTGCTTAATAATTTTGTTGCTTTAATACATTAAAAACTCAGTTGTTTTTTTTTATTATTTTCAAAATTTATTGATACTAACAAATATAAGAACTTTTAGCCACAGTTATGTTTAGACACTAATTATCATAAGCTTCTATTCCACCTTGTGGAAGCACAGACAAACCACAACTAAGATGTAATCATCTTTTCATGCTTTGCACATGATGCTTGCAGCTTTAGGGTAAACAGGGATGAAAAAGGGAGGGTAGAACCTTGCTCCTTAGTCCACTGGCAGTTTATGGATTTCTGAGCTTCAGGTTTTCTTCTTGCATTCACAGCATTTATTTGGTGGCTTGGCCTCTACGTGTGAAATGACTGCTGTTCTTTCAAAAAGTTCAGACAGCACAGCTGCAAATCTGTCCCTCCCAAATGCTCAGAATTAAGAACCTTATTCCCTAAGGTGCTATAGCTGTAGTTACAGCAGGGGAGCATTGCTAATGAACAAATCCATTTTTGTAATCCACGCAGCCCGTGCACATTTGAATTACACCATGTTCTTCTGAAATAAATGCACGCAGGACCAGATGCAGCAGGGGTTTAAATTGGAGTCATAACTGTGCAGACCGTGGGGTTCTGGGGAGATTCCATGAAAAAGGTGTTCACATCAGATTTAACCACAGTTATATGAAAGGGAGGAGAGCACTTGAAGAGTTTCAGGGATAGAGATGCCCAGTGTGAAAATTTTTGTATGCTTCTTTCACAGAAGTCTAAAATGCAGCAGGCTCTGAGCACAACTTCTGGCAGCCTAAGCAGTATGGACATGAGCAGTGAGGATGGGTAGGACATGAGCAGGAGAAAGAGAAATCAAAACCATGAACATGGAATGGAGAGGAACTGAGAAGGTGGAATTTAACATATTTCTCTAGGAATGCTCATTGTGAAGTTGTAGCAGGGATTTCTTTTTTTTACTTGAAAGACAATTTGTGTTGACAAGCCTTTTTAAAGAGAGCACATGAAAAGCACGAGGGAACTGAAACCTTAAGAAAGGATACTGTGTGTGTTGCTTAATATGCATGGCACCAGTGTGTTCAGTAATTATTGCTATCTCAAACCTGGTTTTTCTCTCCCCATTGACCATAAGAAATACCCTCAGAATCCTAAAAGAATTGGGCTCTAACTGTAGATTTCCACTAATGAAAGTAACAAGCAGTTTAGCTTTACACCCTGCCACGTTAGTTTTGTTCAACAGTATTTTCTTAAGTCTCCTTCCAAATTTTCAGTGTGTTTCTGAGCTAAGTCCCTAAGATAAGTCATGGAAACATAATCAGGATGTTGCCAAGGTTCTGGCATTTTAACAAAATTCAGAGTGAGTTGTGGAGTCACAGAATGTTTTTATTTAGAAGAGACTTTAAAGATCAGCTAGTCCTACTCTCCTGCCATGGGCAGGGTCACCTTCCCCCAGACCAGGTTGCTCAAAGCCCTGTCCAACCTGGCCTTGGGCTTCTTTGGGCAACACGTTACAGTGCCTCATCACCCTCTCAGTAAAGAATTTCTTCCTCCTCCCTAACATAAACCTGCTCTTTGTCAGCTTAAGGTCATTTCCCCTTGTCCTATCACTGCATGTCCTTGTTCAAAGTCCCTCTCCACCTCTTTTCTAGCTCCTCTAGGCCCTGGAAATTGCTTTAAGGTCTCCTCAGGGCTTCTCCTCTCCAGGTGAACACTCTCAGCTGTCCCAGCCTGGCCCCAGAGCAGAGGGGCTCCAGCCCTCAGAACATCTTTGTGTTTCCTCTGGCCTCATTCCAGAACGTCCCTGGCCTTTTTATCTTGGGGTCACCATCTCACTTCTGAATTTCTTTCCATTTCAGCTTCTCACAACAAAAACCTATTTCATACAGGTCCGTTGCTGATGGTATCAACTATATACATTTTTCTTTTGTTTACCATAAAATGAAAGGGCTGACGAGAATGTTAGGTGTAGAAACAGGGCTGCCAGCCTGAAATGCTGAAAAGTGATGGTTGTCAGCAACAAGCTTCAGTTACTTCCCTCAGGAAAATTCCACACATCACACTGACAGGACATTTCTGCTGATGCTCAGTCTAAATATTAATGTGCTGTCCTTGGCTCTTGCCAGCCCTCCTCTGGCGCTCCACGTTACTTCTGGGTGTCTGTACCTTTGGAAAACATGAACTGCTGCTGTTTTCCATTCTCAGGACTTTATTCCTTTCTTGATCAAAATGCTTGGCCTTCTCTTCTGGGGACAAGCCCCAAAAGATTTCATATTTGCAAAACTGAGTGTTTTCAAAGCTGGTTCTACAACTTTTATTCCTTGACAGTTTGTCCACACTCAGACCTCCTGCATGTCCTGTTTTGCAAAGAATGAATGGAACACAACACAACACAATGAGGAAATTGGTTAAAGGCTATAAAAATAGGTGGAAAGTAATCTCAACTTTTTATCTTAATTTTTGAATTATATAAGTAATCTCAACTTTTTATCTTAATTTTTGAATTATATACTGTACTATACGCCTCTTTGGTATATCTTAATTGCAAATTCAAAGATGAAAATTCAAATAATGATGGTAAGTGTGTATCTCTGAATATATACATTTTTCATTATCAAACTCTACCTCTACATGCCATTCAGTGTTCTATACTGGCAAAAAACATATCATAAAGATGACTATCTTTGGATGTCTGGAGTTGCATGAATCAGTAAATTGTTTATTTTCTCAGTGGGAGTTCACTCAGGACGTTGAGGAGCTATTTCCTCCTAATTAGTTCCCTTGAGCCCTCTTATAAAAAAACCACCTTAGGCTTCAAGGAGTCTGTTTGGGGTCATTATTTTCTTGATAAATGTACTCTCCACCACTCCAGATTTCCCAGAAGGGAGACTGTGGGGTAGAAGAATGTTGTGTTGCACAATATATTCCATGATTGGTTCAAATTACTCAATTTACCCTGTATTTTCAAAAAAACCAATCTGAAATCATCAGTCAGCCACATCCTACTTCCATTGCTGATGCCAGACAGTCATTTTCCCTCAGAGCATCATTGAACATGAGCTCTCCTCAGCTTGTTTCTTACTTTGATGAACTGAATGGCTGCAGGGACTGTACTGAGATTTGAGACATTTCATCTGAGATGTTGCTGGCTGTTTCCACCACTGATAGCTCTGTAGGAAAGGAATGGACAATGCTGATTTTCCTCATACCAGGCAGAGATTATTGACCTGTAAAATTTACCATCATATTTTATCAAGCCACTCTGAGATGTCATTTTGTCAGATAGGTGTGCTAATGCAAGGTGATTTATCTTGTCTAATCTTTGAAAGGTAACCTGCAATCAAACCTCAGACAATGCTGCAAGATGTTGTCAGTTATTTAGCACACGCTGAAGAGACAAGAATTTTTGTTTTGGTCTTTAAATCAACAAATTCTTGCTCAAAAAGAAAAGTATATCCTTCATTTTAGACTCAAATTTTAGCTCCATGTGGTGTAAATGTGTTCATTTTCACCTGTCAGAAAGCCCTTCATGCTCTGTATCTTGTGATTATTACACAGTGATCATACCTTGAGAGTTGCTCACCTCTGTGATTCAGAGTTGCCAAGTTCAACATTGTGTTTTCATTTATTCTGCTGGTGCTGAGCTGAGTCTAACAGAGTTTTAGGCTGATTGAAGCACTGGGCTTAGATTCCCATGGCCTAATCCCCTTCAAAATCCCAGTGTTTCATTGTGGCCTCAGCAGACTCCAGGACAGTTGGGTAGAGCAGGCACTGCCAGTGTGATTACAGGTGTGAAATGCACCTGTGCTCCTGTGCTCCTGCAGGTGTTGTCTGACTCACATCTGTGCCAGCCTCGCTGCAAAATGTGGATAAAGCTGGTCTGAAAAGTGCTCTGGAGCTGTGACTGCCCATCAATAGCCCCTCCACCCAGGAGTGTGTAACCCACAGGAGGCTGTGGAAGTGAAAAATGCTGCCTTGGGATAATTCTGCCTTTAACAAGGACTGCTGCAACATTTCCTCTGCACACAAATGCCTCTTAACCCTCTCTACCTGACATCACCTTTCCAAGCTAAAATTCCCAGTGTCAGAGAAACACTTTTGTTTTATTTAAGTGAAAGTTTGTTTGATTGAAGCCTGAATATTAGAGAAAACCCCTTTTATTGATAAGAGATGTCCTTTTTTTTTAACCCTGTGACTATGAAAATGTACTCCAGACATCTCTTAGGTTTGCAATGTGAGCTTGTGAGCCTCTCTTGCAGTCTGAGTTTCACATGTGCAGCACAAGTCCAGCATCACTGTAAACACTGAGAACAGCTGTGAACAGAGAGAATGAAAAGCTCAGAAAAACAGATTCCTTTCATTTTGTACACATTATTTAACAGTGAACTGACCCATAACACAATGTTAGGTGCTTTGTTATATTTGCCCACCTTAGAAAGAAGCTGGAGCAGCAGCAGTGGCCAGCTCAGGCGTGTGGGGAATGCAGCCACAATTCCTGCACCCTCTACTGGCTGATGCGCAGACCTCGGAGGGGGCTGCAGGATTTTTTTTTTTTTCTAAGCTATAGGAATAAATTTCTCAACTGGAACAGTAACATTAACGTCATTATTAGTAGAAATAGGAGATTTGGGTGCTCTAGTTGTCTGGAATATGAAAGGAAATGAAAGGACTGAGAAATGGAAAATTAATGAATTCTTTCATCTTGCTAAGAAGCTAGTTTTTGAGAACCACTGTGCTCACTTTCTACAGCAAGGGAAATGCCAAAGTTGGCACACAGAAGGAGATTGTTGTATTGTGCTGATTCTGAATGCTAGAGACATTGTTCATTAAGTTCTTCAAATGCCAGATGTGGGGGGAGAAAAAAGTAGTATTCTGCAATCAAGACCTAGAAATTTGAAAATTAAAATTCAAAGTCATGTCTTTCTGGGTGTGGGATTCACTTCGGTCACAGATAAGTATTACAAAGTATTTGTATAGATTTAACTTTCAGATGGGTGTAGCTAATCTTGTTATAAAAAACCAGCTGCAGTTTCAAAGTCCATGTAGAGAGCACTCTGTGACATGACCATGGTGTAGAGAGGATCATACACCCTCCTGGGTTATGACATCAATTAAATAATAGGCTCTAGGCTGCTGCAGTTTCTCTAATGCTTTTTCTTTCTCTCTCTTCTTTTTTTTTTAAACTTTTTTTCCTAGTCTGCCTACATGAATGCCAGCAAAGGCTTCCTGAGGTTGTGTTGTTCCTGCCATAGCAGACAGAGGTGCCTGCAGATGTTTTGCACAGAGCAGGGGTGCTGTTGGTGTGTCCAGTTTTCCAGGGTGCCTCACTGTGTAGATCTGGTGCTATCTCGTGTCTGTATGCAGCAAGAGACATAAAAGCTTATATTCTAACACACACCCATTACACAGCTAAAATGAAGAGTTTTGTTGTTGCCACTCTGCTATTAAACCATTTGGACTGCTAGATTTTACAGGAATAGTATTATTGGGCTATAAAGAACAGCTCACTTACACTACAGCGAGATTTTCAGAAATTACAAGTGATTTGATCTGCCTTCAGTTTACTTTCTTAAAAGTAGTTGTATTTTCAGAAGGATGATTGCCCCTCTCTTTGCCAGTTAGAGATGATGCTTCTCTGGATCCTCCAGCTCAGGAGCTCTTCAGGTGTCTTTGCTTTGGAGATCCTTGGCAATTTCTGTTCTCTCTGCTTTGCCTGTCTGTTCTTGCCTGTACATGTCAACTTTGTGTCGTTTGTCATTGTGCAGTGAATCAGATTCCCAGACATGACAAGCTTTAACACTTGCTAAGATAAGCAGGTGAATGTGCTACAATGTTTGTACAACGATATTTTCATACCAATATTATCTCCTGGACTTCCCATCACCACTGATGCTGATTAATCCTGCAAAACAGTGCAATGTGTCCTTTATGAAGTGCTATTTCATTATTTCCTCTTGCTTATTTTAGCAGAATTCCATAAGCACTCCTCATATTGACTCCTCCACAAAACCAGTCAGTCCCACAAACCCTCTGGGGTGCTTGGCTTCTTTCAGAGGTCTCTCAGTTCCCTGCAGGAACAGGGAATTGCTGCTGCACCTGCAGGCAGCTGCGTGGGTCAGTGCCAAGCAGCTGGGGCTGGCAGAGGCTCCCTCTTGACCCCCCTCTCCTCCCCAGCTTGGGAATCCCTGCGTGCCTGCCCCCTTCTCCTTGGTATGGGAAGATTGTCTCTGCCCTGGTGATAAAAAAAATAAAATAAATCAAAGAGGATAGAAAGAGTTAAAGGCCAGAGAGACGAAAGACTTTGCTCAAGGTCTCCACCTGATTGCTGGCAAAGCAAGAGCATAGCTCTGCCCCTGCTCCCAACCCTGTACCCACACCCCAGCACGCCCCAGCCTCTTTCAAATGCAGCTCACAAAAGCAGATTGGAAGTGATTGACTGCTCTTTAGGAGTGTTTTCAAATTGCATCTTTTTCAGTGGTCAGGAATTAACAGCGACTGCCTGAGTTTTAATTAATGGATCACATTATTTGGTGCATCTGAAACGAAAATTTAAGAAACTTCTTTGGCTCTTTTGGCCAGTAGCCATAATGACAGCCAGGCTAATTATATCGGTCACCAAGTTATCGGTGCAATCGTAACTGGAGGCAAACAGATGCCAAGAGAAGCTGGTTGTAAAATCATGATGTATTTCACAGTCACCTTATTACTGACTGATTTAAATAAGGACCTAAAATGCTCTGTCAGTACGGAGAGTGTCAAGGTTCCAGCAAGTCTTAATTCACAGGGGTTCAAGATTTCCTTGCTTATGGAAAGTGACTGGTGAAAAAGGAAAAGGTATGTCACAGTAAAAACACGAGGAAAACAATTTCCTGTTTATACCTCCAAATGCTAACAGTTCAAGGCACATGTTCTTCTTTTCCTGTTGAGTTTAAGTGTTAGGAAAGAAAACTCTCTGATGAGGTTCCTCTAACTTCCATTTCATCACGTGAGAGATGAAGTTGGCCCATAGTTCTCTGTCATTTGCTTGCTGGGCCTAAATTAATATAAACTGCATGTAATAGTGACTCAGAGCAGCAGCTCCTTCAGGGAATGTCCCTGTGAGCTTTCAAACTCAGCACGCTGGAAGTAGAATACAGTATGTACTCAACTTTGGGTTTAAACTAATTTAATTAGAAAAAAACTAGAAATTGGTTGGCTTTCACACCATATGAACTGAAAACCCTTTGTCTAAATGCTTTCCATAATTTAAAGAACAAAGTCTAGCCCCATAGTTTCCTCTACTGGGTCACTGCAAACCAAGGTACTGCTGGATTATGGCTTCAAATAATAACTGAAATTTTGGGAAGGAACAAAGTCATAAAACTCCTCTGGACTAAATGTATTCCCAGCCACATAAACAAGGAAATGGATTTTATAATTAATTCAGAGTTCCCTGGCAAGCACAGTGTTGTAATGTGTTGTAATCTACTGATTAACTTCCAGTAAGAACACTGGCAAATGGCTTTTTTTATCAATATCTGTCTTTTAACAGCACCCAAAAGAACCTGAAATTCTGAATCTCAGAATAACCACGGGTGGATTGGGCCCATCTGAGCATCCAGTCAACACCTGGAGAGGGGCGAGTCTGTAGGAACAGGGTTTGTGCCATCCTTGGGTCCTGTTTTCTTCCTCTTCCCATGTCCTCGAGCGCTGCCTTTTGGAAATGAGGTTCTTTATAGAAAATTGCTTTTGAGAAGTTCAGGCTGAATGGGTGTTTGAAACCTGCCACTGCTGCTAATTTTCTTGACTCCTGATACGTGAAACTCCGACTGGTCTCAAGTGAGTCCTTTGCCATGCAACAAAGAATTGTTATTTTTTAAAATGTATTTGTTTTAGTGTAAAAGAACAACACTGAAGAAAACAAATGATTACTGTGTTTGGAATGACTGAAGGACTGTCAGGGCCCTGTGTCTTTGTGAAGATGCTCTGTGAAGAGGGATGGCCTCTTTAAGTGGCTCTTCTTGGCAAGGTTAAAGCAAATGAATGGCAATAACTCAGCAGTTACAGCTAACTACAGCAGCTCATAGGCAGGCATTATAATTTCATTAAAGACCTGGCAATCCGGGCAACCTAAAGAATATAAATGCAGGGAGATGAGCAATCTTAAGTTTCATGAAATCAAAGAAAATATTTAACAGAGTTACTGCAAGACACAACTTAATGAGCTGTCTTGAGACAAACAAATTAATGAATATTTAGTATTTTTTGTATGTAAACAGTTCCACCTGTTCTACCATTAGACAGGTTAATTTATTTTTTTTTAGAAACACAGTCTGATAAAATTTATATTTGAAAGAAAAATGTGACTGTCTTGAGCTACATATTTCAATAGTTCATGAAACTTGTGTTGCATCAAAAATCTTGCCTACCTTCAAAGCTCTGGGTGCATTCTTTATGTATCTCAGTGGGCATTTTGGCTTGGATTGCTAGATTGGAGCTTCTTTCTTCTTTTTAGCTTTTGATTGTATGTTTTTGCACTTTTTGGAGGTTAGTTGCTTACATGAGGGTTGTATGAAGGGTTTCATGTTCTTAAAATAGAGAAAATTGAGCAGAAGAGAATTTTAGAATATTGAAGGGTGCTGGCCTTTAAAATTTCCATGGATTTTCAGTCCATGGAAATTTATCTCTCTTTTCATTATTTTAATAAATGCAGATAACACAACCCTATCAAGACTCAGCCGAACTAAATATTAAATAATGCCAGTCCTTAAACCAGTTTTGTGTTCCCTAGATTGCAATGAAAGTGCAATTTTTTTGACACGCAGGATATTAAAATATATTTAACAAAGTTCTAATCAATTGCAGGCACTTTTCCCCTTGTTTCACATAAATCCAAACACTCTTTGCACATTTAAATGTAGGCATAAATGTGTGTATATCATAGAATGGTGTGGGTTGGAAAGCACTGTAAGGATAATGTAGTTCCAACCTTTATAAATATTTTTATATAGATATGTGAAAATAAATGTGTGTGGAAGCCACTTAGTTCTTACAGGCAATGACCTCCTGGTTGTAAACTGCATCAGCATCAGACACCGCACTGGTAATACAGGAATGCCATATATTATTTTATATATTAGAATATAATCCATTATTACCACACATGTAGGCTCAGCTATTGCTATCACATATGGAGGGATTAGCCCTATACTTTGTTTTCCCAGCCAAATATCCTGTACAATTTTCTAGAACTGGATACAAACCTTGTTGCCCTCCACAAGTCAGTATTCCTCTTTCCCCAGCAGTATTTTGGAAGAGAGGAGAGCTGTGGAGGCCTCTGGAGGGAAGAAGGAGGGAGGAATGTTTGAAGGGAGCTGAGGAGCAGCTTAAGGTGCTCAACAATTTGGTGCCATTTTTGCAGGAGTGAGGATGGGTTGGGACCAGATGGAGACTTGGTGGCCAAGGGTGGGATTGTTGCACGTTGGGTGTAAATTGTCAGCTCCTGCCACCCACAAAAGGCATGGTAAAGAGATAAAGGAGTAGATTTCCCACCTCAGTGGAGGATAATCTGCTTAAATGACAGCCAAGAAGGCGTTCACATGGTGGCTCAGGGAACCTGGGGAAGAGAGATCCATCCTCCTTGAAGGAGGGAGAATAAAACTCTGCACACTTGGATTCCAGTGGCTTATCTAGTGACAAGGAGAGTGCTGTTATTTTATTTCACCTTTATTTCTTGCTTTTCAGTACAAAGAACAACCCAAAGATAAAGTTACTCCAGGGTTTTGTGTGGATGAAGAATGGCAGAATATCTCACCTGGTATTGCCTCTTTGGTGGTAGTTTTTAGGCTGTTGGTTGATCTGTGGCTGGTGGCAAGTGATTGATTTTCATACACAAATTTTCTTTCTAGTTTTGAAAGTTTTTTTTATGTAGTATTCCCTTGAGACTAACATAACAGCATTTATGAGATTGGTCTGTCAGCAGAGCATGTTCTGCCTCTCCCTCCCGTGCCTGAGAGCTGCACGCTTTTGGTGACAGCAAAAGAGTTAAATTTCAGGGTAGTGAAGGATTCTGGACCTTCCTAATTAACCATGGACTATAATTGTTATTGAGACATGTGAAAAACATGCCCAGGACATGATTATTCCAGTACATGGGAAAGTCATAGGATAAACTGCTGCTGTGTCCTGTCACTCCTGCCATGGGCATTTAGATCCAGATCCTCACTGGGACTGAGAGACTTAAATAGCCCAGCGTGGCTGGGACTGACCTTCCCTCCTCAGGGATCTGCTCTCAGGTGAGGGTGGAAAAGCTTATCAAATTTTTGGGCACCTCCAGACCTTGCCTGGGGCTGTAGGCTTGGAAAAATGAGTGGGTTTGCTGTGCTTGGTTAGTGTCAATATTTTAAACCAAGGTGGATGTTAGCAGAGCAAAATACAGATTTTAAACACAATGTGAAGGGAAGTCTCTCCTAAAATAACAGGAGATGTTAATGAGCTCTCTACAAGAGGCTTAACTCAGGATGTTTTAATGTGTGATTGTAGCTGTTCTTAAAAAATGAATAGACCTTTTCAAAGCAGTATTCTTTTCCTTCTGATCTGGCCTTCCTTTCTCCCCACATCCCCTGAGTTGTCAACTTTCTTTGCTATGATCCTAGAAAGCATGAGGGTTTGGGTCGGAGGATACTTTTTTTTCTCAATTAGAAATAGAAAGAAAGCAATGAAAAATTAGTAAAAGATTTCAAGAAACAGCAAAGGGAAACAAGAGTCACTTATATCTTGTGTGCAGACAGTGATGATCCAAGTAACACAGACCCGTGGTTTGATCCTAAATTACACCCCGTGCGAAATATTTGAGCATAATTCACATCTCTCTATACAACCTCGACGTAAGTTACACCATTTGGGTACAATTAAGCAAGAGGCGGCAGCCCACCCGCACGCAGGTGCGCGCAGCATCTCCACCCTGCTCGGGCATTCCCTGGCGCCCCGGAGCTCGCAGGGGTGCTCGGTGCGCTCCGTGCGCTGCCCGCGGAGGGTCCCCCCAGCCGGGTGCGGGGCCGTGGCGCTGCGGGAGGGTCCCCGGGGGCCGCTCCGCCCGGGGCGGTGCGGGGCGGTGCGGGGCCGGGGCTGCCCGCGCTGTTCGCCGCGCCGCCGCTGGGGGTATCTTTGTACCATTTTTCATCCAGCAGCAATTTGGAGTGGAAACGTGTAATAGGGGAAAAAGCAGGGATCTCGGCGGTTTGAGCGAGCCGTGCATCCAGGAGCCAAAAAAGATTAACACCCCTGCGCGCCCCTCCGCGCCCCTCCCGCGCCCCTCCGGGGCACCGTGGCGGCTCCGCGATCCCCCGCCGGACACCGAGAGAAAAGGGATTCGTCTGGAGGGCAATTTCGGATCCGGGGGAGATCTATTGGATTAGTGGGATTATCTGCCTGCAGACGGAGAGAAGTAGCGTTTGATCATTTCCATTGCCTGCCTGATGGTCGGATTTACATGGAGGTGGCTCGGCACGGATGAGGCTGGATTCCGGATGGGGATTTCCAGCCCCCCCTCCCCGCGCCCCGATCCCAGGAAAGGGCAGAAAAATATATAAAAATCGGTATAATTGGGAAGTGTCCGGAGCGCTATTGGGAGCCCTCCCGCTCGCAGCGGCTGGGAGAGCCGGAGGAGGCGAATCCAGCGGATTACAGCTTCAGCTGCGGGTGCGGGAAAGCGGCCGTGAACTGGTAAATACTTTGATGCTCCCGGCGTGCGGGGCGAGCCCGCGCCGGGATGGAGAGGAGGGAGGGGGCGGCCGGGCCGGGATGCAGCAGGGATGGAGGAGAGAGGGACAGCCGGGATGGAGCGGGGCGCGGGGACCCGGGCAGGGCAGGGCGGCTGCGGGGCTGAGCCCGGGGGCTCTCGGCAGGGC
>VZTB01012677.1:1148524-1226475 GCA_013397245.1 Thryothorus ludovicianus
CCCATCCTCCTTTCCTGATGATCGCACTAGAGCATCATCTTTACTTGCTAAAGGAAAAATCAATTTTCAACAGGTTTAATTAAAATTAATCAGTCAAATTACTTAATATTAATTGGCTTATAATTAAAGCCAGAAAGTTACCTTGGAATCAGGAGAAAGGATGTTATCTGGAATCATTTTAACGATGCATATGGTTCCAGAGCAATTACATTCAAATAACTGTTTAAATAAAACAAACCAGAGCTTGATTATAGTGTTGTGTTCTTGCTAGTGCAGGCGACACAATCTGGACTGGCCATTTCGTTCTGTAAATTTCCTGACCTTTTGAAGGAATATCATGCTAGTTTGACACAGGGCTTGCTTTCTGGAAGGCCAGTTTGTTTTAGCTCTAGCAACTATGGCATTGAAATACACTAGTATAAAATGGAAATATGTCTTATAGAAGCTATAAATATCAAAGTGAATGTTTTTAGCACGTTTAGATGTTCTGTGAATTTGAAATGAAGCAGATTTTTCTTTTTCTCAGCGTAAGTGTAAGAAATTGTTTTAGGAATTATTTTTTTGCCAGCACTGCCATCCAATGTGGCAATATTTGCATTTATCCAGAACCTTAGTGGGACCAGACTGTACTGGTAAATTCAGAGATAATTCACGTCCAAAACCATATATTTTTGGCAATGCTCACAATAACCTTTTCATGCTCCCTTAAGACCTACGTTGGTATTTTTGTTTGTTTGTTTTTTACAGTAGCAGCATTTTTGGTGCATCCACAGACTATTGTTGCTGCTGAAAGAGCAGTACTGTGAGCTTTGGGACATTTTTCCCTACTTTTCTGGGCTGGCTTAGCTGAATCAAAGGATACTTATGAAATTGCACGTACTTTATTACAGGCACCTGACAAGAGAAAGACCCGTGCATGGTATAAATGAGCATTTAAAAATAGAGCCCATTATTCAGGGCCCTGATTTTCAAAGATCCTGATTCCCATTGACTGCACTGAGACTTGTGTGGGCTCAACAGCTGTAACACGCAGACCACTTCTGCATCTTTGAAATCAGATCTGCAGATTGGGAACCAAAAGCTAAGTAGCCATGTTTGGGAATAGTGCTTGGGAAGGATTATTCATTTTTTCTTTCCTCCCCCCACCCCCTCCCCCCCATTATTGGTGCAGGGTTAAAGAAGACTGCTCCTTAGTTACTTTTTGATAAATGATACCGTTTTTCTTAGGCTTTGGCTACAGATTGCAGTGATGTTGCAAAAGCAGTTTTGCAGTAAACGATTAGGAGATCCTCAGATACCTACAAGGAGATCCCATTTATCCTGTCCGTTTCCTGTGAATCATATGCCGGCTGTGGGAAGAAAAATGAGGCTGAGGATAATCATGCTAAGTGTGCTGGGAAGCAGGATTTGGCTGAACACCTCTGTTTTGTGATTAAGTGAAGTAGCAGTGAAAGCCATGAGAGTGGCTCAGGCTGTTTAAGGCAGTGGGTGTAGGAGCGAGGAGCAGAGCTGCTGTCCTGATGCTGCTTTGGTTATCTCACCCCTTCTCCTAGAGTAAGAAGATAATATCCTAGCTGTTGATACTTAAACATCTTTAACAAAGTGGGTTTTCTCTGGATTATTTGGCTGGAGGTGGAGCAGTCTGCTGAGGAGGGTTATTTAAAGACCGGGACAGGGCTGTAGGCAGATAAATTGATTTGCAAGTGAATGGAGGAATTTGAACATGGTAATGGTGGTAGTTGTATTTTTTTTTTTTCAGTTTACATTTTTGATATCCACTGGCATACACACCAACGTAAACCACTCTAATTGTTCAAATGGAGTCTGGGGAAAAGGGAAGAAGTAGAGGCTTAGCTGTGGTCTCAGTTCATAATGGATTGGCTTGCCTTTCTTTATTAAAAGCAAATATACATTCCTTTCTAATAGAGATGTAGAGTGGCATTGCAGACTCTTAGCTAGCTCTGAATTATTTGTTTGATGTCATATTTATTATGGTTTTTTAATCACATGAAGAAGAATTTATTTTAAAAATTAAGTAGTAAAAAAAGGGCAAAAGGAGACAGACGTTCTTTGAAAGCAAATAATGAAAATAAAATATTTTACAAGAGGTCCAGTAAAAACCTCTGTGGATTTCTTTTAATAAAGGATGGGCAGTTATCAGTCTGATCCAATAAATGATATAGTTTCTGATTAGTCTCAGATATCCCTCCGTGGTAAGTATAACAGATGATAAAATAATAGATAATGATAAAAAATAGGTCCTAACTGATAAATAAAAGCTGTTCTAGAGAAATGTCTCCATTTCTTTAACCCTGGTTCTGAGCTCTGCATTATGAGGAGGAAGCACAAGCACTCAGAGCGGGATGCCTGCCCTGGTACCCAGGTGTTGCACAAGAGTTTGTATGGAAGGGAGGGAAAGGGAGTTAGGAGATGCAAAAAAACCAAAACCAAACCAGAAAACCCCACCTGATATGAAAACTTCATCATGTGTTGTATATTGAGAGCATATCCTGTAATTTTAATAACAAATGATGACATTACATTCCCCAGGATTAATATTGAATTAGCAGAATTACAGGGGGAAATAATTTTTCCTTCTTGGTGACTCAGCTGCTCGTTTCCACCTGCCTCTGAAGACCCCATGTGTTTTCCAACTTGACTTTGTTTCCATAATTATTAATTGCTCATTAATAATGTTTTGTGTGCTCTCCAGGGATAAAAAGTGACTGGTTGGCTGCTTATTCCCATGTTAAGTTTTGCTGTGCACCCACTCCACCGTAGCACTTCTCTTTAGAAAACAAAAGGTGGTGTGAGGGACCAGCAGCTGTGGGGGCACAGACTGTACTGTAAATATCCTCATGGTTACCAAGCCATGTAAAAATCTGGGCTGCACACAGCAGAGTAACATGGTTTTTCCACTGCTGTGGTCAAATAAAACATGAGGCCATTAAAGGGAAAGCAATTTACGTTCTCTTTACCCCATTTGTTGAATTCTTCTGTTTTGTCCTCATAATATTTTCTGCATAATCAGTTTTAGTGTTGCCTTTGGGTAGCCTGTTACCTTCTGCTAATGCTTGGTTAGGTCTTTTGCATCATATTAAGGGAGAATGTAACACTTGGAAATTAGCAACACGTGACTGTAAAAATCATAAAAGTGGTCAAGGACACTTCACAACTATTGCATTTCAAGTAACTCATATTCCTTTAACGAAGCAGAGAGCTTAAATGGCAATTTAAAAAGATGTTTTCTAAATCTCCTCAATCATATCCTGCCTAGAGAAGCCATTAGCTCACTTGTTGAACTGGTTCTGGGAATTTAATGAGGGGAATACGTTTATGTTGTATTTTGTACTTTTATTTAATTACATTTTGTCTGAAGCTTTCAAGTTCAATATCTGAAATTCAAGCTGTTCCTTAACTTTTGCCTTCCCAACCCTGTCCCCCAGTTTCCAAAACAATACTTGAAAGCAGTAAAGTGTTACGTAGGCACACAGTGTTTGAAATATTCATGAGGAGAAAAGGACAATTTAGCCAGGAGAAGCCTTACAGATAGACTGAATATTTTGACATGCTCAAGCCAGTGCAAAACAGGCATTGTGGGATGAGGCTTTTGTTTCTTCAACTGGTTTCACAATAATGGTTTGGTTTATTTCTGTGGAGAATCTGGGCCCTGGAACAGCCACCATGGGCTGTGCTGGTGGGTCAGGAAACCCTCTGGTCACAGGACGTGACCACAGGGGGACTGAGCCTGGTTGCTACAGCTGAAATAAGTCTCTTTCTCACAGACAGGGGTAGAAAATGAAAAGAGGACAAGGAGCTGAATAATAGGAGCTGCACATGAAGTCAGATGGAAAGAGTAAATCTTTGTAGACATTTAATGGTGTTATATTCTAAGCTTTTGGGAAATTTTATTTGAAATTTTTTTACAACAGTAAATATAGCCTGTGCTATATCCTATTTCTATATCATGTGAGAGAAAAATTCCCCATCTATGGCACAACACTTTACTGCTACCATTACTGCAGACTTTATAGATCAGAGATGTGTCAGCATGTTAGCTTTAGCTGTAATGCCTTTTTTTTGTGAAACCTTATGGGCCTTGCAGCCACTTTCTCATACTGGCACTCATAAAACGTTCAAGTTCTCATATTTATTATTTAATTTCCTTCCTATATAAAGCAGCAGAGCTCTTTGGTACATGAATATGAAGCCAAAAATGACAGGCAGGCATGAATGGGACTAATGAGTTTTAATAATGCACATATTAGAAACTGCTAAAGGAAGTTTAATTAAGAAAAACAAGTTAAGCATGAAATTCATTTTGGAGCAAATGCAAGTAAAGTCACAGATGTACAGAACTCTAGATCACAGGAAACAACCTCTTCAAGCTGATAGATCCCTCTAATGCCAATATTGCACTCAAGTTGTAGTGTGCTCTCTGCAGTTCTGGAAAGCCTGGTAATACCAGTCAAGAGCACTTTCAGAGCTGAGTTAGAGATGTTGGGTTTGTGATTAACTAATTATGTTTATACGTCTGTGAATTTCCTGATGAGTTGGAACTTGATCTCAATTACCCTGATGAAATTGGGACCATCTTGACCATCTGATCAGGAACAAAAAGCACGGGTTTCTTTTTCTGCCACGAGGAAGTTTGCTGGTCTTTTTCTTAACATTGAAAAAAAAAAAAAATCATCTTGTTGAAGAGCTAGTTATTGATCTAGCTCTACAACAAGGGTTTTGTATGCTTGGAAATGTTACTATATTGTATCCAGCTAGAACAACAATTCATGGACAAATCTGAGTTCATTCAAGCATCTTTGTTTGCAGAGTTCTCCCTCAAGAAGTGGTATTATCTGTATTCCAGCTATTTTTATCTTGAATTACTAACACTCTCCCCACCAGGAAAATACAAAAGCGATATCTTTCTTATGAATCTGATACAAAAGCTTACCTTGAGGGCTGAACTAACATTAAAGGTAGTATTATTGTTGATACTATAGTTGTAATAAAGATGGTAAAGAAAATCCAATTAATTTTTCTCATACGATTAACCCCAGTGAGCCAAGGGTGAACCACAAATATATATGAGGTGAAGAACTTTGTTACCAATTCTATAACTAAATTTATCACCTGAAAGTGGCAACAAAAGGAAAGTTAATTTCAGGAGTCTCTGGGTGTGTTCTGGACACTCTGCTAGAGAGATCAGATGAGAAGCATGTGTATATTTTCTGAAGTATTAATCAAAGCAACTCCCACGACCTGGTGATGTACAATACACAGATTTTGATACTGAAGCTCTCAAGTGAGAAATATCAGGGTTGTTTTTTTCTCTGGGATGACCTCTGATTAGCATGAGTTCAGTGGAATTTCTACAGTAGGTCAGGGAATCTTTTTGTCCTGAAGCACAGAGCAGCCATCTACAGAATGGCCATTTGATCATTTAGCTGAATAGTTACAGTACTCAGAAGTGAGGATAATGTGTGGTCCATTTAAGAGTTAACCGTAAGCTGCTAAAAGGAATAAAGGTTCACTTCAGTGCCCATTATATTCCAAGCCAGTGCATCTGTCATTTTTAATTTAAATCTGTATTACTTAGCTGTCTAAAACTTTACACATAAGTGACAGAGTTACCCATTCTTTCTGTTATGGGTAAAATCACCATTTCGTTACCTACTTACTGTGCAAAATGTCAGACAGCTCTAGCCCACATTAAAAAATCGTAGTCAACTTCTGGTAATACAAAAAATTACTTCAGATAAGAAGTAGAACTATTTCAAGAAAATTATTTATTGATATGAGTAAATGGAAGATAATAAAACTTAACTGAACCTCTCCTGATGGGCTTAATTTGTCTAATTCAAAAAGAGTTTAATAGAGAATTTTGATCAGAAGTCTTCCTATTTTGGCAAACTAAGATGCAGAAATTATTTAAAGAGATTTTGATCATAAAAATACTAGCTAATAAGCATTAGTGAATGTACCCACTAATGGCAAAGAACAAAAATTTGGTGCAGTTGAAAAATGCATCCCAATTAAAAGGAATCTTATGAAATCTACTCATTTTAATTCAACTTTTCACTAATTTTGAAGCACTGCATCAAATACTTTATACTACAGTATTTAAATACTGTATTTTTTGCTAACTGATTATGAGATTTAGTGATCAAAACATCATATTAAGTCGAGGTGAGGGCACTCAGCAATCAGTTTCTCTGATCTGGCAGTGATATATTTACACAGCTTGTAGCATCTGGAAATCCTTTCCACTGGGTAGTTTGTGTTCCTGTGTAGTGTAACACGGTGTGGGGTGGGGCTCTGAGCCCATAAAGGTGATGTCTTATTCATACCTTTGTTGGCCATCTTGACAAAGGTTCTGCATCCCAGTAGGGCTGGATCTCAGCTTTTTGGAGCTCCCAGACCTGTGGCTGCTGTGAGGTGGAGAGTGTGCTGGCATGTGGGATCTGACCAAACCCCACCAGAGCTGCACCCTTCTCACAGGTATTATGTATTCAGGATTGCAGTCTCCTCTATTATCATTTCATACACCGTTTTTTAAAATGAATGCAGTGAATTTCTTAGACTAAACCCACACAAATCCCATCCCTTTGAGAAAGTATTTAGGGAAGTATGCAAGAGCAATGTTTGTTTTAAAATATTTCACAGAATGGATTGAGTTGGAAGGGGCCTCTAAAGGTCATCTAGGTTTTGGTAGGGACACCTTCCCCTCCAGGCTGCTCCAAGTCCCATCAGCCTGGCTGTTTGTTACTACTAAGCTGAGAGAAAATGCACTGTGCTTGGAACTTGCTTCCCCTGCTAACTTAAAAAACAGAAGAAGAGCTGGGGAATTTTGTGCTGTATCTCTTGAGGATTTGTGTGGTCCTGTTTACAATTGGTGTGTCACACCCAGACAGTGTTCACCCTCATCTTCCCTCTAATGGTCTCTGCACCACTGTTCATGCTCCTGCTTGGCTTCATAGCATGCTTTAGAACATGGATTTCTTCTTAGAGACATGAAGCATCTCTAGGGTCTTAGTTCAAAGGAGAAGCTGTTGTAAGTAAAAATGGATGCAAATGTAGCTGGTTCTGCAAAACAGCACTTGTGTTTTGAAATGAAGTGGCATTGTGTGGTGTCCCAAACTCTTGCAATCACTTTGAATATTTGTGCAACTGGGATTTACTAGCAAAGTTGAAGTGGAAAGGAATTTTTAAGCAGGAATATTAAATCACAGAATACACCTTCAACTGAAAAAAAATGCTTTTCTGGGAGTTTTTTGTTGTAACAATAATAGCCTTTGCATGTGCTAAAGCTGGCGTAGGGCCAGAAGCCTTGGGTGCCACCAAGGGTTTTACTAATCCATTGGAGCTATTGATAGGTGGTACAGATCAAACCATCCCTTAAGATTTGAAGGTCTGGGCATGAGTAACAAAGAGGATTTTTGCTGCTGCAGTTTGCAGCAGATGTGACCTGTTGTGGGATGCCCTGTGTCATTGGAAATGCAAAGATGCTCTGAAGCTCTCTCGGATTGTTCACTCCTCAGCATACTAAATGCTTCTCTAAAGTATTTCAGAATCTGAGCTATAAAGTAATTTGAATTCAGAAAGGAAGATAATAAAATAATAGATGATAGAAAAAACTCTGTATAGTATAGACTGTTCGAAAGAGCATGAAAGACTTTATCAAATACCTTTTACAGTAGAATTCATTTGTGTTACCACAGGGAGCAATTGTGGTCCTCAAATCAAGACAGCAGTAAAACCTGAAAAGGTTTCTCCTCCTCCTCCTCAGATCCACATTATTTTGATGCTGAATCTTGTCCCAGATTTATCTTCACTACTCTTTGGTTTACTTGGCTGCTTGTCTCCCTGATCGTTCCTGTTTTTTCCTTCCCCTTTTTTTCCCTCACTGATTCCTCTTGAGCTGAGTCCAGATACCAAGGGAAAGTCCTGTGCAGATCATCTGCAGAAAGACTGGGGAGAATTTTGTCCCACGTTAACTCTCAACATGCTCCTGGCCAGCTACCCTGCTTGCCCTTGCACCGATGTCTCAAAATGAAATTTTGTCATGAAAGTCTCAAAAGATTTGATAAATCTCAGCCTTTTTATTTGTATTGAGTTTGTGAGTTTGATGTGATAGCTTCAGGGCAGCCAATGACAGGCTTGAATGTCTGACCTCTCAGTCTCAAAAATAAACTGTTACTTAGACATTTAAAAAGAAAGGCTTGAAAAGAGCAAATCCAAAATTCAAGTACCAAATACAATGAAAATATGTTGATTCAAATCCTGCAAGTGCTTGACAGTTTGCTGCCCTTTATAACCTATCCATTTATTCATTGAGGCTACTGCCCAACAGTTAATTAATTAGGAATAGCAAACACAGAACTGAATTATATTCTTACCTTTTTAGCATCCTGTCTCAGAGTAAAACTTTATGCATGGGAGGCAAACCAGAATGTAGATTTCAGCAGAGCTGTTCAGCTCTAAAGACAAACCAGAATATGGATAAGCTTAGGATTATAGCCCAGCTCTAGAACTGGCTTTGAGTTTACATTTAAATTACCATTTGAGGTATCAATGATTTATTTTGAACTGAAAACAAATGCTAAATAAATTATTAATAACATCTTGGTAATTTTGCACATTGAACCATCCCAGCACCTTGAAATGAAGGATGTTTTTCCTTGGCACAGTCGTGTTGGATTTGTTGAACTCAGACCTTCCCCAGACCGTGTGATATAGCTACAGAGCTTAAGCTCCTGCTATTGACAAGTTTGAATTTGAGAAAGAGGAGAAAGTCCATGTTTCCATTCCTGAGAGGAAAACAAACCCTCATGGGTTTTAAGACCCAGTGGAAAAGGCTGTGGAGGTTTTTGAGCACCATTAAGGAGCAGGCTTCCATCACTCCATGGGCATTTCTCAGAAGCCTGCCTGCCTACTCCATCTTTACTATTTCTCAGGTAGTGCCTTACTCCCTCCAAAACCTGAAATGCAACAAAGCAACAATCCTCCATGAGGGGAATGTCTGCCATTCCATGTAAGTGTGTTAAAGTAAATGTAAACACATATATCAAGTTTGGGGAATTATTTTCTGCAGCTAAGTTGGTGCTTTTCCAGCAGATACTGAGAATATGCAGCTGGAGGATGAAGGACATAAGCCTGTTTGTTAATGCAGTTTCACAGTGAAGGTGTTAGAATTAGCAGAGAAAGAAAAGGAAAGAGAAAATTGCAGAAAAGCTTCATCTATCTCCTTATTGCCTCCTGAGATAGATTGTTCAGAGCTAAAGGAACACTAGACATGAACCAAATCTCCTGCTGTCCTATATAGCTTTTACAATCTCCTTTTTAATAACCCAAACTACAGGGTAGTCTGACTATTAGACAAGCCGTTCTTTTGAATTCTCTCCACAATGTGTATAGACATGATAAAACAACCAATTCTCATTAAAGCTGCCAATGCTGCTTCAAAAGCAGGTGGTTTAAAATGTTTCCCATACAAAGCAAAACACATTTCTTGTGCATTACACACTGCTTAATAGGGAGAGTAAGATTACAATGCTGTGTTGTGTATAACACTGCATCTTAAATAATAGGATATTGTAAGTCGTGTTGGAAATATGTTTCACATGAATATGGAAGATATAATGATATGCACTGAGCAATTTTCAGAAGTGCTGGAACACAGCCTTGTGTGACAACCTCTGAGCTAAAGTAGTTGAAAATAGCATCTGGAATTTCAGATTATGCAGCCTCTGATCCTAACTGATTATTTTTTCTAGGATATTGTTCAGTCAGCATGTGGATATACGAAAGATAAGATTTCTCCTGTCCTGTGGGAATGTTTATTGTTTATGTTATAAATTAAGGATGGTAGGAATTGAGTGCTCTCAACACGCGTTTTCATTTTTCACTGAAGTCAGTCTTTTGTAAGAAATCCAGGATTGATCTGACGTAAAAATTATGATATACAGCTCCCTCCCTAAGCAGCCTCTTCATATCCTTTTCCAAACCAGTTCTGAAAAAAAACCCAGCAACCTACAGAGGTCCAGTTGTACTTCTGTACAAATTCAGAGTTTGCCATTCACTTCAGCAGAAGCAGACTTTGGTCCTTCATTGATGTGAACATTTCAGTCTATCTGTGTTCTTCATCAGCTATCAGAGAAGCACATAAAGCATGGGAATTCAGGTTATTGTGAATTAGCACAGTAATTCATGCTATGTTTTAAAATGAACACAAAATGTTTGTATGTATTATAAACTGTTTTTAATGAAATAATATGCATTTGGGTCTTCAGGATGCCTGTCTATCTTAATTTCCCCATCTTCTGCTTTAAGAAATAATTACTTCCTTTCTGATACATCAACTTCTGCAAACAAGGTGAAAATTGATTATGAGCTGATCAAGTTAAATAAAATATTAACATAAACACTTATGTAATGTAGCTTGGCAGTAAATTGCTTATTCTTGAAAGGATGAATTTTAAAAATGTATTTTCTGTGAGTCCTGTTTCTCCTGAGAAGTCTCTATAAATTCAACAGGTGACATTACAGATAATTCAGTAATCAGTGTTCCACCTGCCATTTCATAGACCCATAAACTACTGCAGTTTAACTTACATGACTCTAGCAAATATTAATGTATGTAAATAACGTGTTAAACACCTAGTTATCACTCTGCTCATATCAGCTCTTTCATACTAATGATTTATTTTCATTTTCTCCAGGATATAGACCTGCGCCTAACTGGATTTGATTTATAAGAGGGGATTCTGCAGTAAATGGCTGCTCTCTACATATTGCTGCTATGGAAAACAGAATTGTCAATAGGATGTAGTCTGATAAATAGTGCTGAGTGAAGATGCAGCTTCAATAAGTGTGAAATCAATGGAAGATACTTACCGCATGAAAAGCCTTTTGAGATTTTTCTGACAGGCACCTATTTAGGAAACCTGATCTGTTTCCTCCCTTCGCCCTGTTTTTACACCAGTGGATACAAATCAGATTGCATCTCTGTAGTTACACAACTAATGTGGGACCATGGCCTTCCCAAGATCCGTGTGGCTGAACTGTGTATGGAGAGCGACGGCGGGCCGCCCGCTGCACATGGGATTGAAGGCCACTTTGGCTTTTTCTATCCTTGGAGTTTTGCTTCACGCTGCAGCCGTGTCCTCCCAAAAATTGGATGATACCAACCCAGTGGTGACCACCAACTTTGGCAAGATAAGAGGGATTAAGAAGGAACTTAACAATGAAATTTTGGGGCCCGTTATTCAGTTTCTCGGGGTTCCGTACGCTGCCCCTCCAACAGGGGAGCGCCGCTTTCAGCCTCCTGAGCCTCCATCTCCCTGGGCAGATATCAAAAACACCACCCAGTTTGCTCCAGTGTGTCCCCAGAACATTATAGAAGGCAGATTGCCTGAAGTCATGCTTCCCGTGTGGTTTACTAATAACTTGGATGTAGTTTCAACCTATGTACAAGATCAGAACGAAGACTGCCTCTATTTAAATATCTATGTCCCAACCGAGGATGGTGAGTTAATAGCAGGCGAAACAGGGAGATCTTTTTATTTTCCTGTTCTACTTTCTAACAATATTAATTCACGTGTACTGGTAGCACGCATGGCTTTCTCTGTTCGCATGCCAGCTTATTACATGTGTGCATGCTGCTTTTCTCTCTGTGCGTTTGTCCTTGCTTTTTGATTTTGTTTCTTTTTTTCTTTCTGTCGACACTCATTTTTTTTCTCCCGCAGCACGTGTAATTTTTTAGGTCAAAGTTGGTGCCTAATTCTCATTGTCACCCACTGACTTCTGGGAAGATGCATCAACATCTTTTCCATTGCATGTGCAGGCACAACGAGTTGAGAATCCTCCGCACCTAATAAAGCAGGTCATATTTAAGTTAGATAGTGGTGTTGCATGCTCCTACTGTCTGTGACGGAGCTCCATGTTATTTTCTAGTCTTCTATTCATTTTTCAGTCAAAAGAATATCCAAGGAATGTGCCAGAAAACCCGGCAAGAAAATTTGTAGAAAAGGAGGTATGTATAAAGTGGACGACAACAACAAAAAAACAAAACTAAAAAAAACAACAAAAACAGAAACATGGGGGAGAGATTGAAACCTTGCAAAAGGAGAACAGATAATAGAGGTGGAAGAGGCTGATTGTTGGTGCTGTGAACTGTTAGGCACTGTCTTGTCCTGGTGGAAAGGTGTTTAAAGAGGGGCCTGTGTACAGCAGATGCGAAGATAACTTTTGTGAAGCTGGGACTCATTGCCCCTGATCATCTCTGGCACTCTCTCCAGCGTGGGCAGCTTCTCTCTTGGCCTCGAGGTTGTGGGCAGTGTCTCAGTGGCACGGGGGGCAGGATGCTGTGTGTGGGTGCAGAGGAGGGGGCTCTGTGCCCCGGGGTGGGCACTGCTGCTGCTGGAAGGGCTGGCCCAGCCCCCAGCTCTCCCTTCAGAACCGTGGATGATGGCTGGGAAGCACCATGGCAATGCAGGGCTGAGACCTGCTCTGGCTTTCTCCAGGATGCTCCCTGTTTTCTTGGAACACGGTTAACTTTTCTGAGGTGTAGATGTGAAAGGCTTTTTATTCCCGTTTACCCGTTTCTAAAAGTGAGCGTTGATTTCCTTTATTCTGTGATTATAGCTCTCTTTGTCAAGCCCAAAAACTCTTAATAGGGGTGTAGGGAACTGTTAAAATATTGTGACATGGTGCTTTGGGAACTAGACTGCTTTTGGAAGCTTTGGAAACTTGGCTTCTCCCCTTCCTGCGTTAAATAGTATGGAAGAGTTTGCAGATTTCTTTGTGAATATTTGCAAATTCCTCAAGCAGTTGACATGCAACAGAGAGGGTCTATTTTGGTGCTGATTCAAAGGAGGCATTTGGTGCTAGTTTTGAAGTACTAATTTTGTACTATGTACATTTATTTTGCATCAATATTTTTTATTCTTTTCTTTGAAATAATGTGTTACCTTAGAGCTGGACTAGATATGAATTAGAATGGTTTTTGGGGTAAACAAAGAGTACTTGTGGACATGCACAGTTGCCTGATAGCTGTAATCCCTTTTTTTTTATGCTGTTATTCCAAAACAAACACATTTTAGGAAAATGCATGGCAGAAATGTTTAGAACTGGGCAAAATCTAACTCATTAAACACTGCATTAGATTTTTTAGGCAGTATCTGGGCTCTAAATGAAGGGTGGCCTTGTTCCCAAGGCTTTAGTTCTTACAGCTCCGAACCGCTGGTTGCAGCTAGTTGTTAATTATTAATTGTTAATTGTAGTTGCTCCTTGTATGCTTTTTTCGATGCCTAAATCCACTTTCAGTGACTTAAAGCAATTTGTGTTTAAAGTGTCAGGCTTTGAGGCATCTTCTGTTTTCTGTTAGGGAATTTTTGCTCTGTGCCGTAAAAGTACAATTGTTTAAGCTGGATTCCCAAAGCTGGAAATGAAGATAATCAGGGTACTGTGAGCAACGTCACTTCTTCACACATCATTCAAGTTAGAATAACTGCTGTCATTTATATGCATTCAATTAATGTGCAGTGCTGCAGCAGTTATTACGCAGTTCATCAAGCGTGTGTAATTAGCTGAGCAACTTTCACTTCCTATCACCCAGACGCTGATTCACAAAGTCATAAATAAAGATGCAGATCCCCATCATTGTTCTCGGAGAGCATCTTTCCTACGAGAGATTATTAAAAAAAAAAATAAAATCAGAAAAATAGCAAAAGTCAAGGGAGGGAGAGCCTAGTAGCTGAGAAAGTCATGCTTATTGTCCTGAAGGAGAATAAAGAGAGTTATTTGAGATTCAGTAGGTGCCTTTACACTTAGATTCATTGTACACACAGCACAATAAAAAGCCTGCCTTTTGCTGTTGAAAAGTGCAGAGAGCTCCTGAATACCTTCAGCTGGGCAGCTGAGATACCTGTAGTATTCTCTGCTCTCCAAGTAACTCACACTTTACTCACCCGTGTAGAATCTGAGATTTATCCTGGGCTGGGATTGCCCCTACAGCCAGGGGCAAAAGGAGTTGAGTTGCAGAATAGAATTGCAGTAGAGTCACAGAAACTGAGCAGCAGCCACAGCTGGGAAAGGCATCAGTTTTGGTCAGTTTTGTATCAGAAAGAAGAAAGGTCCAACGCTCTCTCTTTTGCTGGATTTACAGGTTGCAGTCATCGCATCGCAGTTAGTGAAGAAAATTATTGCAAGGAGAAAATCTGGAAATCAGAGGCAGACTTTTACATTATCTTTTTAATTCATAAAGGATGTGTAAGATCAAAATGACTGAACCAGCGACCATATGCTGTTGCTACATATGGTTTGATTCTTTCTTGCTACATGATATAGATTGAATTAGATAAATAAATTAGTATTTATACTTATATGTCAGCTGAGGAACATGAGAGAACTCAAAATTTTGAAGAACAGAGAGCAATCTGATTAGATAGATGTAGAAATGAAAGGAGTTCTATGCCTGAGTCATGCTAGAGATGCTAATGAGCATTATACCCATGACTTCCTTTTGGGATTTGGATGTGCCCACAGCAGAGACTACAGAATGATAGGCTGAAGCTGGGCAAAAAGAAGTGAGACTATTCAGCATGCTTTTTGCTAAACATGGAAGTTTGTGTTTCAGTTACTTGACCTTCGATTTACTGACTCAAAAATAAAGAAAAAGCATCTGTTTTTTTGTCTTTTCCTTCAGGTACATCAAGGTCAGAGGCTGCTGATTCTGTTTTGGTATGCAGAACCTTGTGTTTGCAAAGGCTGGTTTTGGAAAATCGGTGCAAAGGCATCTGAGTAATTTTGTGTTACATTTTTGAGTCTAGTTTTCATAACTCTAAATTTTAATAGACCCTGGTTATACTGTAGGTTATATCATTTTACTGTTTGATACTCATTATATTGCTTATTATCTGGCATTTCCTTAATTTCCTGACAAACCTTTGCATCATTTCTAGGGATTACCTAAATAGTGTTCTACTATTCGGCATTTCAGATCTCTAATTTACCTTATAGTCAAAACACAAATATTTTACTTGTGATCCAGAATGTTTTCTTATCTCTTAGGAGGGCAAGTGCATCCTGCTTCAGCTGCATACCTGTGCTGTTTTAATACTCTATATTAATTTCTTTGCATTGCAATATCTCTGACCAGGAATTTCCTAATTTCATGACAACTGCATAAAGAAAATTTGGGAAGGATCACTTATATAGTGACTAAAAGGACCCTCAGGTGTTGTGTGCTCTGCACTTGGGATGACAGAATGCTCTTTCTTAGGAGCCTGTACTAAAGGTTTCATACTGCCTGAAGGTGCCTCACTGTGCAAATGTGGAGGTGTAGGTGGCATCTCCTCAATGTCATGGAGCCAGGCAGATGCAGTTTTGGATAAATTAGTATTTGTAGGAGATTTAGGTGTAGAATAAGGAAAGAAATCACTTGATCCTTACTTTTATGTTTAGGAATTATCAGTGGCTCAGAGACCGCCCAATATCAGTGACTTCCCCACATGTGGATTCTGTTTCTTATTCTAGTCAGGGCAGTGAATAAATTTTAAATGCGAAGACTCATGATCTGAACTACCTCATTTGAGAGTGTAGGATTAGACAGCTCTATTAATATTTATGCCTCCTAATGGGCTACTTGATTTTCATAGCAAAGCTCCCCACACCATACTTTCTGGGTTATGGCTGTGGTTACTGTGGAGCAAATGTACATACACACAAATATATTCATGGAACTGAAACACAAATCACACTGCTGTAATCTCATCCTGCTTTGATCTCCCTTTGTTTTCAATAGAGAAAATGTTACATCAGCTCTGTTTTGTAAGAGGCTCTGATAACCTTAGGGCTTTAAGCTTAGCAATGTGAAATATTCTTTAGAAGACTAAGCAGAAATTTCACCTGTTACCTTGTGTTTCTGTAGAGTGTTTGTTCCAATACTTAATTTAATTGCTTACTTATCATCAGATCTTGGAAAAGAACAATTAATATACCTTGTACAGTTTCTGTGGACTCCCTTATATGAAATTCTTTCTGTAAACCCATTTCATCTCTGAAATCAACTAGAAAAGGAAAAGCTGAGACCTTTAAAATGTGTATTTTCACTGGCAAAGGTTGTCAATTGATTATAAGTGTTCTTTTTTTCTAAATATGTAATTTAGAAAATAATATCAAAATCATGGAAACGTAGATGGCAAATTGTTAAAAATTATTGAAATATTCCTTTCTCTATGGCCATGTGAATGAAAAATAAAAAATCTAAGTTGTGAGCCTCCATCTGTAGACAGAGCTCTGTCAAAATTACTTATGTTATCAGTAGGCTAAAAACAAGCCTTTGCAGGCCATTGCCAGGGCTCTGGGTCTCTTGAGAATGAGTGCCAAATTTATAAAATATGCCTTCGTGTGTATTTTGGGGGACATCACCCTTTAAAAGGGTTTATATCTTCATTAGGCCACTTTGATAATTCCTAACAAATTATTTGCCTGCAGTATGTTTGTGTCAGTAGTTACCTGCACACGTTTGAAGTTTCACCCCATCCACGCTGGCTCCTGGCTGGAGAGCCCTCATCCTTAATCCCTGTGGTATCAGCAGGCCCAAATGCAGCCCAAAATCCCTAAGTCCACTGCTACTCACCAAGACACCACGATTGTTCTATTTTTCTGTTCCTTTTTGAAGCCCTGTTTTTCATTCCTCAGCTACCAGTGCAGCATTTCCTATTCTACTGGTAATACATGGAAGAAGATAATGAAGCAAACATTGCCTTGTACAGACCTTTTCATCCTTTCAAAGATCTAGAGCTGTTAGTGTCAGTTAGCAGCGTTTTTCAAAGATGTGCAGTAGGTTTATGTCATATTTGAAGTAAAATACTTAAAACTCTGATGTACTTTCTCCAGCCCTCTTTCTGGGTGAGCCAGGCCTTGACAATAGAAGGCTCTGCAGACTGAATTTTAAGACTCCAGTCATCTTAAATGCCATCAGCTCTGGTCACAGTCCCCTGTAAATGTCTGGTTGTTCTGGTTCTGGGCTCCTGCTGACCACAGAGCCATCGTGCTGTCACTGCTTTGTTCACAGACCTTGACAGGGCTTATAGCTCTAGCAGGTCTTAAATTCTGATCTAATTCCATTCCTTGTCCATTATTTTACTGCTTGCTTTTCATTTTCTACATCCTCCCCCACACAGGCTCTAAAATAGTACTGCTACCCTGATAATGCTAAGTCGGATAAAACTGGTTTGTGCTTCTTCCCCCGGCCTTTGTTGGCTTGGACTGGTTTTACTCAGTAAACATCTGTGAGATGGTTTTCCTTTCAATCTGTTGGTTTCTAATTTATCATTTAAAGCCAGAATGGGCAAATCTTATAAAAAATAACTGCATAAGTGTATCTGTACATTTTCGGGAAGAATGTTTGAGTAACTAATATGGCTTTTGGGTAATTATTACTTTCTGCTTGTTTTTTCCTCCCTGTATTGTGGTATTATTCCTTTTGCTCTCCTCTATGTTAATGCTCTTCATCTCTTTGTTTCCTTATAATACACATGGATACAAGCACTTTTTGTATTCTTTGGTTATTTTTTTAAGCTTGAAACATGATGCTTACATGTGTCAAACTATTCTTAAGGATCATCTCACAATGTTAATAATCTGCTTAAAACTTGGATATTGCTTTAGTATAATTTCTCTTTCTTTTTCTTTTCCAAATTCCTTTCACCCATAATTCTTTAGTCTTCTTCATTTTTACTTACTTTATAATGTCAAATTTATATGTCTTCTCCACTTTGATATGTATGGTATTAATAATTATACTCTGCATTCAGAAATCAACTGCTTTAATGAGCTTACCATAAATGAGATTTGTTTTCAGGATATCAAACAATTTCCCTCTGTTTTAATATTAATATCTCTTATTTTACTTTCTCATGCTTGTAATAATGGGATTTATCCAAAGAAGGAGCAGCACTGAACAATGCAAGGCTGAGGGAAGTGGAGCAAAGCTGACTTTCAGCTGTGTTTGCACATAGACTCCAGCACAGTGCAGGGACCAGAGTGGTCTCTGGCTGAAACTGCAGCTTCCTCAGGGCTGCTCTTGCAGAAATTCTAAGACACATGGAAATGGCATATTCCAGGTACTGCAGCTGATTTCCCCTTCCAGAGTTGTGCCAACGTGTTTTGGAACATTTCAGCAGCAGCAGTAAATCACGTTGCTAATTCCTCTGCTGTGGGAATTCTGTTAATATCCCTTGGTGCTATCAGAGCAAGAATCAATCTGCCTTGGCAGAGTTTTCTGCATGCTTTTTATGAGGCTGGATTTTGACTTTCCTATTTGTACTAAGAGCACAGCAAACACACAGCGAGTTCAGTCATAGGAATGTGTTTGAAAAGAAAGGAAATTCCCTGGTTGAAGAATTGGGTTTTTTTTCAGCTGGCTCTGTAAGCAGTTCCTTTATTGAAATGTCATTGCCCTATAGAGAAAGCATCTTCTGGTTGGTTTCTGTGTTGATGAGGGTATGGTCAGTAGATTTGACCAAAAAAGACACATTTTGGGAGAAACCAGAGCCAGCAGGACAGTTTGTATGTTGTTGTAGGTGCTGCCATCAGCAGTCATTTGCTATTCAAGTGAGATGCTGACCTCTCCTAGAATCATTAAATTTAGGCTACATTAGTGCCAGTGGATCAGGCCCTGCCGAGGCAAAGTATTGTAAGTAGTTTCTAAATTCTTATTTTATAATCTATTGAAAATCATATATATATAGATATAAAAAGAGAGATAATCCAGTAAGGCAGAACTAACAGCAGAGAGGCAGCTATGTATTATTTGTATTTGTTTTCTGAAAAGCTTCCGTTTGTTAAATTTCCCTCTTTTTGTAAAGGCCTTCTTTAATTATTAGCTGAAAATCAGGTATTTATGTAATTACCATAATTATATCTACACATCTAGTGTACTTGCAATTATTTCATTAAAAATTGTAATTATTATACAATTATAGGGGATAATGACGCCCTTGTAACATATTGCAGAAGCCCTAATTAAATGGTAGCATAAATGAGTTGGAAGAGATTTTGAAGTTTTGAATATTGTTTTATCAGAAATATCAGAAGTGATTCATCCACATTATGAACTGGCAGTAAAACCCCTGCAAAGTTATTTTGAGAAAATATTTCACAAAGCTCATGGAAAAAAATTTGTCTCTATTGCCTTTCTGTCTCTACTTTCCACTTTTGTTCTCCATATTTTTACACCTAAAAGCTGTCTTCAGTTTTTTAATGGAAAGGTGCATCGTGTAGGAAGAAGATTGCACAGCTTGCTGAATGTTTCTAGAAGGTTCAGCCCAGAGCAAGCACAGTTTGTACTCAGACATCCTTTTTCTAAACAGAGGCAGAAACTTATCCAACAGTTGGCTGAGGATGATGAAAAACCTTCACTAAATATGAGGAGGTTTTTGTTATGTGCTGAGACTCTGTGATCTCCTTATATAGAAGAGTGTCTAAATTTTGCACCTCTGGGTGTTGGGGGAAGAGGAAAAAAAATTCCTCTTGTAATACAAGTTCTTGTGATGCTCCAGGTACAAGAGATGGACTAAGCAGCATGGATACAGAGGAACCCTGGGGAGCATCTCCCTTTCTCTCCTGCACAGTGGGTGGGGAATAACTGGCAAGGATAACATATGCCAGAATCTACCAAAACCTCAGGATCACAGATTTCTCACCCTTTCTCATGTCAGCCTTCTGTAGCGTGCAGATGATCTCTCATCCTTCCTTCAGCTAATTTTAGACCTCATTAAAAATGGCAGTAAGACACGTAGAGTTTTAAAGCTTGTTTTTCCACTCTGTGTTTCACATCTGACACGAGGTGTTGTTCACTGATGAGTGCACAGCCCTGACCCTGTGGCACGAGTGGCAATGAGGAGCCACCCTTCCCTTGTCACCCCCTCAGCTCTGCTGGGGACAGCAGCCCACTGGTGCTCGGGGCAGGCTGGAGCTGAGCCCAAACCTGCTGGGGGGGCTCCCATTCCCAACTTTCCCTCCCACCCACCAGCTGGGCTCCTCCTCCAGTCCTTGTTCCCAGCTTGGTCAGGGCAGTGACTCACTCACATTCTCCCCACTGACTTCAGATGCTGTCGGGCAGGTCACACAAACCTTCTGTTTAATTCACCTAATTCTCTCTGCTCGGTTAAGGAGGGCTTGCAGGGTCTGCTCTAACGCAGAATTTACAACTCCCACCAAAAGATGGGAGAGAAGTTCTGAGGAGCAAGGGATCCTGGATCAGCAACAAAGTCTTGCCATGCCCTGAGCTGAAGAAAAACCATCCACCCACGGCCTGGAGAAGAGCTCCCTGTTTATCCCACCTTGTGTCGAGGTTCCTTGCTGAGGCTGCCATGATTTGCTCTTATTTTTGGGGTGTTTTCCTGAGGGCTTGCTGCCCTTTAACCCAAAGTTTTGCACCAGTCTTCTTGCCAACCTCCCCACAGTGCCTTTGCAGGGATTGTTTTTCTTTTCTGCCCACGTTACTCTTCTCTCTTAATTTAATATTCTTTAGTATATTGTTTTTAATGTAGTGAGCAGGCAAACAGAACAGAACCAACTGCATGGAGGAGACCCAGTAAGAACTCATTTTCTGAGAATCCTCATTTCCAAAGTAATAGTCTTAATGATGGACCCAGTGGTAAGGGAATATAAAACATGCACTGATCTATGTATACAGGTACATCTAACAGTCATAATCAGATCTGAGAGCTCAAAGGAAAGCTAGTATAATTTGTTGTACTTGATTGAAAAATTGATATTGACTCATGTTTTCATATTTATTTTAAAGTCCCCAAAAGAACTTGGACTTTTTGTTTTTTAAAAAAAAAGATTTAATAGCTGAAGGCCATGGTTTGAGATACCTATGTAAGGCAAAAAGATTTTGCACATTTTCCAGCCCCAAGATTGTTTTTATTTATAATATTTTCTGTGCTCTATGCTGTACTTTGGATCCACGAAATATTGCTATATATGGTGGTTGGGTGAGGCAGGTTTATTTAGTGAAATTTAGTGAAAAACTTAGATTTCAAAATCTTAATCCTTCCCTGTTTCTCGCTAATGCTAAACACAGATGAAGTAGCTCTCCATATGAATCAATTAATAGCTGTGCTATGTGGAACAGGAGAGTGAATTTAGTTTGTTTTCCACACTTTTCAGTCATTAACTGAGCCACTGGTTAATGAAAAATGGATTGCTTTTGCTCGAGACAGTAACTTCTGAAACAATAAATAATTGCTATACTTAAGAGCTGAAGCACCTGTGGTCTCTTTTGGATAGAGTCTCCATAAATGAGGTCTCACACAAAGGAAGAAAGAAAAGGAAGAAATGGTGCATTGATTGTTTTTTCTTTAAAGCGCCGTGAAACCCTTGATTAACTGCAATTCTTGCTATGATGCATTTGCAGTTCAGGCACTGAAGGCATTACCTGCCCAGAAGCACATCATGATGCAGGATCATGCAAAATGGGTGCTGGAGTTTTACAGAGACACGGATGATTGCTGGAGAGGTCCCGCTGAAAGTCCATGTTCCAGCCTGAATTTGGGGCTGTTGGTGCCAACCCCTCAGAGCCCATTCCGTGTGCATTTCATTCCATGCTGCTCACGTGTCACAGAGAGCATTGCCCCTTGGACTGTGAGCCAGTCCTGTGCTCGTGACAGGCTGATTTTGTTTCTCCTCCTGACATCTTTGAAAGATGGCTGCTGAGATGTGCCTGGGCATGAGAGGGATGTTAGCCTGCAGAGGTGAGCTGGGAGACAGATGATGAGCTGGGAGCAGCAAGGAAAGGGATCTGACAGCAAAGGAGGCTCCTGACACACACGTTGAAGCAGGTGTACACTGCCAGGCACTGTGCAAACCAAGCAGAGAAATAGGATTAAAAGGCTCTTTCCCTTTAGGCAAAATAAGGTGAAGAAGAAGGCAGTGCACAATTCCACCCCGCAGTTTTTAGTGGCAGAAACTATTTTTCTCTCCAGACTTTGCTAACATATATTAGCTGCTGTTTTTCTGCCCAGAGCTTTGACATATTCAGCTACAAGCTGGTTTGGCTGAGTATCAGCACAACAAACAAGCAGCAGTCAAACAAGAGAGGAAGAAACAAATAACTTCTCAGAAATGCTCCATATACATTCCATGCTTGATATTTGCTCTGTGCAAGTGGCCTGGCTGTCACTCCTCTCTGTCCAGTCACCTGTGTTAGAGGGCATATCACAAAATATGTTTCACCTAAGGTAGAGCAAAAGCTGGTGCTTAATATTGCTTGATTGAAAATAGATGAACTCAGCGGTAAGTCAGATTTTGGCCTGTTGCTTGAATTATGAATATTCTTCTAACTGCTGTCACTTCCTTAAAGAAATACAGAGCTTTCCTTGAATTTTAAGTGACTTTGGATTGAAATTCTCTGTGAGTGATTATCTGGCTCAGTGAATACTGTTGTTATCATTAGCAATTTTGGGTGTTAACCTTTTCACTGCTAAAATCCCTGAGAGCTACATGACATTGTCCCTGCTCTTGGAAAATAAAAAAGGTTAAGAAGCCATTGAAAGGCATTCAGGAAATGTCATAATTTTCTGGCTGATGAAGGGCTAGCCTGGAAGAGAACAAAGAACCGATAATAATAATTACATTTACTTTGTGCTTCTGAAGAAGACAGTTTGAAGGAGAGCAGGCCGTAGACAGCAGCTCATTTTTGCTTCTGCCCCCATCAGTTATGTCACATTCCTGCTTTCCTTCTCTAACCCCAGAAACAGGGTCTTAAAACAGTTTTTATTTGCAGAGGGCTAATTTGATACAAAGCCATGTGTACCTTTCCAGTGATTCTGGACCTCAGTAGCCTTTTCCCTTTCCCTCCCTCCTCCCCTGGCTAAGCAGCATCTGGGCCTCTCCCTCTGCTGAACTTGTGTGACTCTATTTCAAGTATAGATTTAGTTATTAAATCTGGAGATAAAGTATGGATCTGTTCCACTAATCAGATACTACAGTGATTAGAGCCATAGAAGTACTTGGAGAGATCAATTAGATTAAATTATCAAATCATTATAAGCAAACTCTTAAAGACAAAGCAATAGAAAGTAATTTTGTGTCACTATTTCTTTGGAGAATATTTATATTCCCTTATTGTTTGTTTGCATCTGTTTTCTTTGTGTGTGTTAAGATCACAGTGGCACCAAACCTCTCGCTCAGAGCTGGGCTGGAGGACAGAATGAACCAATTCCACAATAAAGCTCTCTCTATGAGGCTGGTCATAGGCTAAAACACATTATTGCTTGTACTCTGAGTGAAAAAATATATGCACATGGAAATCTTACTTTATAAAGCAATTGGGCAGTTTCTTGGGGGAGCTCATTTCAGATCCCTGGGGTTAGGCAGAAAGCATTCTGCTCTCTCACCAGCCTTTTATCTCTCTCATCCCATTCTGTATTTATTATTTTGACTGTGTAATCTCATTTTGAATACTTTTATTGCATAAACTCAGTGTTATGAACCAATGCTGGCTAATTCAGATAAAGGCTTGTGATTCATTCTTTAGTAGCTCGTTTTCTGGGCTCCTCTGAAAATGGTTTTCTAGTGTATAATAGCCATTTGTGTCACTTCTGAGCCTTGAAGTTGTGTTTTCTACAGTCTGCAGTGTCATCTTCTTAGCATGTATATATATAAGCTTTTCTTTATTAATCTATATTTTAGTAACTACTCCAGCTAATGCTAATATACTGCTTTCATGAGAGAATTGTCAGAATAGTATACATCAAAGGCAACAATTAGTGTATTTTCATTTGACTTGTTCAGCCTATTAGGTTGTTAAATTTTGCATAGAAAATCATTAGCATGTTTAATTTGGGAAGGAAGCTCTTGGAAGGGCAGTTGTGGATGTAAATCAATGGGTGAGGAGGCTTTCGTAAAACAGCAGCTACAGCTCTGAAATGTCACAAAATATTTTGCCATATTATTAAGTGTAAATGAAAAGAGATAAAAAAACTGCAGGATTATCACTGGCTTAGAAGTTAACAAAGGAGCTTCTGATGGTTCTGTCTAATATTAAAATCTGGAGCAGATTGTATCATATCCTTTTCTTGCTGAGTACTGCCATAAATGTACAGGTTTGGAATTTCAAAATACCTGCTCTTTTCTCAGTGAAGGTGAAGGGCATCTGAATCAGGCTTGACATCATATAGGTTCTGTTTTGGTTTTTTTTCTTTCCCTAAGGCCAGCTGAGGAACTGTTACATTGCAAATGATGTTACAGCTGTTACGAGTGTTTTTTATATCTTTAAAATTAGCTGAAGTTGAAGAAATGGCAGAAAAAACCTAACTTTCCCCCCATCTCTTCTGGGAATTTGGCAATTCAGAAACTGTTATCTGGTGTTAAATAAATACAAAAAGATTTGGATCTTGACCAATTAAAGTCAAAGAAGAAAGGTCAGAAATCAAGGCCAAAATAGAATTGAATATTCCCTCAGACAGCAGCTAATCAGAGCTTTTGTGTGGCCTGCTGTGCCAATATCTATTCAGAGGCTGGTCATTATGCCTCTGTTGTAGGAGAGTAATAATTTTGGAGTCTTCACTGCCCTAAAATCAAGCAATTTACTGTCCTTTTTTTTTCCTATGTTTTTGTATTGTTTTGACTGATAAACGTTCAGTACTAGGCAAAGTGGCTTCTGGTTTTGTCCCTGCACTTTTCAGGCTCAAATTTCTTTAAGTGCAGTTACTATTCTTTGGTGTCAAACTACTTGATTGCCTTCATAAAGCAGGAAATTTAGCAGCAAAACTGACATAAGCATCGGGATTGCATTATTGATTATTTTGAAGACAAAAAAATCCATACAATCCTTTGCACTGTGCTCCAGTGGAAAGTGCCTGGACCCATGTGCACTCTGTGGGTAAATTCGTGGCTACAGAAAAGTCAGCCATGAAATTCAAATCAAGTTTTACAAGATCAGGCCCATATTCCCATTTTTAAAACATATACAGACATAAACTTAGAGACAGATGCAGGGAATTTGAATGTTTGGTAGATTTTGAAAAATTTTCCTGAGATACATGAATATCTTTTAACTTTGTTGCTTGTTTATCCATTCTAATTTTCTTGATATAATTTCACATCTGTCTCGTATCGTAACTTCTCCTATTATAACAAATCATTTTTATTTTTTTTTTGTGCTGGTTTTTTTCCTGTTTCCTGCTCTCTTAGTCTTATTGTGTCTTATTTTTCTTTATTTCTAGTTTCCACCTACTTTTTTTTATTTTAGAAGCATTTAATGCTCATTTAGGGCTGCAAAATCATGATCTAATATTTGCCATTATAACCTTTATTTTTTCACTTTCCATTGGAGATGGAAAAATTAGGACAAAAGAACGGACTTCTCCAAAGTCGCCCACAGAGGGAAAACAATGGAATATCATTGTAGAGCTGAAATGAAAATATCCCATTCTTTTTATTGCAGTTTATATTTTGGGGCTGGCCTGTTTATGATGCTCCTGGGCCACTTTTATGATTCATGTAGCTGAAGCAATGCTTCTTTTCTTTAATTCCTGCACAAGTTAATCTCTCCCATTCCTAAGTGAAAGTATTTGTCAGTCAGTTACCCCCCATAGGGGTGCGAATCACGTCTAATCTTAGCCCATGAAATATTTGCTGCCTCCCACTTGTCTTGCTGCCTTACAGCCTCCAAATAGGGAAAAAAAGAAAGGGCTGCTGCAGCTTTCATTAATTATTTAAGCGCTGTTATCAAACATTCCTAGAGTGCCGTAAATTTACAGGCTTTAGTACAAACTTGGAGAAAGCAAGTTCCCCGCTCTGGAGAGTTTGCAGTGAAGAAAAGACAAGAGAGGTGAAGCTATCAAGGCAGTGGATGTGGTGAAGCTATCAAGGCAGTGGGTGTGGTGAAGCAGTGCAGAACACGGGGGTTTTGATCAGAGGGGATTGCCACAATCCGTGGTTGGAGGGAGAGCAGGAGCGCCGGGTGCGTGCGCGGGGCGCGCGACGAGGAGAAGGCGGCAGCAGCAAAAGCCAGTAACAAATAACGCCCAGGGATTACAAGGAAAGCAAAAGGATTGACCTGATTTGTGTGTTTACCACTCGGCGTCTTAGTGGTGCTCTTTCAGCTCCTGGATGTAATCGTTGGGCTCAACGGGAGGCAGAGGAGGTTTCAAATGGAGACCGACGTGGTCTCTGTGCCCTCCACGGGGAGTGACTCCAGAAGAGACATGAACAGTGGGAAATGGCCCCTCCAGGAGGGTTGTGACACATTCAGCCCCTAGCACAGGGCTATCTTTGGGCAATCGTGCACTTATGTCCCTCCGAGAGGCAGAGAGCTGCCTCAGCTGCCCATCAAGGTTGGTTTTTAAACTCAGCCTGTATCCTCACATAGAACCGGCAGTTTTCTTTGTTTTTCTAATATGGTTTTATTTTTAAATGCATGAGCACAAAGAGTACAAGTGCATCTAAACTGCACAGGGTAATCAGAGGTGAAAAGGCAAGAAAGACAGCTCGCAGAAACCCACAGATGCTGATGATATTTCCCAGAGACTTTGTTATGTTCCCAAGTCTTGTGGCAGTGTCCATTGTGTGGCAGTGGGCCACCGCCCCACGTGGTGCAACTGCTGCTATGGAGATCCCTTGAAATATTGGAATATTAAAAGGTGTAATCTACAATGGAACTACCAAACTATCAAAATGTGTTGAACTACTCATTTTTTCCTAGAAAAAAACCCATTCTACCACACGGTCACACCTTGTTCTGCTCTATGGAAAGGGCTGACCACATGTTTGGGCACTGCTCCTTTTCTATCAAATGCTGTTTATTGCACTGAAGTGCTGCAGAATATATTCAGATACTCAATCCGTGTGTGTTTAAGGCCCTCACTTAAGCAGGTTCCTATGGAGAACAGTTGTGGAACCTGGGGTTTATCCAGGGATAGCTGAAAGGAGGAGTTGATTTAAAGCCTTGCCTGGTGGGAGCATTGCTGTTTGCTGTTATAGGAGCAGGATTTGTCCCATAGTTTGCTGAAACTGGAAGGATGACTCCTGGGGGCCACAAAAGTGGTTTAAAGTGGTCATAAAATGTCTGTAAGTCTGGCTATAATGTTACTATAAAATAGGCATAATTGTAGTCACTGCATGAATTCTGAGAAAACAAAGACATGTATGGTCATGTACTTTCACCCTGAGCTAAAAGGATTTTTCCATTGGCCTTGTCTACTTGTAGCTGCATTTATTTGCTTATTTACTGTCACTTTTTATCACTAACTTAGAGGGAATACTTTAAGTTAAAAGAGTGAGATACATTCATCTAAGCCTGTGGACAAAAATATCAGCCAAAAGCTCTACATGGGAGTGAATACATAATCAGCAACTTGTACTTGTCTGTTATAACAAAATAGCATTAAAGAACAGAACATTGACTGTAATGTAAGTTGCAGTTATTTCCCTGCCAGGGCAGCAATCCTCTTGAGGCTGTCATCTATTGCAACTTGAGCGATTGCTAATTGCTTTTATGAAAGCACCAGCTTCAATTATATTTTTAGTGTGTCACCTGTACAGCTTTATATTTGCATCTATTTAGAAGGGCGTTCATGCAAAGCTGAAAAAATTAGGAAGCAACCCAGCGAAACTGAGGTTCATGTTTGAATGGTGGTGTTACACATGCTGGAGGCACACAACACACCCTGGTGTGCTGATCACACCTCCTGCATGGAAAAATGGGGAAAATGCAGGATTTTGCTGACTGCCCATAGCTCCTCTTGGGCTGGGTGTGCACCTGCCTCCATCCTGGTGTCCCTGACAATTGACTACTGGAAGTGGAGAGGGTCTTAACAACACATCAGGGGATCACAGAATCCTGGAATGGTTTGAGTGGGAAGGAACTTTTAAGATCACCCAGTCCAGCCCCTGCCATGGGCAGGGACATCTTCCACAATCCCAGGTTACTCCAAGCCCAGTCCAACCTCGCCTTGGACACTTCCAGAGATCCAAGGGAAGCCACAGCTTCTCTGGGAAACTTGTGCCAGGGCCTAACTGTAGGAAAACCGTCCTTAAATCTGACTTAAATCTTCACCTTGAGCTTTGCAACACTTCAGATTTGGATCCAGACTGTCTGGCTTGAGCCAGTGCCTCCTTCAAAGAGGAGATAATTAAAGTGACTTTTATGTCTTTCTTGGAGTCATCATGTCATTTGTTCTGGCAGCAGATGCAAGAAAATTACTGCACTTAACTTTAAGTTTTCTGTGTTATCTTAATGGCCCAGAAATTTTTTAAAGGAGGTTTAGAGTGTGTGGCACACAACTACAACTGTGCTAACGCCAGTGCTTCTAGGAGCATGGCTTTGCAATATCCACACTCGTTTTATGGTCTGTGGTAGGCAGCCTTGAACTGCTTTATCATTTTGCTCTCTTTTAGTGAATCAGAGTAATTCCTCACAGTAATAAAACAGAGAACTGAATTAGCAAAAAATCTGATCCCTAAGTGACCTTATCTTGCTGCCAGACTGATGTAATCCAGATCCTGATGTGATCCTGCCCTCCTTTCATGTGAATAGGGAAAGAGCCCTCACTCTCATGGACTAAAAAAACTAAGTTTTCTTAAAGGAAAATCATATTATATATATACATTTAGTTCATAAAATGTTTATGTTGGAAATATATTCTATTGGTTTCCACAATCAAAATTACTTGAAACTTTTAAATGGAATGTTATTACTGCTATACTACTGATATATTAATCTGCATTATTGAATAGATCTGTGTCTTTATTAGTGGGGAAAATTCTGCTCCCTATGCAGCATAGCAGTTGAAAATGTTGGTACCAATTCAGGAGGCAGATGTAGGTTTTCTTTCTCTCTCTCTCTCTCTCTCTCTTTTTTTTTTTTTTCCTAGCAGGGAGAAAGAAATTGTGTTATATATTTTTAACGAAATGGTATTGAGATTAAATAATTATAAGACAGCCTTGTAGTAATCTCCTGATTACTTTGTGCCTGAGAGTTAGCCTTGTAGTAGCTGAAATCATTGGTGAAATGATGATACAGAAAATACAGGTTGTTTATTAAAGAGCCATTGCTAGATTAAATTAAGATGACTTTTTAGGCTTTGTAAATCAAAACAAACTAAAAATACAAAAACAAGACTACATTTTCATGGATTTTCAATCCTATTAATATTTATTAAGCTCCAATTCTTTGGGTTTCTGTGTCTCAGATATCTGTCATGAAATAACACAGGCTTGTCTGAGACGAAAATTAACTTGGACCCAACTGAAATCAAAGTGAACTGATTTCTTTATTTTCATTCCTCAGACTGACAGAACTGCATAAAGCAGAAAAGCCAGCAAAACATAATAATTAGACTTGAAAAGCCCTTGCTACTTTATACATCATGGATAGTTTTGGGAATAAAGATGTGCAAAGTTCTTTAAAAAAAAAAAGAAATAGAAAGATGAAAACCCCTATTTAATCTTGTATTGCTATTAAAATTTAAAAGCAATGCAACTTTGAGGATTGCAACCCAGCCTTCCAAAGAGCTGCTGCCATGTTGTGTCAGTCTTCTCGTCCACATCCTCTGCACTGTTCTGGACAGGAGTTTATGGAACTCTAGATTTTCCAGGGAAAACAAAAAATCCTCATCTTTGTGTAGTAATTGCAGGGAAGGCATAATTGGTGGTGTTTTTCCAGCAGTGGGGCAAACAGACATTTTATATCAACAAAAAGGCATTCTGTATCGACTTATTTTATTTATAGATACTATACATGTGTCTTTTTTATGGCTTTATTACAATAATTTGAGATGTGCTGGGTGAAGTACCTAATATTCAAAAGTAATTATGTATATGATTTGAGAAAAAGAGGAAAAAGGGACCATGATTTTCTCTATCTGAGTAAAAACTGTTAAAAGGTGTGGAAATCTAATCTTTTGCTTATTTTCCACAAAGCAGAATATTTGATTTAGCTAATCACAAAGCTTTAAGGGGGTCAGGAAAAAATATTTCCCTTTTCTACACTGAGGTTCTACCTTTAAGTAAGAAAATAAGGTTTAGTAGTCTAAAATATTTTGTTGTTCTTAGTAGTCTTCCTTTCAGAAATTAAATTTCTCTGCCTCTCAGTTGATGAAATTTCCTACTGTAGGCCCCGTTTCTAATGTGAAAAACAACAAGAGTAGAGTGTGAATTTTGAAACAATTTTGAAAACAAAAGCAAACTTTTTCATGAATAAAAGAGAGGGAAAAGGGCATAGCCTCTTTGTTCCTTTTCTTCTCTGCAGATCATATTTGAAATGCCTCTTCATATTTCTTCTTAGACTGAAAATTTTGGTCCTGAATCAGAATTAATGCTGGGGCAGAAACAGTGCAAAAAGCCAGTTGTTATTTAAAGTGAAAAATCCAGGGACACCCTGAGATTAAGCAGCAGAAAACTGTGGTGCAAAGTTGGGGACTGGAGTGGGAAGCAGCTTCCTTCATCAGACAATAACCATAAATATTTGTGCTTCTGAAACAATGAAAAATTTGTGATACACAACAGGCATGGAACATACCGCACCAATTCTTAGAGCTATAACTTTATTTTAAACCCTTTTCTTAAAAAAGACCCCCCACCTTAAATCCCAGGGTGCTTTGTGGGGTGGTTTTCTCTCGTGGCAGATCCATCTCATCCCACTGCACCACCTTGTCCCATGGAGTGTCCATGGCTCCTGTGATGCCACTCAGCTCTCCCCAGGTTCACTGCAGGCACTTGCAGTAGGGATTCCTGTGCCAGCCTTGCTTTACCCATTTCCTTGTTTTTCCCATTTTTTCTTAATTCCATTTTGAGCTATTAAAACCATCCAGTGTGGCTGGACTTTGTGGGCACAGCTGGGTGGAGACCTTCGAGCTGTTTGCCAAGAGAAGGCAGATCTGCACTATTTTGCCTTTTAAAGAAAGTGGCAGCTGTTTTTTGGGGGATCCAGGTTCCCCCTTGCTCCAAAGCAAGTGTCGGGTAGATGGGAGCTTGTAATTATATGACTGCAGATTGTTTTGTAGGGCATTTGCATAAGGAGCTAAATTAGATTAGTTTAACTTAATTCTGGTGTTTCCTAACCTCCCAGTCTTTGACTCAGCAACCTTAATGTTATTTTAATGTAGTTTCTGGAGATTAATACAGACAAAGAGTCCCCGTAGGTCCTATAAATCTGATAAGCACATGGAAAATCTAACAGGAGCTATTTCTGAGAGAGAAAAGGAAAATGCTTGTTCGCATGGAAATGGTGGCTTTCAGAAAAACTCCTGTCAACCACTGCAAAAAGAGAGTGAAATCTTCATCCCTTTGAAATCAAAGGGATTTACTTGAGAGTTTATGTGATTAACACAGAGGAGATATTTGCTGTAGTAGGACCAGAAGGATTTTTTTAAAAAAGCTTTTAAAGTGACATAGTAAACTATTAAATTCTGTAGATTTCTTAGTAGCATTGGTAGAATCCCATCATGTTTCTCACGGTAGCAACTCAGTTTTTAAATATGCTTATTTGCATTATTTATATTCCAAAGGCACCTTCTAGAGTGTTTCCTTCAAAAAAATCCATCATGTTCGTGTGTGAGTTTTTGCCCGAATGGTTCTGGATGTTCTCTTAAATTCTGGGTGGTGTACTGGAGGGAGCTCTGTAATTTCCTTACAGATTATATTAACATTAGATTAAGAAAGACACAATGAGAATTATCTCCTTGATCTTCCACAATTAAGCATTAGGCTGGTGTAAAGCTTTAAAATATCAGACAGCACATCAGTCCAAGTTTTAATTAGCATTGCAGCTAATGCATATATTGGTGCTCACATGACACAAACATGCCAAGGGCCGTAATACCTGTATTATCTTAATGCTTGTGGGGTTTTAGTGTGATGTTAATTATAAATCAGGATGACAGGAGTTACATAGGTGTTATTCATATTAATCAAAGGAAAATGCACTAAAAAATATTTCCTCCCTTATGAGAACAGAAAATTGGAAACTACTTGCTGTTTTTGAGATTGAAAAAAAATGATAATCAACAACTCTGCCTCTTTCCAAAAGTTTTGACTTCGACTTTGCAAGGCATTTTCAGCAATCACAAAATCTTAGAATTATACAAACTGAAATTTTTGTGTACCATTGGCTTCAGGAGGCTTGAAAAAAATGACATGAAATATAGTGAGGGCTGTGATTTGCAAACAAATATGTCTTAAGCATTAGTGTGACAGTGATAATCTGTCACTGCAAGGGTACAGCCTGTGCTTCTCCCCAGCCCTTGATGGCCCTTGGGTTTCTTCCAGCTTTTGGGATGGCACAGAAGGGAAGGTGCACACACTCTTCTCCCAGAGATTTTTAAGTGGATCATTATATTTTCAGGAGTCTCTGGCCTGGAGCAGGGACACCCCTGTTAAAGGGAGGTGTGACTGCGTGAGCCCATGTGTGGACAGGTTTATGGCAGTGAATACTTCTCTCTCAACTCAGCCAGAGAAGCAGTTGCTCATATTGCAGGTTCTATTAGGCAGGAATCCCCTTTTGGTTGTAAAATCTCCATCCCTTCCTCCTCACTGCCTTTCTTCCCTTCCCCTCAGCAAAAAGCACATCCTACCAGCAGAACAACTTCAGCTACAGAGCTGCATGAGAGGGAAAGGAGGTTAAAAGCCCTTAAAACATATGGCAAGCTTGGGCTTAATAGGAAGTAGGTGGCAATCTCCACAGGGATGCAGCATGGTTTTTTGAAGCATTTGTTTCCCAAATACCTTTTTATGATTTTTCCTGCACAGGCAGGCAGTAAGAGAGTGTAACTAGAGTATAGGCTGCGGCGTAATAGACACCTTCTGCAAATATGACAGTGATGAATTTGACGAAAGAGGAAGTGGCAACCAAAACAAAGACAAAAAAGTGCTGGAAGGACTATGGAGAAATTAAATGGAGGTGCCATTTAGGGTATTGCTGTAGAGCCTGCTGATACTGTTTACCTCCCTGCTGAGGTAGAAATCTTTCTTCGCTAAAAGCTTTCATAAGAGCACTGAGTATGCCTGTGCAGCAGTATAACAGGACACACATCTGAGAGGAAAACTGTTAAAGCCCTCTCGTAGGTTTATTGAATTATTGCTGCCCTGAGAAAAAATACACTTCAAGAAAACCCCAGCTGTTAAACTCAGAGCTTTTGGAGTGACTGTGTTTGCTTCAGCGTGGCATTTAAACTCAGTTTATCCCAAAATCAAACAGCAAAAGCTACAGCACTGGATGCAAGAAACAGATTTACAGATGTGGGCTAGTTCTCCTGCATGAGCTGGCTTTGAGGACACTTTGTTCAGTGCAGAGGGAGCAGCTGTGGCTGACCCTGCGAGGGGTTGGACTGAGGGAGAAGCAGGGGGGCTCTGCGGCGGTCCCCACTCCGCACGGACACAGTGGGTTTCAGAGAGGATGCTGAGCTCTCCAGGGCTGGCACTGCACCACGGGGACACTGGGCTCAGGCCAAATGACAGGTTAGAGATGTCTGAGTAGCTTGTTTACATCCCTTGCCTGCCTCCTTCTCCCCCTCCCTCCCCATTCCCTCTGAAGCTCCTCTTATGGGTGCCGAGGAAGGATCAGGGCGCCTGGAGCATCCCGTGGCAGTTCACAGGGCTCTATGGCAATTAATTTTTCTTTCATTACACAAAAATTAAGGGCTCTCATTTCCTCACACTCTGTCCATACACAACGTCTGTTTCTCCGGATTAAAAAAGGTAGAAAATGGAATGTGTTCCTGTAAAAAAGTAGGTAGAAATTTCCACCATTGTCTGGAAGCCGTCACAATATTGTGACTGCCGTGGCAGGTGAATAATGAGCCACTATGCTGGGCTTCCAGCTAAATGGGGCTTTGTCCTGGCTATGCTGCAAAGGCATCCAGAAGAATGCAGAGCAGTTTTCCAGTATACAATGAATCACTCAGTGAGGCCAAATGACACTCTCCGAACACTCGTCCCAGATATTACAGCTGTTGAAGGAAGCTGCTTATGAAACAAGGGTAGGCTCAGTGGCTCTGTGACCTTACAGTTCCTGTGCTGTAGGAAATAGTTGGGGTAACTCTCTGCAGGAATAGAGTTGCTTTTAAACCCGCAAAGCTCTGCAAATGGAATTACTGGAGTGTTGGAAAGATGTTATGTTGGAACCCGACCTGGCAGGATGTACTCTGAAAACAGTGTGGTTGCCATTTGTATCGACTGCACAAGCTTCGGGAGAGAGAGGGGAATTTAATGCAGCCACTTGGCAAAACCAAAGAAAGAGCTACCAGGAAATGGGAGATTTGTCTCACCTCAGCCAGGATACCTATTGCAGTTGTGACACAGAGGGAGCTGTGGCAGTATTTAGATAGATAAGTGGCAATTTGGGATGTTTTGTGAAGCAAAACAGAGAGTTTAAATGTACAGACCTAAAATACTCTCCTGGCCTGGTTTACAGTGTGGAAGGGCTCTAGGTGTTGCTTCTGTGACTGCTGTACTATGGTGAAATACTGTAATGTGGCTATTATCCCTGGTTTTGCTGCTCCCATGGCCAGTCACTTAAGCTGTATTTTATACTGCCCTGTATAAGCTCTTGAAATGGTCTGTGAGCAGCAAGTCACTCTTATGCATTAGAGCAATGGGAATATATTATTTACAGGTTATACTTGCCTTCAATTTCTATCCATTTTTTCCCTTGAAAATTTCATGTGTTTCAAAAGTAAGTACAGGCCCAGGTAAGACTATGTTCCAGCTAGATTTGGGGGAAAAGGGTTTAGTGGAACAGTTTTCCTCTGCTGCATCCATTTCTTTAGTTCATGGATAATCAGTTTCTTAGTGTTGATGAGCTATATTGTTTAACTTCCATTCTGATGAATTTCTGTTTAAATTCTGAGATATTGTGTACAGTGATTGGCAGTATTTATGTACCTGCATAACTCAGAAAACAGGAGACTGCACTATCAAGGAGTTATATTTGTCCGTGGCCTTTTTCATGAAGAAATATTTACTTGTGAAGCAATGAGAATATGTCATTCCTATGCAGACACTTTGGATGATAAAACCAAAATTAATGGTATAAGCATATGGTCATTGGTTAGGTCTGTGCTAATCACATACGAGTAGTTTCTGAAAATTAGAAATTATTGTCTATGTCAGTAGCTGAGTGAGGTCTTGCACTTTCTTTCTGCCCTTGGGATTTAAACTCAGTGCACCCAGCAATCATTTCCCTTGCCTGTGCTTTGCTTGTCTGTCACAGAACAGTTTCATTTCCCTTTTACTCCTCCTACTTAAGACAAATTTTCTGCAGTCCTGGGGCCAGATCATGATGAATCACACATGCATTCACAAACAAAAACAAAGATCAAGGTGGTATGTGTGAAAAACGTACCCAAACTATGCTGTGTTCCTTTCTCTGCTGTGTAAATCTGTGCCATTTACTGGCCTGTTACTGTGTGAGCTGCACAAGATGAAGCTGTTCATGGGTGTTCATTAGGGAAAGGGAAGGATGCTTGAGGTTCCCACTGTCATCCCCTGCAGATTTGGGCTGTGCTTCCCACCTGGATGCTCTCCAGAGGGACACAGATCTCCCCCAGGTCCTGTGTGCTCTGCCAGTCTCTGCAGATATCCTGGACACCCTGGCAATGTCTAACAAGGTGTGAGATGTTCCTGTTCCAGGTCCTGATCCCTCACAGGATCCCTGTTCCTGGAGCTCTGGGTTGTGGCACTGAACTTTTCAATCATTCTGCCCTCAGAGCAGTGACACAGACTAAGCAGCGACGTGAAACTGGGAGAATTTTTCCTTCTGTGTCTCGGTCCCCTCCTGTGCAGCAATCAGGAGCCTTTGGAGGCATTTCAGGTTGACTCGGCTGCTCTTTTAGCTCTGTATTGGAATAGCTTCATTACAGTCAATGGAACTATTCCATTGAGTAGCTTATTCAGTGAGGTGAGAAAGAAGCTCATAATGTGGCCATAATAAAAGGCTCAATTTTGTCTTCTTTAAATGCACAAAATTCCATTGTCTCCAGCGTAAAAGGAAACAGGGATATCAGCCCTAATGCTGTCTGTCTAAATGTAATTCTACCTGACACCTCTGACCTTTATTTTTAGAACAATTCCGCTTTTAAAGGAAAGTGCAGAAATATAGGAGCATTTTGCTATTTATATAGGGAAAAACGTGAAATCACTACTTTTGTCTGGGTGCGGGAGCATGACAATGTGCCTGCCAAACTCTATGTGTAGCTTGGCCTTCAAACCAGACAGCAGAGCCTTAAATGAACAAAAGACACAAGAAAAGCCTTATTTGAAGAGTAGCAGGAGAATGTCGGGGACTGGAATTATGTTTAAGGATATCAGACTCCTTTTTTATGTGTCTTTTAAGTAGTATTTAAAAAGATTTAGACGGGACAGAGTTAAATCTTGGACCCAAATGAATAAGGTCATCTGTAATTTTTTTTTTTATAGTAGAGAAGGCATGGTGTGCAATGCTACACGTGTTGGCAATGCCCAAGAATTGGCGCTGGAAAGGCTCCAAGTTCACTTTGGTGAGAGTAAATCAACAGTTTAGTGCTGTTGTTCTCTGATTTTGATTTTTTTTTTTTTTTTCGCGTTTCGTTGAATACGAGGTTGAGAGAGGGAGCGAGGCTGGGGCTGCAGTGTGGAAACAAAACACGAGATGGCAGCCGGGAGAACTCCTGGGAGCGACAGCCGGGGAAACCGGGCTGGAATTGGGTTAGAACAAATGAAAAAAAACCTGTCTCCTCCTCTTGCCAGCGGTTTAGACCGAGCCCATCTCTTATTTGACTTGCTTCTCACAGCCCTTCTCCTGGAACAGCCTTGGCTGCTTTTCAAAATGATTCCACTCGGCGTTTTAAAAAGCCCTGTGTGTCTGATCTCGTGGCTATACGAAAATCGATAAGCTGCTGTTAAAAATGCCAAGGTACGGAGTGAAAGCCTGTGGGCACGGACCCAGTAACTTCCCTGGCACTACGGGGATGAGTCCTTTAGAGAACAGCTTGTGTCAGGGCTGGGCTGGGACGCTTCCACTCGATTATGCTTGGATTGTCTCTACCAAGAATTTCCTGTCCAGCTGTGGGGACGTGGTTAACACATCAGTCATGTCAGAATTGTAATTCTGGAATGATATCTTTATATTCTCACAGTCCAATACCTCTCCCTCTTGCTCATGTGGCTGCTTCACAGCCGCTCAGGGCAGTGGGACAAGCTAAACTCTACAAAGGAGAAACACAATTTAAGAGATACGATGTAATTTTTTTTAAAATTGATTATTGATTGAAATCCCTTTGTGAAAAGTAAGCTACAAGATAGAATTTTCACTCTAGAATTTATAAATGCATTATTTCAAAAACCATAATGCAATTTATATGTGCTTTGCTCTTTATATAATGATTGTCACATTTGTCTCACTTAACGTATTGGTATATTTTGCCAATATTATATTCTATTTTATTTTTGTTGGTGCTGATTATTTTGGAATAACCAAGCTCATTTCTATGACAGACAGTAAGAGACAAGAGGAAACTTTAAAATTAATTTAGGATCTTGAGTCACAGATGTGAACTGTAATATCTGAATATGTTTTGACACACATTTGAGAAGAAATCAAACCCACAATAATACATCCAAATGATGCTCCCTTCTTGAAAGTCTTAGGGCTGGGATCACTATGGATTGCATCTGAATACATCTCAGACAACTTTCACCTCTTGTATCAAGCACTAATACATGTGGACTGGACCTGGGGCTCAAATATTGCCCAGTCAGTAAGTGGCCCTCTGAGCTGAGCTTAAATGAATGCCATCCTCATTTCCCAGAGCTTTTGATCCACTCTGTGATTTTTGGAAGGTCATTTTTAATACCTGTTTCTCCCACCTCATTGCAAGCTCAAATACTTTGTAAAATCTTCTGGGGAATTGTGATGTTTTTTGCAGTGTTGAGTCTATCTTAGCGCAGCATAATAATTACACTGCCAACATTTTAGCTAACCCTACTTGCTGAATGCTACCCCACTGTGAGTGATTCTAGTTTTCACTGTTGTCTTATTAAATCAGCCTGTAGTTTGTACAAGAGCCAACACATGACCCAGTTTACCTTCAAGATAATAAAGAGCTTCTTAGATGCTTAGATTATCAGATCCATAGAATATCCTGTCGTTATCCTGATAATGGGAAAGCAATCATTTGACCTAGGAGAACTTCAGGAGGAAAGAATAATATGGGCAGTCTATAGAAGCTCAGAGTCAATCAGATTACAGTCTGTTTTCTAGAACTAATTTAGTAGTTGCCAATAATATTGGATTGAGATTCTTGTGTTCCACATAGACCCTCACAAAAAAAGCTCTGACAGCTTCCTCACCCAACCTTCTCTCTCTTCTCTCACTGAATTCACCACCAAGGACTTTTCCATTATTGTGTCTGTATGTTTTTATTAAAACACCCCCAGCAGTGTTGTTTCTTTTTTCTTTTTTTATGGTGATATTTGTGACAGAGACATCTAACAAATACAAAACAGCCCCAGGCCATATTCCTGTTTTGCATGAAGCATTGGGTAGCTCCAGTGGTATCTACTTAAAATCACCACAAATGTCTTTGCAAATTCTTGATCCATCCATTTGCCTAATGACTGTACTGCTTAAGAGAACTCAGACAGAAAATAGCTTGCTTTCACTAAAAATAATGCTGCAGTAATTAGGTGTTGTGAGTCACCTGGATGCTGTGAGAGCCATTAGGCTCCTTTGGCACATGAATGCAGAGCAATGGGAAAGCTACTTTAGAAAATCACATATAAAACGTATTCAGAAGTCCTTTCTGAAAGGTATTGCAGAAAAGCATACTTTTTATACATTGAAGTAATAAGTAGTTTAGCAAATCCCTTGCAAACTTGTCAAAATGTCACATCCAGGTACTGGATTGGAAAATTAGTAACTGCTGAAGTGTGTGAGTGTTTAAAGGTGTCACTGTGTGTGGCAGGCTGGCGGATTTTAGCTTCTGGCTTTAAGGAGAGATGTTAATCATTATGGCTGATATTTAAAATGTCAGAAGACCTTAGCATGAAGATAAAGGATTTAATCTGAGACTCTGCTGTGTCATGTTCCCTCACAGAGAAGGAAGATCGGCACCTGTTCCTTTTTTCTTTTTTTTTTTTTCCTCTTAAATTTAAATTCAGTGGCACTGTAATAGCTGGAGCAGCATTCCAAAAGCAGAGTGTATGGAGGTGTGTGGTGGGAAAATTGATTGTTTAATGTTCCTTGCTTTTTTTGGAACCATCCTCTTAAATCCTTCTGTAGCTCCTGTACTGTCTGAGCAGTACCTGGGATCACTGCACCCAATGGCACCAGCAGGGAAGCGTGGCTGGAGGAAGGGAACCTTGATTTATCACTTCCATCCCCACCTGCCTTCCTTTGCTTTGGCTGTGGATGAGGCTCTGAAAAAATGAAGGAAAATTTTCTTTTGCGGCATGTTTCTTGGCAAGGATTTCAACTACCTCTTCTTAATGCTTTCTAAGAGGATACTAAGTAAGCAAAGCTGTAGAATTGCTTTGCTCCCACAGCCAGTGCTTTTAAACTACTTAGTTAGAGTGGTCTTAGTGGCTGAAGGAGTCTGAAAAAAGGGTAAAGAGGAAAACTCTTTTTTTTTTGTTTGTTTGTTTTTTCCTATTTTCTTTCAGCAAAAGGAAAGTGTGTTCAGGTAGCTGAAGCCTTATATTTTTTGAATATTCAAGCATAGAGTTTCCTCTCTGCCTGGTTAATTCTGACTAGTTTAGTAAAATTAGGTAATCATTATGAATTTCTCTGCCTTCATTTTAACTTGGACAACCTGCTGCCCTGGCACACCTGAAGGATGGTATTTGTTAAATGTTACTGATGTAAAAATGATCTATAAATGTTGAATAACAAGCTGTACTACCTCATTAAGGAAATATTTAACAATTTTGGATAAATATATAATTATATAATCATTATGTTGACGTAACTATTTTAGTTCAGGTTTTGTTTTTTTCTACCAAATCTGATCAATGGTATGAACCAAGCTGTCACCAGATAAAGTTACACAAAGTCACATAAATTTTTCATTTTTAAAGATGACAGAGTTCAGAGAAAGTGTTTTGTGTACAGAGTAGCATTTTATATGCAAGGAAATAGACGAAAAGACAAAATTTTTTGCTTTTGGCAAGGTAACAGAGAGACTTTGTGGTTGGTGTTCCAGCTTTAAAAAGAGAATGGAAGAAGATTGATGTCTTGATGAATATTAATTGATGCCTTTCCACAATTTTTCAATAAAACAAGCTATTTCATAAAACCAGTAATGAACTTTAGGGCTGTTGTCTTGGTACTGTTGTAAAGAACTTTTGATTCCCAAACTTTCATTGGTATTTCAAGCAGGATGGGTGGTTTTGTGAAGAGAAAAATTGTGCTAGGGAAGATTTGGCATCTAAGTTCACAAGGTGAATTCTATCTGATTTACTTACCCAGGAGTTTCTGATGACCTGTGGGTGAGTGGAAGGTCATCTTTGTCCTGTGTTGTTTTGTTTATGCTCCACAGCAGAAATTATTAGTTAATGACTCCATGGGCAGCTTCAGCAGAGAGACAATGAACAATTCCAGGATACAGTCCCTGAATTTGAGTGCTGAGCTGGGACACATCAAGGCAGCAGTGCTCCTTTCTGAACTTATTCACCAGGGCAGAAGTTCTGGTGATCCAAAGCTCTGGTGACCCAGAGAAGCACCCAGATATTTCCACCAGGCAATGCCCCTTGCCTTTGTGCCAGGGGATTTTTCCAGGGTGGTTTAACATATCCCACGTGCTCTGCACAGCTTCTGCCACCAGCCCCCAGCCAAGTCACCACTGCTGGGACCCTCCTGGCTGGGACCTGCAGGGTCAGAGGAAACCTGAACTTACAGTTTCCACAAGGAATTTAGTTGTATTTGTAGCACTGGAGATGGAGGTTTTGGTTGGTTGTTTCTTCTGTTTCCTCAACATGATGTGCAGAAACTAAAGGCACACATTTCTTTAGGTAGTGCTTCACTTTCAGCAGAGGTTTTTTATAGTTCTCAGCCTTATAAAATTACATTTAAATGTGTTTAGCTTTTCCTGCATGCATGTGCATTTCTTCCCATTGCTTCCTCAAAATGAAAGAAACCTGACATGATTCTTTCTCTCCTGACAATGTGCTGCCTGCTTCTCTCACTTTTTTTCCTCCCTGTAGCTTCTTTATCTTTTGTTCTCCCAGTCATGCCATTTACTTTCCCAGTAGCTGAGAAACAGGAGCTACAATACAGACACTATGAAATTATTTTACCAGAAAATTTAATAGAAAATATCAGTAATCCTTCACAAGTTATCAGTCATGAAAAAATAGTGTACAGTCTTATTAAACATGGGGTAAGGTACTTGGCATGTGGCAGTCTGGAAAAAGATTTTTACCCAACATAAAAAAAAAGTTGAATAATTAGTAAAACATAAAAGGCAAAAACTACTTTTCCTTCCCTCGATGATGACAGTGGATGCTCTTGGGAAGAGTTGCATTTCTCAAAGAAGAGAAGACCAAGGAAAGGCAATTTCTGCTTGAGCATCATCAAGATCAAAACATCATCTATAATTTCTTGGTGTGTTAAGCAGTTTTGACAAGTATAGACCTGACAGTCAATGGTCAGAACACATTTAATACATCTTTCATGTGCTGAAGTTAGTAGGTCTAAGGTCTCCCTGGGGTAATATGATGTAAAAGATGTTCATGGCACTAATTTACTCACAGACCATTAGCTCTCTGTAGATGCAAGACTCTATAGATCTCTGTGCAAGGAATATACTCTTCAGATGCCCACATTATACTGCAATCCTTCATTTTCTTAATGCAATTTCCTGCAGCTGTCCTGTTGGTCATATGGGATGCAATGAAGAGTGGACCTCGGCAAGCCATAACTCTGAGTAATAGGTCTTCTTATTTTGCACTAAATATTTTGAGTGTTTCATTCCTTAAGCAAAGAGGGGAGATGAAATTTTAAATGTAAAAATGATTTGTTGTAGTCAGTTTTGACAAACAGTATTCTCTAATGTTTCAGTGCTTTAAAGGAATTGGCACAGAAAAATGAAATGTGAACTATCGTTATGGAGCTTTTTTTTATAGTCTTCCTGCCTCTGTTTTCCAATTTTAATAAGGTGCCTGTAAAAAAATGAATAATGAAGCAATATATAAACAATGTTATGAAGGCAGCATTTCCTCATTAGGTTGAGCACCCTACTCTTTTATAGATAGATTTTTTTTTTTTTATTTTTCTGAAGGTAAATTTGGGATGAAATGCCAAGAATCTATAGAATGATGTGCAATGATGGAGAATTAATGTCACACAGCAAATTGTGTTGCCATTTGAATAGTATATCATGCAGTTCAGTGCCAGCAGATTTAACAAATGTGTCAGCCATCATTATTCAAGCATCCAAAAGGTCATCCTTCTATCCCAGCAGGGTTGTGCAGTAGCTTACAGCATGCACATAACAAAAGATGATGTGTGGGATCTCCAGTGATCTTTTTGATCAAGAATCTATTAAAATAAGTTGCTGTTAATGTGACACTAGGTACAGACAAAGTGTGATGCATTTGACAGCCACTAATTACAGCAGGCAGCCAAAAGAGCTCTGTAGAGATATGGGGACAGAAATGGCTAAATCAGTAAACTGTGTTGACACGATCACTCAATATTTTTTGATATGCAAGCAGAGCATATTCCCAGGTCTGGTGAACCTGACAGGCATGAGTTACTGGAAATTTATGAAAATGAAGCGGAGAATATGACTTTTTCCTTTTTTTTTTGAAATTTTACAATTAGAGTAGCTCAAAACTAATTATCCCAGCAAAATGGAATGAGCAAGCTGTCCCAGCAGGGGAAGTTTGCGCTTGGCGGTGGTGCTGCCTGAGTTTAAAAGCAACAAGATGCTTTTTAACCTGGGGATGCCACCAAGAAAATGTGCCTGTTCTTTAAAGCAAATGGATCCTGACTTCTGTCCCACTCCCTCACTCCTTGTGGTGCCCAGTGGGAATGCTACATCACCTTGCTTTAGAGCAGGAATTAAAGAAATGTAAATCTGGGGTAATTCTGCCCAGCTGGATCTCACTCCAGAGCTCGGAGCTCCCTCGGCATATGCCCTTCTTTGGGACAGTGTCCAAGAACAGCCGTGTTCAGATGCCTGGGGTGGAGGCAGGGAGCTTTATTTTGTTGGTTTTTTTTTTTTCCTCTTCTCCTTTGATGGCTTATGAAAAGTGCCAAATGATCTTGTCATGTTCCGGGTGATTCGGTGTGTGTTTCACTTGGAGCTGTGTATGCCCACAGGAGGTTAACTGGTGCCTTGTAAGATGGATCCTGATAAAAACCTAACCCAGCTGCACCACTGCTTTGAAACTGAATTCTGGATGAGAATCCCAGAGTGTCTTATCTCCTCCTTTGCCAGAACATTTGTGAAGGTTTTTTAAAAATAACTCAGGGATTTTATGAGACTGAAATTGTTATTCTTCACTACATCATGAAATTTTCCTACATTTTCATAGCAAGCATTTTTTACGGCCTTGGACTTCTAATTGGGAAAATTGGGACTCCTTTAATGCCAGGGCTGTATTTCAGCTAATGGAAGAACCTGACACAGCACTGAGGTCAGCACTTTCTAGCATGTTTATCATACTGTTTTCAACCTCAGGTTGTGCTCAAATCTTCCTCTTCCTTCTCCTGGTCAGACTTGCCGAATCAAATCTGAGTTTTTTTCCTTTTCTCTGGAGTCTGAGCATGCCACACTTTCCTCTGCTGGGCACTTAATGTCTCTGGCAGTGGCATAACCCCTGTTTATTTATTGCCTTGACCCCAGCCTCACCTTGTCTGCTGTAAACTTATTTCTGCTTCCTCTGTGTCCCATGGCCCCCAGTTCTCCCCAGAACAATGGGGCACCAGCAGACTCTTTCTTTATCCAAAGGTTTCAATTCTTTCTATCTGCTGTGTAAACTCCCAAGCTTGTCATTTTTTAAATATTGTATCCTATTCCCCATGCTGGGTGAATGCAGAGTATCATGGGGCTAATGCCTTTTTTTGTTCCTTAAATAACAGCCAGAGTTTCTTGTAGGGTTTATCACAAACTGACTGCCTGTGTCTGAGGTCAGGTTTCATATTCCTAAATTATCCACTAAATCCTCTCTTACTGAGATGAGCATGAATTAGCAGCATAAATTTATTAAAGTCAGCATTGCAGAGGCTCTTCCAGAGGGTTCCTTCAGGATCAAGGTAACCCCTGAACAACTGTGCCTCACCATTCCTAGCTGAAATTCCAGTGCTGCTAGTGGAGCTTTACCAATAAGGAGGAAAGACACAGACCAGTGGTGTTAATAAAAATATAAATGGTTTTCAGCCCAGCATCGTGTGCAGACCAAAGCTGAGGGTTGAATCACAAATTCATACTGTGAAAGATCAGAAGGAAACATCATAATCCAATTTGATTTTCTGTCCACAGACCTTCACCCAATCAATCCTGTGGTATAAAACTGCTGTTTCTAACCTAGAAAAACCCAAGTTATTAGGCTGTGTTGCTGTTGCAGGCTGAAGCCCAATTTTTTTCCTATCCTAGGAAATGATTCTATAATTTCTGAGGAAATAGAAAGTATCTCACTAGTTGATTGTTAAATTGTTCAACAAATTGAACATGCTTTAATCTTGAAATGTGAGATACCCCAGAAGAAGTGGGGAAGGTGGAATGCAGATGACTGTAGTACTCTTTGACCTGGAATTTACCTTTTTCACTTACACTGAACAAAAAGCAAGCTAAAATCTCTGCATGCACTTCCATTTCTGCATTAAATATGAGTCTGAGAAGCCTACACTGTATTTTTTCCATTTCTCCCAAATGAGATATATGTAAAATTCCTTTTGCTTTCTGTTTTGATGCAAAGAACTCTTGTTGCACATTTCATTTTTCTTTGCAATACAAAATAATCTCTCCATCTCTTGAAGTTTGCAGTTTTGTGGAGTTCAGGGATAGTTTTTCCATACAAATGTTTCCCTTTGCATTGAGTGAGCCCTGACTGCGGTGTTCTCTGACATTTTCCCCTTACTGTAGAGTGTTCTGTATCTCTTAAAGGCAGTGAGCCATTCTGGGGCTGATGTGACAAGACATGACAGGAAATTCCACTGAATAAAACAAATTATACACTAGAGATGTGCTGAACTGACTGAAAACAATTTGGACACCAGGGGCAATAGAAGGTGCTGAGAAGGCTGAGAGCAATGACATTTTCTTCTGGATTATATTTAAAGTATTTTGATGCACAACATGGTGTAAATCAGTGGTTGTGAGTTCTTTGGCCCTTCATGTTCCTTGCTTCAAAGGGTGCACATATAGATGTGAGTGAGCTCCATCCATTAATTAATTGTAGTTGATAATGACTCATTATGAGCCACTCTTATTGGAAAATTTATATATTCAAGTCTTCAATTTGTGTGTTGCTGAATAACATTTATGAAGAGAAATGGGTGATGTTTGTACCCAGGTTTTAATTCAGAGTGTAATCAAGCAATAACATTCTTGTTTGCATGCAGAGCAAATTGTCCAACATATGTGATGTGATCAACGGAAAGATTTTGTTGAAAGTGATTTTGCTTTAAATAGTCATAAATGATTTCTGTCTATAAAATTCAACAATGAATGACATAGTTGATGTGGGAAAAATATTTAAATACCTCCAACAGGGAATAGGAAGAAACCTATTAAATGAATTAGGATTGTTTGTCATTTATGTCTTCCAGCTTCAACAATGAGGAAAATTTACTTGATTCGTCTTTGGTGTCTGTCAATTTTAAATCATTGTGCGTCAGCTCCTTTTGTGAGGCACTTTGTAAGTGAGACACAGGTGATGAGTTATTGCCAATAAACCAGGATTGCCATTTGGGCTGTACAGTAACAAAACATAAATTTTGCTTAATGTGCCTTTAAGGATGTGGGCTGAGTGGCTGGCTGCTGGCAATGAGTGATGATTCACAGCATCAGGACGAGGATCCGTTTGTCTGTCTCATCTTGTCATGTAAATGTTTGAAAAAACCCTGAGCAGCTAATACAGCAATCTGGCAGCAGTCTGCACCGAGCTCTGCGAGTCCTGCAGCAGAGCAGGGTGTTCCTGTGGAGACACTCTGCTTTCCCTGAGACCCTTTGGATGGCAGATGTGGAAGCAGAGCAGCCTTTGTGGAGCCAGGTGATCTCGAACTCACTGGCAATCGGTCAGTGCTGCTGGGAATGGTGATGGAAAAGAGAGGGGTGAAGATATTTTGCACTTTATTTGAGGCATTTTCCTATGGTGTGCTGAAATTAATCCCTAGAATAATACAAATGTTTCAAGTAACACCCAGGGAACGTCATTTGAGCTTGATGCTGACACCTGTTCAGAAAGAAATGTCAGGAAAACATTTAGGCAACACCAGATCAGATTTTGTGACTTGAGAGTTTAATTAATACTTGAGATTTCTGCTCTGCATTGGTAGAAAGCAGCAATGACCATTAGTGAACCTGCAGAATTCCTCCCTTGAAAGTGAGATTGGAATATTGTAATCATTCCTGCCTTGATTTTCCTGAGTATATTGCAAGGAAACTGTTCCTAGTAAGGCTGGGTTTACACTGGACTTGACCTGACATTCTTAGTGGAATTGCTGAGTTTGATGACAGGAATCTTGTTTGGGAGGCTCTATCAGCATTGATCCAGGCTACCATTATTACCCATTCATTCAGGACTTTGGTATTTATTACAGTATATTCCTCAGACTGTTTCTTTCATGCGAAATTCAGTAAAACCAACAGATTGAAATACACTATTGCATATGGTGCGGTAATATTTAGGTTCTAATTGCATTTCTGAGAAAAAATACAAACTTAAGTGCTTGTCTCAATGGAAATATGAAGTAGATTGCAACCTTGAATGAACTGCAAAGCAGCTGAATAGATTTTCTTGGAAAATACAGAGATACTATTGTTTATGCATACGGATGTATCAACATGTGCAAATTATGCTGGTAGCACCAATTTTTATATTTATAGACAGATCTTCAAAGGTGCATCCGTGGAGGTCAAGGAGCAGGCCCAGGAGAGCCATAGAAGTGATGACAGAGCCTCTGGCTGTGGTCAGTACCAGGTGCTTCATGAACAGCACAGCTTTTTATAGCAGTGTTTTACTACCACTGATGGTCAATCAAACTCATAATTCACACATGACTAATTTTATACCTTATTCTGAGGTAAATAAGAGGTCCTTCCATCCACTGAAATTATTTTTTTTCCCTAATCAGAATAATCAAAATCCGATTCTTTTATCTCCGTAACGATTTTTGCATGGGGACTACAGAGAGACAGATGTATTCCCACAACACGGTGACTCATTTTTTGTTAAATTGTTCGTGTTTTCAGTTTTACTTGCAGCTGAAGAGTGTCAAATTTTGTGGAGTTTGTAAAAATACCCGTGCCCCTGTAGGTGCCAATTTAACAGCGCTGGGCACGTTTTCCCTCCCACGCGGCATTCTGGGAACGAGCTGCTGCTTGTGAGCAAAATTGTCAGCTCTTGCAAATTAGAAACCAGCTCCAGCCATCCACAAATGACAGAGAGATTTCTGAACATCCTTAGCAGGGAGGACAAAAAGAGAGGGGTTTTGGGCTGTGCCTACATGGGCGTATGTGTGTGTGGAGTGTGTACGTCCACAGAGGGAAGAACATTGTTCCAAGTGGGTGTTTGCACTTCTCAAGGGATTCAAAATACCAGACACTGAACGCAGGAATATACTTTGAGTGCCAGGAAACAAATCTTTGTCAGCAACTGCAGAAAAATCAGTAGATTGTATATGACTGATTTGATAAAAAACTGTTAAGGCAGAGTGCATTTGAGAAGCATTTTCATCATTGCAAATTAGATATTGAAAATATTTTTTCCACAGACTGAAATTTTTTTTCCTGCTCCAGTAGCCATTAGATTTGTAATTAAGGTATAGGATTTTTTCTTTTGTTTTAAGAGAAAGAACTTGTTTTGTATCTTCCAAGACTGAAAGGAAGAAACAGCTTTTGCAAGCCAAATGGTAGAACACAAGATATTTGTTCATAGCAGGTTCAATAACTAATGTTTCCATGGCCAATTCCATGTGCTCTGTATAAAGGAAATTAACATTTTTGCTACCATTAGAATTTACCTTATCTAAATATATAATGGGGCTTTTTCTGGTTTATGATCATCTTTTTCATCAAGTGTATTTATATTTGTCCCTAGTATTGCTAAGAGCCCATGCCAGATTCTCAGTTCATTTTTCTGAACCCCTTGGTTTCTTCTCCCCAGGTTTATTTGGTAACTTGTTCTGTTCAGTTCTATCTGGGGGCATCATCTGTATGCAGCTCATATTTTGGGGTTACTAAATAGCAAATAGTCATAAAGCACTGTCCTCTAGCTCTCCAGAATTACTTTTTTAATATTTAAACAAACAAAATAACCCTAAATACTGATATTAATTCAAAGTGTAGTTTAACACCCAATAACAAATGCCAAGTGTTAATAGTAAATCTGTAGAGACAGTGCCATATTTTGTCATCTAAATACCTTTAACTACCACAAGGTTTTTCAATATAATTAGTAGAGAATATTGAGCCCAGCCAGAAATATAGGATTCATCATTAAATTCAGAAGCTTCTTTATCTCTGTGAGTCTAATCATGTGTGCAGACAAATTGTTAATGACATGGTCTTTATTGCTCTTAGATTTCCTCTATTTGAAATGGAATAGCCTGTTTTGTGAGAAATAATTAGGTTTCATTGTTCTACCTGCATCAAGTCTTGTTGATAATCTTATGGTTTTAGCAATTCAGATTCAGAGAGCAGTTGGTGGTGGTGATGTTTCATTTTAAATCACTAAGTATTGTTATTTTTCCTCCTTCCTCCTTTATATTTTCTTCCCTTTCCTGTGCCAGTAATAGATGTAATATCACTAAATTTCAATAGCTGAATGTCAATAATTAACAAATGAAAGCCATTTGGGCTTGCAATATGCAGATTTGAGAATGTATCTCCTTTGGTTGGCACACACTGCAATTTTTTGTAGGACACCTCACCTATGCCTGTGCAATCAGAAATGTAAAGCCTCAAGGCAATGACAGCCTATTACATAATCATATATAATTCTCAGTAATTTACAGACTCATTGTTTGACCTTGTTTTTTTTGGTTGGATGAGTTATGATTATGCTTAAGGATTAATTAGCCTTCTGGTACTTGTTCACATAGAAGGAAGAATTGCTTATCTGCAGCAAGGGTCATTTGCTGTGTCTTGAAGCCTCTGGAGAAACCCCTCTCATGTTTTTCAGTTTTAGGAAGTCCCAGAATTAATATAAGCTGAGGTTTTATATGAAACCAAGGGACTGCGTGTCAGGGACATTTAACAGATTTGTTGCTTGTAGCTCCAGAGGAGGGATCTTGGCTTTTTTGGCATAAGTACCAGGTCTCTGGTTGACTAATACATTTCAAAATGATTTTTAGAATGAGTTTCTTGTCCCAAATGCACAGTAGGAAAAAATAGCAATCTGGCTGAGAAGTCACTGTGAGATGCATTTCTCTGTCTACAGGGTGGAAGACTATATATCTTTTGTCTAGGTCTGCATTTCACATTTCCAAACACACTCCCAACAGATTTCCAAAAGTGTCCATTGGCACTGCAGTTTGTGCATCCTCCAATGTCACTACCCTCTGGCTAAGAGTTCTAAAGCCCCAGGAAAATACCTAATATTTTTTTTTCCTTTCTTATACCAAGGCAAATTCTTTGAGAATTTTTAATTGTTCACCCCCTATTAGCATGTCCTGACACTGGTGTAACCATACCCCAAATCTGTTGACTAATTCTCAGGTAAATTTTAATTTAGATGTGTTTTCATCCTAAAGCCAGGACACTGCAAACACTTGTGGGAGTTATTCATGAAGCAACTCCAGAGGGCGTTTCTCAGTCACTAGACTTGTGGGAAGGTTTTCCCTATTTTAACGCCTGTAGCATAAACAGACTCTGACATCTACTTACAAATACTTTCATTAAGTTACAACTATCCTGGGAAGATGGGGAACGTTAAAACATCACAATGAGGGCTGTTTGTTGTGAAATATTGGGTATTGACTGCATGAAATGCAGGACTCTGAGTGCACACGAGTGGACTTGAAAATTCCTTGCCCAGCACGAACAGATTCTAATCTATTTTTGTAGCACAGTCCCCGTGCTCCTGAAGTGCTGCTTTTTCCATGACACAGATCCATCTCAAACCCAAGGCTGTTTGGGATCCTCAAGAGAAGTGATGTTTTGTCTGCATCTCCTCAGCTAAAGCGTGGTTGATGTGATGCCTGTGCAGTGTATAATGGCTGAATTGGGACTTCTGAAATTTATACAATATTTCAGTAGATAGAGCACTCATCCAGGCTTGCAAGACTGAAACTCTGGGCTCTTTGTAGCCTCGGGGAGATCAAATTCATACCTTTCATTTCTCATTAAAGCGCCCTAGGTATGCAGCACAGAGGGCATTGTCCACTCCAGTTACATCTCTGTCATTCTGCTAAAACCCCCTGCAGGTCCCTGGGCTGAACAGACACAGTATGTCTGTGCTTCAGTCACCGAGGCAGCCTGGGTCAGCAGAGATCTTGGCCCAGTTACTAATCCAAGTTCAAAGTGCCTTTGGGCAGAACACTCCGTGTAAAAATTATGAGCAGTTGCCAGAAGAGGGATCAGTCCCCAGCCCCCTCTTCCCGCTTGTCCTAAATAGGAGTTTTCACTCCTGGGCTACAAATTGGGCTGCCCCCTTTGGTTCCAGTTACAGAGGTTTTCCACGGGGCTGTGGAGTGTAGAAAGTGCCTCTGGCTGAGGACAGGTGGCTGCAGCATTGCAGAAATGGGGAAAAGATGAGAGTTTGCAGCCTTTTGTGCTGAGAGCACTGTGGAAGATTCACCTCTTTTTCTCCACCGTGTATGAAAGAGAAGTGACTCATATTGCTTCCTTCCATTATGCTAGGGTTTTTTATAGGAATGACCCTCGCTCACTTTTTTGAAAGGAATGATTTCAGTGCATAAATGTAGTAGCAGATGATTATTTTGGGACTGGCTGTAGCAGTGTAAGTAACCACCACGCTGCCTTTTTGCGTTGTTTCTTTTCTCTGTAAGAGATTACTGCCTCCAAAGCAGACATCCTTACTCCCTGTCAATCCAGAGTCAGCCAGGTTATCCTGAACCAGCATTAAAAGTGATTTAAACTAATCTGTTTGAATTATTAAACTGGCCTTGTAACATTCACCCAACCTGAGAAGAAAGGCAGTGCCTCACTGGAGCTGCTGGGGTTTCAGCCTGTCTGCTGGCTCCCTAAATCACGGAGCCTGCTGGAGCTCTGAGCTCCTCTCTGACTCCTGCAGCCCAGAGCGAGCATCTGAGCCCACAGGGAGCTGGGATTTATGGCACTCTCTGCTTCAGCATCCCCCTGAGCTACTCGAGAGAGTGAGGGACTGTGAATCCCTCGCAGAGTGCCCAATTTCCCTTCTCGTGCTGCCAGAAAAACCTCTCTGAAAATGTCACAAGTTGCAGTTTGCAAGTCAGGTGCTTAAAATTGTTAGTGTGGAAGAGCCCAGGTCTTTTTGTATGTTCAGATCCTCGTGGTTTCCCACTCATTTAGTGCATTTATCATATAGCATTTAGTAAAAACAATGAGGAAAAGGAAAGGACCAAACAAATAGGGCTGTTCTATCCTACCAATATGATGGAACAGTTAAATTAATGGCTAAATCTAATTAGGAAATGAAAAATTACAGCTTGTCTGCTGCCAATACTAAAGCAAATGGACTGTGAGATAGAGCTATGGTTACACTCCAAAATTATCTTCCCATTGTTGAATCTTAAGGTGGCTTTGCTGCCTGCACTTGGAAATAAAATAATCCTAGCAATTATGGCTTGCAATTTGTGAGTGGTTTGAAATGTAGTTGCTTTTACTATAATAAATGGATTATTGTTTGTTGACAAAGTACAGGTTTAATTAACAGTGACAGATAAAGCTATTGCATTTAGAAGCTGTTTATATTAGAAATTACCTGATAAAAAGGGGGGTTTAAGCATTTTAAATACTCAGTTATGCATTACAATCTTGATCTGCTACCAGATCATGTATTCAGCATTGCCTGAATGTTGCTTGGAATCACAGCAAGTTTTTCCTGAGACATCTGACTGTCATAATAACTGATAGATCAGTGGCTTGATTTACATATTTATTATGGAGCGACTGCATGTTTTCATCAACATAACTTAGATCTCATGCATCCTTTGTCTAAAGTTAATTTGAAAATATTAATTTTCCAGTGACAGCTCAGTCTCTTTCCTGGTTAATCCCTTAATTTCCCATCTACCTAGGAGTGACATTTAGTGAAATGAATGAGAAATGGTAACTTCAGGATGTCATTGTCCTCACTAAGAGCAAACAGGCAGCCCAAGAGAGGTCTGGGTAGCTGTACAAAATATATCAATCACAAAAACAAAAAGTAATTGCTATTTTTATTCCTTTACGTAAGAATATCGCTTTAAAAATATCTCCTTCTTTAGTTTATTAATTTTTGGAAGCTTAAACCCACATATTTTTAGAAAAAATAATCCTCAAAAGGAAAAAAATGTGCCATCTGTCAGAACTAGGAATGTTGTTTTACTCTGCACATTTTGTTTTCAGCATCATATTCAGCATCATCTGGATCACAATGTCTTAATCCTTCAGCACAGGAATTTGCACAGAGGCACTCTTGGATCTCAGGGAAAATAGTTGCTGAAGTAATTTAATGATTAAAAAGTGTTTGTGTTTCTCTGTTTTGTCAATTCTCTCCTTTTCCTTAATTTTGCCCATTTCTGCAATTCAAGATAGCAAAGATTTTCAAAAGGAATAGAGACAAGCTGAGGAGAAGGGAATTGTTGAAAGGGAGTGGCTCACTGCTTTCTGTGCTGTTGCACTTTGTATGGTAGAGCTGAATGGACAAGGTAGGGATAAAAATAGAGGAATTACAGTGAGGAGATTAAGAAATTGGACTATAAAAGGACAGAGAGAGGAGTGGACAAGGTAAGAAGCATGGCACATGCAAAAAGGATCACAGCCCTGGAGATGTTGGCAGGTACTTTAACCCTTGGCAACATGTTTAGACTTCTTAGAAAAGCTTTATAAAGTCAGCTTGAATTTCCATTGCTGTTCATTTGCAGATTCCTTCCATCAAGGTTATTTCTGGTGGTGTGCATGAGGCTTTTCTTCAGAACAGTGCTGTTATTTGCACAATGCATCCACCAGCACTGGAAGTTCTGCACATTACCCAGGGGTATCTCCACCAGGATCCCCCACCTCCTCCTGGGTGAGCTCTGGGCAGCCTTACTGCTGCTCAGGAGGATTTTAATGGTGGGACCTGAATACCTAGTTTGGTAAATGGATTTTAAGAATGAAAACGAGATTTATTTTTTTGTTTGTTTGTTTGTTTTCATATGCCATCAGTTTAGCACATACATCAAGTGTGTGCTGATAGGGACAGTGAACATGATTTTAGCCTCCAGCCTGTTTCTAACTTTAGTTTGGTAGAGGTTCAATCTAGTTCACTTATTTAGCTTGCCTCTGTTGCATGACTAAAGATTTAAGGGAAAAATGCTTAAAGTCCCAGCATCTGTTAATTTAAGCTATTTAAAGTACAAATGAATCAGAGGAAAGGATTTTTTAAACCAGTTTCTTAGTGGAGGTCTGCTCCTCACACTGTGTGTGTCTATGTTGAAAATCACAGGAACTACTTTAAAATTCCAAGTTACAATGCAGCCATTAGAAAAATGATTTTGTGTCAACAATTTTCATCCCTCCCATAATGCACTAATGTGCTCCACTGGTGGGAAGGTGCAGTGGTGAGCCTGGAAATGCCTGTAAGGTATCATTCTTCCTCTCAGACAAAAGCCCCAATGGCTGCTTGAAATTGTTGCACGTCATGGATGCTACACAGGCAGTTAAAGTCTCCCTGAAAATGCAGTGCTTCTGGAGTTTGTAGGCACTACAGGAAATTTAATTGAAGCAGTTTGGGTGGTGTTATAGGACATAAAATCAGAGATGTTCCTTACTCTTATTACATACTTAAAAATATTATCTTACAGTGTTCCCTAATAGTTTCTTATAATTTTGCCTTGGTTTTAAAAAGCAACGTCTTTGAGTACAAATAGATGAAAATTCCCTTGGTAACTAGGGTAATTACAGAGATTTTCAATTACCAAACTGCATGTTCACTGACTTTTCATTTATATCTTTCTCTTAAAATGAAGTTGTATTGCAAGATGAAGTAGATGCATCCTCTGTTTTGGCTTCTCTTCATGTTCTTGAGAATTTGTTTTTCCTTTGGGTGCTTTTCTGTTGGCTCTTTGCTTATTTTTTTTTTTTCTAAGTGTTCCATACTGTGAGAACAAACACACCATGACTGCATTCTCCTCATCCAACCCTAACCACTGTCTTTCACTGTATCTGTGTGATGGGGATGTTTCTTTCTGTTTTTTTGGATAACGGCGTGCATTTTTATTTGTCTATGTATTCACAAACACATCCTCAGAATTATACATATACATTATGTTTTCTTGTCTACACAAATCTATAGCCTTGCACATTTTACAGCAGTAGAAATACATGACAAGCCCCTCTACAGTAGGTTAATGTGAGCTGAAGAAGCTGAAGTAATTACCACAGATACTCTTTCAAAATTAATGTTATTGAGCTGCATGTATTTGGTGAATATTCTGTAAAAAAAGGAGTTCCACATTAAATCGAATGAACCAATTATGAAAATTGGAGGATAAAATAAATGTTAAATTTGCAGTGTTGACAAACTGATGGTACCTATAAAAAAATTAAAAAAAAAGCTGAAAATGTTGGGGGCTAAATTCAGGGATTGTGCGAGAAGCACTTTGTTATTGCCCAATCTTTTCAAAATTTACTAATGCACTTTCAAGCATGTTTTTCAATTAGCTAAATATCACAGCTGCATCTTGCACCTCAGGAAGTCAGTGTTAGCTCTGCTTCCATGCTGGGAGGCCAGAGGGCTTTGCTGCACAAGGCAAAGGAAACCAACGCGATGCTTTAAGGCGAGACAGTTGATTGCCTTTTTTTTAAATTTTTTTCTTTTGTTTGCTACCATTCCTCCATCTTTCTGGGCTTGCAAATAACACCAATTTCCATTAAAAATGTATGCAGATAATTTTTACTTCTGTTTATGTCACCATTAAGTGTGACTCTCTGTGATTTACCGTTGCGGTTTTAATCTTGCATTAATGAGGCTGATTGTAATTATTTGTCTTTTTAATTGAAATAAAGTAGGAAAGAGAGGTTCCCTGAATTTGTTACTTGCACAAATATTTCTACATTGGTTTTGAAGCAAACATCTTGCTGTGGTGAGTAGGACTGGAGGACAGAACAGCTCCAAGTAGCTGCAGAGTTTGTTATAGTCAGAAATCTCAGTGAGGGCACGGCCCTGGAAAAAAAATTAGTTTTCTACCTGTGTTGCAGTAGAAGAAACAATCTGTGGAAATACCAAACTAGTCTTTTTTTTTGGAGTAGAATTATTTTGTTTGCCTTGCTTTACTTCTTTTGTAGCGGTACGCAATGCCTATTTTTATTTTACTATATTTATAGTGTACAGTTATGATTGTCTTTAAAAGCTGTGGGGTGTGAAATAGGAATATATGTATTTTTTACATTAAAGGGTTGAGAATTGCCTTTCCTGAGGAAACTGTCAGTGATGCCGGAGAGTATCAAAGTCACTGTGAAGCTGTTATGTTCAAAATTTACTTTTCATTCAATTTCTCTGCCTCTGCATTTGAAATCTTGATAAAGGTTGAAAGTTTAGAGGTGACTGATACAGTTATGAATGCAGTGACTGTTTAGCTAATTGGCAGCACTTTGAATAAAGGTACCATTTATAAATTATTCATTGATATATATTCCATGATTAATAGGTGGAGCTTGGTTCTTCAGCTCATTGAAAAACATATTCAAATTGTTTTAGTAAATCCGTAACAGATGCTGCTCTAACAAATTGTTATAAAACACATTATAATGTGTAGATATAACTGAAGCAATATATATCATTTCACTGTTATTCAGTGTCACTGTCTTCTTATATAATTTCTCACATCACTGTGACACTGAATAAAGTAGTTTTTTTTTTTCCTAATGAGGAATAAAACCGTATCTTATTTGTGAAATGCCAACTCCATTAAAATCACTGGTGAAATTTCCACTGGCATTATATTTTCATGAGTATAATTCAAATTTCACTGCTGTAAATTGGTGTGTGTGTCCTGATGTCACTCTAAGAAAAGGTTTATAGATAGAATAATAATATTGTGGGTAATGTATGTTAAAGTTGCTTCTTCATTGCTACTCCCAAGCCATTTTTTTTGAAGGAAGAACCGAAATTTTCAGTGGAAGTTCAAGTCTTGGTTATACTCATTCAAAATTTCCTCCTTCTTTCTTGTGAAGAATCATCTTTTGTGAATCCCTGAAGTCACTATAGGCTTTTTTGCTCCTCTGTCAGTGGGGGATGATGGTGGACAATATTTTCTGCTATTGTCAGTCCCCATCCTTTTTCTCACAGTCACTCAGGTTCACTGCTGTTCTCTCTAAAAGGGTCTCATCCTGCAGATTTGTGCACTGTACTGTCTTTCACAGTCTCCCACTGAGAAAATACTCACATCCATATGATGCAGGGATGGCAGCAGGACTCAGATCTTGGTTTGGAAAGTCTCTTTACTGTGGTTAAAAGCTGTCCAAACATACTGAGAGTCTAGAATTCTATTTTGGATTATTTTCACATGAGTCTTCAGTTGTCAAGGGTACTGAATTAACCTATGACTCAGAGAACATGAAAATGTTGCAGTTCAAATAGTTGTACAGAGTTTGTGTATAGATTAATATATTTGAACTTTTCAAGAGTCCCACAGGTCATTGACAGGCACATTCAGGGAATTCAGAAAAACAGATGGTCAATATTTACAGGAGAGACTTAAACAAAGTGATTAGGACAACAAAAAGTGTGATACAAATTTCAGATTGCCTGTTGACTGCAGAACAGGTGGGGAGAAAATGACAATGTGCCATTGAACCAAAAGCTCAGCCTCCTGCTGTGGTTTGGGGGTGATTGCTGTTTGCAGGAGGAGGGTGCAGTGATGTGTAACCTCCCTGCTGGACACCACCACATTTACTGAGAGGAAATTCATGTCATCAGCTTCACAGACAAAACCAGACATTTACCTGAGAATTCCAGAACAGCCTGTGCAAAGGCATGATGTACATGGAATGATATTTCCCCAGAATTCCTCTTCCCAGCTTTCAGATGCATCATTGACTTGCTAAAATCATCATTAGGAGCACATTTGCAGACCACCACCTACCAGAGGAAGGCAGCTCGTGTGGAACAGCCAGGGTGGCATCTGCAAATGCATTTCCTGTAAGAAATAGTTTCTCACCCCACAACTATCACAATTCATGGATTCTCTCTCTCTCTCTCTCTTATCTGTCTCAGACTCCCAACATATTTCATCCCGTGCACCAAATGTCCCCAGGGAAAGTGTGGGTGAAAAGAATCCTCCAGCACTAAAAAGAATTCACACAGACAGTTGGTGAAAAAATATGAAAATCATATTTTCCCCAAGATGAGAACTCCATTTCCAACCTCTCTTACAAATCCTTAGGGAATATCTACAAAATACCTTCAAGAGGCTGTGTTGGGAGAATAAGTCATTTCTGTTGGACACTAAAGCCAGGGACTCCACAGTGGTTTTATTGCACATTATAATTTGGATCTCCATTAGTTTCTTGTGTTCCAGAGGCAACAATTCCCTGCCTTATTCCCCTGTCCTGTTGTCCTGATCATCTTGTTTTAGTCCCTTCTGTGAATTCTGAACATCTCTCTTTCTCTGAATTCCTTAAACAGCTTAGGAGAATGTGAACAATTTGTCTTAACCCTGTTCTGCTTAAAGGTTGCTGCTCCCATAGCAAAACTGAAGGAAAGCTTCTGTACAATCTCTTTCCTATTTTCTCACAAACACATTACCTGTTCTAATGAAAATTTCCTTGCAGCTCTTATTTCATTTCTATCCTTAGAGGGTTTTGATTAAAGAAACAATATTATCACATCCTGTGGAAGAGAAGAGTGAGCCCTTTTCCCTCCTTTCAGCAGTGTGCTGTGCAAACACACGTGCCTGTGTGGATAATTTGTGGATATTTATATATGTGTGTGTGTGTGTATATATATGTATATTTTCAGTGGCCAAATGGAAATGCAGGTGTTTAAATCCAGAACTCGTGGCTGAAAAGCTCCAGTTTTGCTTTTGTGAGTACATTGCTATGGCATGTGGACAAACACCAGTCACTTTCAGCTGCGTTAGTGAAAGCACTTTTTTGTTGAAATACAGGAAAAGGGTGCCCAGAAATGGCTGACTCTGTGTGGGTTTGGGTACTGAAGGCATTGCTCTTCTCCAAATGCTGCAGCTGCTCACTGAAAACCTTGGGGCGTCTGTGCTGTGACTCAGCATCTCTTTTTTAGGGGTTTTTACTTCCAAAATTATGTTGATAACTCTATCAAAAAAAGGGCTGGTTATACAACAATCTAGTGAATTTTCAAAGACAACAGCTAAATGCTAATTTTTAAAATGTAAGAGAAATATTTTTCAGTTATTCATAGTGTTAAATAATGAGCTTATTTCAGGAATTTTCTCCTGAAAATTTTTTAGATGTAATAGGGTAAAAATTCTCTTGGTATATTCAGAGGTCTAAACCCAGCATTTTTTTTATTATATATATATTTATTAAAAATCATTACTGCCACTACCTGGTACGTCTAAGAGCAGAGCCTGGTGCTTTTATACAAAAGACAGTGATAATATGGCTCACTGGACATTCTGGGACTTTCTTCAAACCCATAGAAGTAAATATTACTTAAAGGAAATTAGGTATTTATGAAATCAGAGGTACAATTTAGCTTCCAAAACATTCTAGCTTTTTCTTCATAGAATTATTTGGAGGAATATGGTTCATCAAGTGATAAACTTTCTAAATTACTTAAGGTTCTCTCAAAAGTGATTCTCAGGCTTCAGTTTAAAAGAGTGCTTTATTGGAGGTGTGTTGCTGAAATTACAGCTCTTTAAGACTTCGTATTTCAGTTATTTCCAAGCCTCTGTTTAAAGTAAAAATGCTTTGATATTTTGGTAGGGCAGAATAAGGATTTTACTGTCAAAAGTTTTGTGAGAAATTTTCACTATAAGCACAAGAATAATTTAATTTCGGTTATTAATCAATATTTGTAAGTCAACCTTTTTAATTAAGGTTGTTTTTTTTTCTGCTTTTGTCCTTTCTCTGTCTGGAACTCCCAGATGAGCAGTTGCCACATATCTTTAGAAGGATATCATAGCAACCAGGACATGGGGAAGGCAATGAATGAGAAAGTACAGTCCAGCAGTTTGTTTTAGCAGAGGTTAATCAATGGAACTGCAGCTTCGATCGCAGAGCCTGAATTCATTTCTTGTATTTGATTTTCCTTCCAGCTACCATTACAATTTACTTTATATTAAATGACTTCTGATGAGAAGATGAATTTAACCTCCTTTCAGTCTCATCCATTCAGTGCATTGTTGTGGACTGTAGATTAAACAAAACCTACCCTGACAGAAGTAAATTTAGGCAATATAGTTTTATTTTGTGATGCCAGAGTAACTCTTCATTACCAAGTATCTTTCTTCGTTAGCTGAATGTGATGTAATCTGCTCTGAAGTGTTTATTTTATCCTTGTGTGGACCTATGAAGATTTACAGAGCATTGAAAAACATCATTGGGACAAAAAATGTAATGAAAGCCTTTTCCAGGACTGAGGCACAGAGTTTTATAATATCCAATACTCTTTTCCCTGCCTTCCTTCTCAAAGTATTTGTATCTTTTCCCTCAGGTTTCATGGAGGCACAAGCTTGCAGGAATAGTCAGCTTGGTCTGTATTTTTTGTGTTCGCTGGTCAAACTTCAGAGTTACTTGCACCTTTGAGGTGACTCTTCCAATTTTTCACTAGATCAGCTGCCAATAAGACATTTTTTTAAATTCCTGTACAAGACAATTATGATAAAAGAGTTCTCTACGTGGGATTGATAAGAAATAAATAATCTCACAAATGTAATATATTGCCTTTCCAAGAGGCAAGATTGTTATTTGTGTAATGTAATACTGGGGAAAGCAATCAATTGAGACAAAATAATCTGTGGGCCAGGAGCAGGAAGTGTATGGGATCCAGAATCACCCCTGGGCAGTCAGAGAGGAGGTGTAGGACACTTACACCAAGAAACACAAGTAGTAGTGAGTTTGCTGGAGCAGCCAGTTGAGTCTCTGCTGTGACTGGTTTTCCTCAGGGAATGTTGCTGGTCTCCAGCAGTGGGAGCCCAGCTGTGGCTCCCTGAAGCTTGGCAGTCCCAGGGAAGCTGCCATGGTCTGCTCAAGGGAAGCAGAGCTGGGCCAGGGAAGGGCAGAGGTTCCTGCTGGTGTGAGAACAGACATGTCACATTCCATCTTCTGCTTTCCATTGCCATGGACTGCCAGCAAGGAAATGGAGTGGGATCCTCCTGTTGCATTTGTTTCTCCCAGCCCTTCCTGCCTGCTCCTTCATTTCTACAGCTGTGCCTTTTCATGTTCCACCTCTTGCTCTCCCATCACAAATTCTTTGTTTCTTGCACCCATTGACAGAGATGAATTTATTCCTTCCATTGCCTCTTGGCATTTGGTTTGTATTCTACTCTTATTCTCCATGTTTCTTTCTTACCTGTAAATTTATTTTCCTCAGCTTTTTGTATCGTTTTCTTTTCTTGCCCTAAGTTGGCACAGCTGCCATCTGACTTTTCTTTGTGTGATGTATCTTTTTTCCTCTATTCTCATGTTCTGCGGTGTGTGAAATGCACTGAACTGTGAAGTTGCCAAGAAGCATCAAACAGTGAGGAAGAGATAAAAGTATTGAACTACAAGAGTGTACTTTAAGCTCTGTGTGCTGCCACAGACAGGACTGGTTCCCTGTTGTGCAGCTCTACTTGTGTTGTATAAGTTTTAGGACTAATTATGACACAGGTTGCTCATTCATTTTTGCTTTCTTGGGCATACAATCCAATTCCATCTGGGAGAAATGTTCTCTCTGAACACACTTTTCACCTGTAGGAGAGCCCCAGAAAAGAAAAGCAGTGAACCAGAACAATTTAAAATTCTAGCTTTGCAAGCAAATCCAATAACATACCTTCTAATTGTCTATGCATTTGAAAACTTGACTTTAGTCAAATGTACGTATTACTAATAGCACATTGGTAGAAAAATTTATCTTCAAAGGGTTGTTTTTGCTTGAGTATTATTTGCATAAATAATTCAAAAGCATGACTTTAGAGTTTGAACAGACTTTTCCCATCCCTTTACTCTTTAATCCTTGTTTTCTAGCCAATTTAGAAAAAGAAACCTACTATAGTCAAAGCACTACGATCATGCTAAAAATGAGTTTAACTTGTATTTTCTGAAAAATTGGGAGGGAGCTTGCAATGTGGGTACTTTTTTTTTATTTGACGAGAAAAATAATTTTAGAACTACACATACTGCATAAAAGCAGTTCTATTTGCCTTGTATTGTTTACAAGATGCAAGGGAGGTTTAAAAGAACAAGATGCAAGGAAGTTTTAAAGGAATAGCATCTAGTGTACAGTAGCACAAGGCAGGAAATTAAATTTATCACAGATTTCCTCCTTTTTGTTTCTTTCCAGAGGTAAACAGAAATTTTCTACCTGTGCAAGTGAAGCCTGAAAAGTTTTAAAAAAAACCAAAAACCCCAAAACCTCCCCCTCCCGTCATCTTTTCTTTTAAAGAGCAATACATGTACTGCAGTTAAATAGGCACTTTTAGAAATAGATATTTTATATGTAATTATTAAGAATACTCACTTTCAAAGAACAAATGTACAAAGTTAGAAGTTGTAATGTGAGTTGTGAATGTGAAAAAGTGAAAACTATTGGGGTTCAAGGATGTATAGGAAATGCAGGAGTGAGATCTGAAGTATTGCCCGGGCACTGCCAGCCCTGAGGAGCAGTGAGGAGCAGCCTGTGCCCCCTGCTCTGGCCTCATCAGTGGTGATTTAGATGCTCTGGGCTGTTAAACAATTGGGAGGTGACAAAAGCACACCTGAGCAGGTTATTGCTTCCTGCAAAGTGAGAAGCTCTGCCAAACAGCACCAGGGAGGAATCCTGAAGCGCTTGGAAGTGTCTTTATTTTCATACTTAGCTGGGGAGCGATGGCTGCGGGCTGGAGTCGCGCTGCTCAGGATGGAGTCTGTGCCCTCGGGAGCAGTTCTCATCAGCCTCTGCTCCTGCACAGACTCATCCCCAGCAGCCTGGTCCCAGCAGACTCACACGCTTCCCTGTCTGCCTCTGCTGTTATCTCAGTGTGAGAGCCACCTCTAGCAAGTCACGTCATTTAAAAATCACGTTTCCCACCTGGGGAAAGAGCGGTGCCTAATTCATAAGCACAGTGCTCAAAGTTGCTGCAAATGAGGAGGTCCATAAGAATTCACTCTGCTCCATTCACTTGGCAGGAATGCATCACATTTATAAGAGAGTCCATAGTTGTAGGAGCTGAATTTGGGCAACTCAACCCTCTAATTCTCTTGGAATATCAGAGCATTGCTCCTTCGTTTAGCAAATACTCAGCTGCAGTTGACCTTCTGGCCATTTCTTTCCTCTTCCCTTCCTTCTGTGAGATTTTGTCCTCCTTCCCTTCCAGCCCAGCCCTTACCTGACCTGTGTCCCCCAAGGACAGTTCTGTTCAACAGCATTCAAGGTATGGCTAAACATTTCCTGCTGCTGCTGAGGCAGTGAGTATTTCATCCTGCACGTGCTCAGCTGTGTGCTGCCATTTGGAACATGAAATCTCAAATATGATTCCATTTTGTTGCTGACCACGGTCTCCCTTTGCATCTCAGAAGTGTTTTCTGATTAGGTGCAGTTTTAAGAGTGAACTCAACAATGGATTGAAAAAACTCAGTTTTTCCAGGTTTCCCCCATGGCAATTCTCAGGAATGTTAAAGCTTGCATGCCACCATTCTCTCTGGTTCTTCTTGGTTTCCAAATTTGTAGGATCATCATGGATATAGGCAGTGCAACAGGAATTTTCATTTCCAGAAGAAATGAATTATTTCATTATAGATTATAGAATAGAACAGAATATTATTTTTGATCCTGCATGTGTTTTTATATCTCCTGAGTCCTTTCTCAAAGGCTACAGGGGAAAGATCTGCCTTAACACATTCAGTAACTTCACTGGACTTTCAGATATGAAATGTAGCAAGAACAACAAAAATTCTTGTAGTTGGTTTAAGTGTCTCAAGAAGCAAAGACTTGAACTTGACTTTCGTGTTCTGAAATACAAAAATGCAAATCTGCAAACAGCTTCTCACAAGTTTTTCTTTGGAAGTTGATACCCTGGGTCTGTATTTATTCTTTAAACTGCAGTAGCTAGCAACAGAAGCTGTGTAGGTGTTAAGGAAAAGAAAAACAGATTACATTACAAAGCAAGATGCACACTGTTTGAATGCATCAATAATTCCCTTTTTCTTCTCTTTTAGCAGCAGTCCTGAAAAAGATGCAAATATATTCTGCAATTTAGACTTGAACTGTTTATAGCAGATGTACATTAATATAAACCCTTTTCTTCATGCACTCTTGGATGAGCCAAATTTTTTACAGAAATAATTGGACTAATTAAAATTGAGTGAATGTTTTAATTTCCTTTAAATACAACAACATATTTTCTACCTGTATCAGCTGTATGCCTTGCTTGTTTTGAGATACTGGAAAGAAAGCAAAAGAACTGACTGCATTACATGTAAGGAGCTAAAATTTTTCCAGCTCTTTAGTATTTCTTAGTTCAAAATGTCCTGTTCAATCAAAATAGTCTCATCTTAAACCTTTGCCCCTTTCTCTTTCTGTATACAACTTTAATCTTTGATGTGCACATAGCTTGGACATTATTTAGGTTAATGACAACCTTGGCAGACACTGTGATTTAATTTGTAGTGTTTAGTAATGAATGATTGGGCTTTAATGAGGGACAATTACTTGTCAATAAATCTCAGATTGTTATTCAGGTCGGAGACACTTGGCTTGCTTTGTGCTCTTCCTTGGGCTTGAGACATTCAGTCTTGGAAAATGCAAACTTCACCATGTCTGGTTGCATTTTAAATGAAAACAGATTTACTCTTTAATTTCACTTTTTTCAAATTTGTTTTATCTTGCTGCCCTTCATAGTAGATTAAGAAGGTATTCGAACATCTATTGATCTCAAGGAATACTGTGCCAGATGCTCATTTATATTGTGCTTGGATTTGGGTTTTTTTTTACAAAGTCCCTCTTCCTGCCCATCTTGCACACTGTCTTCGGCTGCACCAATATCACCCAACTAACATTTCCCAGCTTTCATCAGTCCTGCTCCACTCTTGGCATTATACTTTGCCTTTTTCCTCAATTTTTGCTGCTACTGATGATAACCTGAGTCCTGGTCTGTGTGGGAGTTTTCTAACTCTCATTAATGACTTTTCATCTCTGTCATGAATCATGCTGTTAGTGTTCAATAAATATGAGCAAAATAGAATTATATTTATTATACTTTTTTTGTTCCTAACTGCTGCAACAGGGAAGTAAATTCAGTTTAAAGGGTTTGTTCAGCTTGCTTGGGTTGAATGCTTGCCTGTTAAACTCAGTGGAAGTTTGCCATTTTCTTCTGCAGAACTGTGATTTCTTTTGCTGTTGCCTTCACCACCCCCTCCCTTTTCAAATAAATTATTGGTGTGATTCACCCCAGCATGGTCCCTGGAAACCCTCATTTTCCTCTTTCTCCTCTTTACTTGCATTTTGCTGTTTTCTTCCTCTCCAAAAACTGTTGTGAGCTTTCTTGTTCTGTGGTACTGCCCATATACTGTGGCTTTTCTCTGTCTTAACATTAAATTTAGCAAGACTTGAGTATCCTTCTATCAGGATGGTATTTATGTCTCTGTGAACTGGGAGAGTGTTTAAGAAATGCTTCTCTTAAAGACAAATATTCCCAACTAAATATCTCTGAGAGTCACTCGGATCACTGTGGAATATTGCTTAGGTTTGTGCAGGGTCCTCCAAAGAGATTAAGGCTTCACATGCAGAGACAAGGTACTTATCTGCACTCACAGTAAAGTTTTGTAGTCTCTTAGTTCAGATTTACACAGTTTTCTTCTTCAGACTCCTGTCTGCATCACTGCTCAGTGAATATTCTCCTGCTAAAATCAAGATGTGTTGCTTACATTGGGGAGACAGAAGAAGACACACCAAACCAAAATATATTCTGTGACTGGGGAAAAGTAAACAACTAAATAGAAATTCTGCTTCAAGCTGCCATTGCAGCTCAGCATTTCTGTTTGCATGAGAAGGATTTTTTTACCCTGAACATCTCTTTGAAAGGCTGCAGCAAAACTGCTGCACATCATGGTAGGAATGCCATGGATGAAAAAGCAAAAATTGTGTCAGTGCAGAATGAAGAGATGCAGCACCTTGTCTGGAAAGTGCTGCACAAACAGGGACTGCTCCTTCTGGGGCTGAGAGTTGGAACTTTGAAAGGAATATACTGTCCAAGGCACTGTAATTTTCTGGTTTTCTTTGAAAGAACTTTTATGAATTTAATTTCCCTTTTAATACTTATGCTATAGATATGAAAAAGAAGGTCTGTTACTAAATTCTTCTCTATGGAACTGTTGCTATCTCTAGGAGCATTTTTACAAAGAAATCTTATAAGAGAATCTTCACATTTTCCATTCGACTATGAAATACACTAAACCTCAGGAGATATTAAATGTGTGTCTGTGGGAGAATGCAGTGTTCCTTGCATAATTTAACCAGCATTATTACTCAGCAGCTGCCTTAAAGGAATAACAATTTCAAAGCTCTTCTGCTTGTTCTGCATTCTGTGATGTGGTGCTTTACTACATCCTTTGCTAGTTAAATTAAAAACCTAAAGAGTCTTGAACCAGCACTACTGCTGCAGTACAAACTAGACAAGGAGAGATGAAAGCAGGGTTCTATCTGGGCCTTCAAGAAGTTACTGGAGAGAAAAATGTGTAGTAATATCAGATTATTTTTTTTCCCTGATAATATTCCTTTATTATTCAGTGCAGGTTTGTGGAAATGTATTTCTGTAAATCAAACATGATGGGTAAGAACTTAACCATGGTAGATTTCTGTTAATCATTCCTATTTTTCAGTTGATCCTTAGTAAATTAACCTTATGGCAGCACTCAATGCAGTAGAAATCCTCCCTGAGAATCTGAAAAGCTATTACCAGGTGCCTGATGGTCTTTTCTCCACTGTGTGCAACAGAGTACTCAGGGAACAAAAAATTCTGGACTTTTCTTCTTTATTGCCATTTTTGATCCACTTTTAGTGGACATGGCAGAAGAGTACAGAGTTGTGTGTGCTCGAGCTTATGTGCTCAGTTCTCTGTGTGGATTTGATGCATTTATCTGTATTTGAGGCAGGCTGGAGGTATTATGCTGTGAGATGAATAATCTGCTTAAATAGTAAAGCACCGGTAAGCGGTATTGAAAGCAATGAATGTCTTTCTTTGATGGCCATTTCCTATGTGGCCTGAATAATATTGCTAAGAACTGGCAGCCTGGCATTTCAGGCTCAGAGGAAATTTCTTCTGGTTTTGTAGGGCAAGTTTGTCAGGTATGATGTGACAACACTTCTGTAAGGAATTGAATGATTACTTTGTGCTGACAATTTGGCTGGCTGTGAAAGGAGATGGTATTGACTCTAGTTTAGGTCAGTATTTTAGGTCTCTGTGGGAGCTGCTGTCTGGGTTTTAATTTTGAAGTTTAATTTACAGCAAGGCATGTTCATTCTAAGGCAGCTTTTACACTAAGGCTTACAAAAGTGGAAGAAAAAAAAATAAGGTAGAGTTGATGGGATGGACAAGCTGTGCCAGCAAAATATTGCATTTGTAGAAACTTGAGGGGGAGTGGCAGAGGCAGATTAGAAGAAAAGGGCTAGACGTGGTAGAGTTGCTGAGTGAAGGAGATGGGTCAAGGTTTCTCTGCTGAGAAATAGGTAGAGCTTCATGCAGAGTAATTGAGCTTCTTGAGATCAGCTGAAAATCCAGTCATGAGGCTTGTTTTTCTACTCTGTGGTAAAGTAGGCACTGAAGCCATGGGTCTTACACCTGCACAGGTGATAAATGAACCATCATCTGCAGAAAATTCCAGAGTCACAGGGACTGTGGGTGGCCCAGAGCCCAGGAGTGAGAATCCTGTGCTTTATTCCTTAAAGAACTGGGTGCATGAAGTTAATAAAACATTAACTAACTACAAGGAGTCTTTCCAGTGTGCTGGATAAATATGTGCAATTTTAAAACCTCCCTATATTTGGTCTGCTAGGTTTCTGTATGATTTTTAGATCTCGGTAAAAGCGTTAAGTACTAAATAGTAGCACTGCTCTGAGGGATGTTAACAGGCACAAGAGTTTTGTGCAGCTGAATGGCATTCTTTGTTCCTGATTACTCCACTTTGCTACTCTTTTGCATGACTCAGTTTGCAATTGTGTGCCTTTGAGGGTGTCTGGATGATTGGAACGGTGATGAAGGTGCTATTGTAAGGAATATGTGGGAGTAGTCATCCACAGGAACATTTAAAAATATATGTATACACACCATCTGGTGCAATGAGGTGTATTTCGAAGGCAAAATATTTGCTCTTTGGAAGTGTCTCAGAGATGAGAATATTATTTTGTTCTTCAGAAAAGATGGTTTGGCAATTTCTAGAAAGAAATTCTTCATTCGGGGAAGGCACCTAGCCAGGAGTTGGAAATTTTATAGTCCATTTTCTGCACCCTCTCCATATTTTTAAAAAACTCTTTTAAAGTACCTATTCAAGAACTGGAGAGTGCTTGAAGAACAGGATCATTAAAATTTCATACAAACATAATACCATTTAGCTACGCCTTCTTGATGTTTGTTTATACAACCAGGATCTATGTGAGCTCTCACAGAAAATGTTGAATTGATTATCCTTTTTGATGGCCTTTTCAGAGCTTTCCAGCACAGAAGACTCCAATCAGAATTCCCCTGTGTGAAGGCTTTTTGTATTCATAGCCCTACAAAATGTAGTATGTTAGGTTATATGACCTTATGTTTTTCTTGAATTACTGGTAAAAGTACTATGAAATTGTGTAGGGCCAAGAACAGATGTTCAAAGACCCATAGTAGCAGCACCTCTAGTGAGCAATGAATATCTCACAATAACTTTCAGAGTTGTCAGCCTAGCATAGTAATGTGCACATTTAGCACATTTAAATGTGCCACTTTAATTCTCTGTAATGCTATTTTTTTATTAGAACATTGTGTGCTTCAACATTAAATGTCTCACAGAGAGATTTTTGTTGTCAACTAAAGCTGAGAGCAATTTTTTTTTTTTTTGGAGAAGACTTAAAAACATGTTTATAAAACCAAGGTGAATGGCATGATTTTTTTTTCCTTTCCAATTTCTTTACTCACTTGGCAGCTGGTACCTGTTTTGCTCACGATCAAAGTCAGCCTGATGAGTTGCAGGTACAAATTTCATTTGCTCTACACTTCACAATTTTTGCCCAAAGAGCTTTCTCCTGGAATATCTGCAGAATGCTAAGACATATTAGAAAGCAGATGATTCTTGTAGAAGATGTGAAACATTTTGCTAATTTTTAAAATCTACCATTATTAGATGACTGGTTTTCTTTAATTACTGTAGGGATAAAACCCCCTCTAAATGAACTGTGTAGCATGACCACATATCTTTTATTTTTCCAGACATAAACAGAGGTGCTTAGTGAATAATCATTTTTATGCATCTTTATTGATATTTTGAAAATCCTAATACCGTAATGAATGTATTCCTCACTGAAAGATTCAATTTCCTTATTATGCCTCACTATTTTCTATCCAGTTTGTTTGTTTTTTTGTTAGAGTTTGCCAGCTATCTTTTAAATTTAAGTTTTAATGCTATGCAGGATTTTTTCTTGTTTTTGAGGCAGACTTTTTGCAGTTCAGCTTTCCCTTTTCCTTTTATTCAGGGTGGCTTTTTAAGTCAGTCAATCTCCTCTCATAATAATGGAATTACAGTTTGTTGGGTATTTTCCTCCTGTAAGAATTAACAAGTGCAGTTATCATTTATATTTATTTTTATATTTATGGATATGCTTCGTTGGCCATGAGCTGTGTCTGCACACAGCAAATGTAACCAGGCTGTGATTGTTTACACCTTCTTTAGGGATATTTGAGTAATGGCAGCGTAAGATAACTCAGATACGCCCTCCACGCTGATGGCATCTTGGATAATGCATTTTTTCCTCTCTTTATCATACATGTTAAATGCTGCTCTTTGATCTCGTGCTGGGCTCTGTACCACACATTAATGATTGCTGCTGTCAGACAGGACTTTCATCCATTCCAGGATGTCTGATGTGTGAATAATTTGGAGCAGTAAGACTTTCTCTCCTCAGCCTGAGATGGGCTTGCTGTTCTCCCTCACTGGGCATATTTAGAGATTTATACCCTGCAGTCATGAATCCTCCCACCAGATTTTGATAATTCTGATTTTTGTCTAATTTCTCCTCAAATGGAAGTTTTCCCTTGTTTTTGGATGGACTTTAGGCTAAGGACAACTGACTACATTTACATCCCCCAATAATTTGAAATGTTGCTCAGTGACTGACTGTCAGCACTTCATTTAACCTCTCAATGTCCTTGAGTTTTGGGGAAAAACGAAATCTCTCCCAATCTGTGCAACCAGTGAGGCGTGTGGGGGATTATGTGTCCTCCTGCTGGGGGGTGGATTATCAGCAGATAAGGCATTTCCAAATGCTTCAAGGTGATGTGAAATTTCCCTACATCCAAACTGACCCCTTGCAAGGTACCTGGGGAGGGTGGAGCTCTTGTCCCTCCACGGGACCCAAAACAGCACAAAATTTCTGCAGCCTCACTTGAGGAGGGGCCAAAGTGGAGTCTCAGCTTCCTCAGCCCCTCTCTCTCCTCATGTCAGAGCTCCTGCACCTCTTTCCACAGTGGCTTTTGATTGCTCAATGGATGACTACAGTTAAGTGATAACACTTCCAGTTTCTCCTGCTTAAATTGCTGTTCCTGGTAGAGCTTATTTCAGTGAAGTGTTTTTGTAACTGCAGAGCCATGCATGTCTCCTGCAGGCTGAGGAATGCCATGGAAAAATGAATGTGTTAAAATTATGTGAAACTTCTACTCTGTATTTAGACCAAAAATTTGTTTAGCCCAACTGGGGGCAGAATTTGTCCCAAGGTCCATTGCCCGTGAGGTTGCAATGGCTACTCCAGTATATATAATAATAAATCTGTTGATTATATTTCTTTGGAAAGGAATTACTGCTTTAGTCAGACATGAATCTCTCATCAGATTTTATTAGCTTTATTTACATTGCTACTTGGATTAAAAAGAGCAGTTAAATAGCATGAATTAGCAGTTTGTCAAATTTAAGTTTTCACGGGCCAATAATTTTCAGGGCAAGCTGTCTTGTGCTCTGCCTTTCACACTCCCTAGCAAGAAGTTTAATTCTGACTTGTAAACAACAGCAACAGAGGGAAACCCAAGAGAGACTGGCCCTTTGTGCTGTGCTTTTGTCCAGGGTTGAGTTTTTCCAGGCTGGCTGAAAACCTCTGGAAACAGGGGTTGGTACAGAGGGGCCCGGAGCTCCCCAACCAGCCCCTCATCCCTGCCCATATCATATCTGGCTGTGGGTGCTGGACCCCGTGCAGCTGCCAGGGTGATGTTGGCCCCATCAGCCACAAACACAGCTCCTGCTTGTACTTACAAAGTGCCTCAGAGAGAAGGCTTTTAATACTCAAAGCAGTAATATGAGCCTCCTGCATAAAAGAAACCCAAAAATGCTGTCTGTGATGCTGCAGTGCCCTGCCAGGGCTGCTGCCCCAGGTGTGATGGTCACTGTTGGACAGGAGAGTCTGAGCTGAGGGGACAGGAGGGCCTGTGTGACTTTGCACCTTTCTGTGTTTGTGTCTTTCCTTTCGTGCATTGGAAATGGGGAGATGTTAGCCATTGCTTCTAGTGGAGTGTGTCACACTGGTGCATTGGTGTGTGTCGAGCTCAGCTGAACTCTGGGGTGGCACCTGAGAATTTGTTTGGGGATAATCAGGAATGACAGAATGTGCTTTTACTGAAGTGTTAACTTGAACTGGCAAAGTATCCAGGTCAATGCAATTCTGAGATCAGCAGGTCCTGCGGGCGCTCTTTGCCCCCCACCTTTGTTTACAAACAAAGAACAACTTCTGAGATGGCTTTCAGCTGCCAGGAGAACAAATTAAGTGTTCAAACAAATGTGTTTTCCCTTCAGTTGCTAAATTGCAACCTGTCTGGTGACAAGGGAGATCTCTTTACCCCTGGCAGTGGAAAAGATTTTTAAACGCTGAATGTTAAACTCTTATTAGTCTACCTGAGCTCAAACTACCTGGGATGTCTGAGAGCCCTTGGAAGGAAACATTTCACCTGAGCATTATGGCTACAGAGACCTGCTGAGCTCCCAACAGGCCCTTGGCTGAGTTTGACCCCCTCCTTGCCTCACCTCCCACTAACTGAGGCTTTTGCTGTGGAGAAGTTCCTTGTCCCTGCCTGACAGATTTGTTGGAGGCTATTTCTGTTTCTGCCCTGGCAGCACCCTGTGGTGTGGGATCAGCATCTTCTCAGTGCTGGGGTTGAGCCTGAATATAATGCACAGAGCCTGCAGGGCTGCTTTACAGAAATGTAAAATACTCTGCAGTCAAAATCCATTGTTGTACTTGGTGCCAGCCTTTGTCTGCTGGGCTTTGAGTGCCACCAGTGTTGCATACAGCTATATAACAAAGACATGGAATTAATGATCATTTTCCATAAAAGAGAAGGATGGCATTTCTTATTTATTTCTGTGAATGTGAGTGAAGAGATCTTCCTTTTCTGACAGTAGTACTCTCAGTGAGCGCTGAAGCAGGTTTGCTGTGCAGTAAGTTGAAAAACTGGTTTTGGAGAATATTGTGTAAAAAACAAATCCTGACTCCTTCAACCTACACAGTCTATGAAAGAGTGATTATGAAAGGTGCAGGCCAGGTCTGGAAGCAGATCTGAGCTGGTACATGAGGCTTTGGAGCAGATCTCTTGGAATATTATCAAGGACCTTTCAACCACAGGTTGTGCTGGTGACCTCCAGCAACCAGAAGCTGGTATTGTACAATTGCATTTATGTTCAGGTCTCTCTGTTCCTGTTTCAACATTGCTGTCAAGAAGCCCAGCTCCCATGCTGGGAAAATGACTGGATGGATTTGTCCTAAAGCAGGCACCAAAGCTTTTGTTCATGAACTGGCTGTCAACAAAATGCTGAGATAAGGCGGTTGACACTGGAGTTTCTGTCCTGCAGATCAATTGCAATTCGGGTGCAGTGGCAGAATGAGAGCTTTGCACTCTCATTTGCCCCATAAATTGCTGTCTTTACATTTTCTGCTTGTCTGTTTTACCAGCTTATAAAATTTGCTGTAATCGCCATCAATTGTTCTCATTGCTCCTGGAATGTGCTGTGTAACAGCCAGGGTTAGGGGTTTTTAACACTGAGCATTTCTGAGGGCAGTCTGTAACCTGTGCAAGGCTTTGCCCTGGTGAATCCAGTCACAGAAAGGGGGTGAAACTCTCCTAATGAGGACAAAGTGCACAAATTGAAGATGAGGACTGTGTAGGGAAGTAAATAACAAAGTAATGCTTTTACTGCTGTTGTAATCTACGATGCTGCTCAGCCAAAAGATTGCTATTTTCAATAGCTGGAGGGTTTAGTGTAGATGAGGCACAAATGGAAATAAATAGGTATGCATTTAATATCTAGATATTAGCATTGTGTTGTCTGTGTCTTTTACGTGATAGCACTCTCAATAGCTAGTAATCTCAATCTCTTTTTTTTTTATGAAACATCCGCTTTTCTTCATGTATTGCTCTCACATCTCAGCCTGTAGTTTTGCTATAGGGACGTGCTCATAAACGTGGATGTCCCAAAAATGTGCTCATGTTATTAATTCCTTGTATTTTTCCTTCTCTGAATGAAACATAACAAGAAAGTCTAGCAAAGCAAGAACATTTAGTGTCTATCAGTGATAGAGTGTACATACACCTCCCTAGCTGGGTGATGATATCTCAGTAGCAAAAAGAGAACAACTGCCAGCTACAAGTGAAGAGGCAGAAATTAGAGCAACTGCTGAAAAATCACTGAAATTGAGGACCTGCTCGTTTAGTGTGATTGGAGCATGTAAATATTAACTCTAATGATGACAACACATAAATTGGAGTGCTCAATAAAATTTGAGCACATGAAACTGAAGTGCCACAACCTGCTTTATTGATAATTTTTAGTCATCTGCATTTAATTTGCAACACGATTTACATGTGCTTCCTGTTTGTTTTAGTAGAATTTCCATAAGGAAACCACCAGTCTTCCAAAATTCACACTTACAAGTACATATAAACAAAAAAAATTGTATCTGCAAGATATCCTAAACTTGGAAGATAATTAGGATTATGTAATTCTTGCATTTAACTCGTTCTATAACAGTCTCTGGCTTTGCAGAGAAGATGGAAAACAGTAAGATAGTTACAAGGTAAAGGATTTCTGACATAGTCAGCTTTCATTTATTAATCAATAAGGATAATAAAGAGAGGCAAATACTTCTCAACTAGCCAAAATGTAGTTCATATAAATAGATCCTAAACGTTATGGGGCCTAATCTAGAGTGAATTTAGGACTCTAAATGATTGAGGTGCAAGGATCTGGGTATTTTTAATGACCAAATAGAATTTGGAGTCTTTCTAAGGGCTTTAAACTTTTCAGAACTGAGATTTATACATACAATATTATAATGCTACCTTTTGGTCCCTGACATTCTCCCAAGTGCAAAGGCAATAATTGAGGTGACATTTTCAGTGTGAGGATTCAGCAAACAAAGAGCAAAAATATCACAAAAGTGAATCAACAATGAGAACGCTTCTTAGATCGTTCAAGCAGCATCTTTAAAGACATTGTGAACTTTGTTTGGGCAGAAGTCTTTGTGTTTTTGTAAGGCTTCTAGATCAGAGACATTGGTATTGAAGAAAATCTTCAATCTTAAAATTGAAAGAGTTAATTTTCCAGGTTATTTCCTTCATGCCATTCCTTTTATGAATGATGAGCAGATGTAAGTGTGAGATTGTCTGGCATGATTAGAGACTTCTAGGTAATCTTTGTAATATAAAAATCTTTAATCTGACTTTTAAGACTTAAAAAAAAGCTACAAACAGGAACATCAGCAGCAAAGCTGTGTTTTAGGATTCCAGAAGGACACAGCAGCTGTCTGCCCAGGTCAGAGGCAGTTTTCTGTCAGGAGGCTGAGGCTGGGTGCTGCCTGCCTGGCAGGGTTTCCAGCAGTGGCAGTGGAACAGAGCACTTTATCCTGGCAGATGAGGAGGTTTGCTTCTATTAGCTCATGATTTAACAAAAGACAGGCAAAATCATGGGGACCTTCTGTCCTCTTGTCAAAGGCCTCGTACAAAAGGGAGTTTTTACATTGAAGGAGAGGTTTCTTGAGAATTCATAATTAAATTCCAGACTGGAGTAGGCGGAGCTATATGGAATAAAAATGAAAACTCTTTGTACAAAAGGAGCTAAGAAAGGATTTTTATAAATGACTGAAAAAGTCATTATTGAAAAAATATGAGCACAACCCTATCATTTTGCAAACATTTACTCATCCTGTTAAATGATATTATAATACTTTGTGTACAGCAATCTCACTAATGATTGCTTTTTTAATTACTTCAGGTTTCTCATATATGGAGATGTATTTTTTGCTCAAGATGTAAAGTGTTAGAAATCTTTCAGCATCGTGGCAAACAATGAGAATTACTTGGTTTTTCCCATTTCAATATTGCAGCCTTTGAAACTGCTCAGAGGTTTGCTGTGAGGAGATGTTCTGCTGTACCAAACCACGTTGTTATTGCAAAATAAAGCTGCTGTCTCTTAAAAACCTAATGGAAGTGTGGGCTAAATAAGACAAATAACTGACCTGCCTGATCTTTAAAGAGCTGGGAAGAGCTCTGTGCAATTCAGGATGAGATTGATTGGATTTTATGCTCTCAAATACCGGGTGAAATATGTGGAAAATAATGTGGCACAGGGGACTTTGGGGTTTATCTCTGTTTTCCTTCAGGCTGTGCTTGAACAAAGGCAGTGGTTGCTAAACTATGTGTGTCTCTACTACTGAAAAAAAAAACCAAAAACCCTAACAAGACTAAAACCAAAAGCAAAGAACATGTCAAACCCTTCAGATAGTACAAACAAGTCTGAAGTCTTGTACAATCAGACCTGTAATGCCTGCCCTTGTCTCTGAGTACAGATGTTGAGCACACCTGGAGTTTGTTGCCTGTTCAGTGCAGCTCTCTGTCACCAGTGAGAATCCTGGGCATGCCTTCAAACTGAGCAAAAAAAGGATGGGAGGGCAAGGATGAGGGAAATTTATTATTCTGGAAAGTGAGAAAGCTAAAGGAGTTAAAGGAGGAAGCAAATGGGAAAGTGAGAACTGCAAGAAATGCAAAGGTAAAGGATGGGAAAGGAAGAAAAGAGTGGGGCTGGAAAGTGTGAGAGGATGCAGAAAGGTACTGGGGAGATGGCAGGAGGGGTAAGGACAATAGAAAAGGAAGCCTATAACACATAAAAAAATAATTTAAACTTTTAAAAGCTAGGAGAAAAAGGAACATTAAAGACAAATTGAAGAGTATAGAATGTATAGAATCCCTCCAGACTCCAACATGTTCTTGGAAGAGCTCTTGATTTCATCTGCTTTAAGTTGTCTTTAGGATAATTTAATGTCATAGAAAAGCTGATACCATCTGTGGTGACCATTTCTTGTTCCAGAGGATGTGTTCTGCCTCAGCCTGTGAGTAGGTGACTTGGAACCCTGGGTTAGCTGCAGTCATTTTATGCCCCCCATGCCTTAATCCCTGGAGATTTGCAATATGCACCTAATGTTGACATCTGTACCCTGTGGCTGCATGGTCTAAGATGAGAGGCATTGAAAGCCTATGAAATTACAGGATCATTCTCTTCTGTGCCAGTACAGAGTAGCTTCTTGAAATAGGTTTTGTTAGAAAATAACATGAAATATTAATTTAGCCATATATCCTTCAGTAATTTGAAAACTAAGCCCACTGTAGTGGGCTCTGGATAACTTATTACCCAGTGGAAAGTAAAAAGCTGTTTCCTCTTTAGGATTTCAGTTTCTGTTGCTGAGACCTGCTGGAAGGCCTGAAACTTTGCAATTTCCCTTAAAGTGTGTGATAAAAACCTGTGCAGGATAAATGTGCTGTGATATAGAATATTTAGCTTGGGAAAGCCTGCCTGGTTTTCATGGAGTGCAAGAACCTAAAGAATCTTTTCCTTAAAATGCAGGAAATTATTCAGGATGTGAGACATTAAAATACTTAGGCCAGATTTAGGGAAGTCCTTACCAAAATATTCACTTGTTCTCATCAGGGAGGAAGAGTTCAGGGCTGTTCAGGAGTGGGATATGCCCTTTGGCACTACAGGGATTCCATGGTAATTGGCAGGGCTGGAAGCAATAATTCTGGTTTTGGTGCATTTTATGAGTGTGTATTTTATACACAGCTTTGGGAAGGGACAGGTTCACAAGTAATAAGCTCTACTTTAGTACTTGAATGTTGAAAACTGCTTTTGGGTGTCTGAAATTTATTTTTCTCATTTAAATTTTATGTTGATATTAATATTTAAACTGTATCGGCTAGCAAGAATGGTTTGAATGAACAGAATAGAAAGTCTTGCCTAACCATGGAAGACAAATGATTTAATTTTTCTCATTTTAAGCCTTTTCTGATAAACCATATTATTTTGTCATGTTGTTATACTTAGTCATTTCAATATCAAATTTAGTATAGATTTGGCATGTGGATTACAGTTCAAATTAAATTTTTTTACCATTTCACTGTATTCAATTTTTTCAATAGCTAATTTAATGTATGTTCAAGAGTAATAAGAAATGTATTTATAATGTACTTATGGTATTTGGGGTCATATTTTTCTTCTTCCATGAGCTGGCTAAGATTAATGTATTATATTTCATCAGATGAATATCCAGTACTCATAACATCTACCACAGCAAAAGAAACCAAATTTACTTATTTTTGTCACATATAGCTGGAAAAAAGTTCACATTACAGCTCCTTTCATAAGTAAAAATACAATGGCCAAAGCCTGCACCAAATTGGGAAGTTTTGTCAGATCTTCCATCTCTGTTCTGTCAGTCTTTCTAAAAAAACTGATCTAAAGGTTACTGAAGTCAATGAAAAGACTCCTATTGACTTCAGTGGGTTTGGTTCACTCCCTTAAATGCCAGTGAATAAATGTGGACTTTGCAAGATGCCTAGAGAATTAAAAAAAAAAAAAAAAAAATCCTGGGAAAGATGAAAATGTGATACAAAGTCTTTCTCAGCAGTCAAGTCCCATGAGTTCAATTCCCATTTATATCAAAGGAGCTCCAACTCTGCTTCCTCAGTTAACCCTGTGCAGTTTTTCTCATTTCAGCTGGAAAAATGATTGACAGAAACAATCAAGAAGTGTTTGTCACCTACCTTCATTTTGGTTTAGCTGTGAACTAAAAGCAATGGGGGATTTCCACTCCTGACCTTCAATTATTGCATCCTGGAATGCAAACCCCCAGCCAACAGTCATGGGCCAGAGCTCCAGTGGAAAGAGACAGTTGTGGAGTTTGTTTTCCCTTATTCTTGATACTTCTTTATATATATTTTTTTTTTTTAATTT